>WBMY01012595.1:122556-252160 GCA_013397315.1 Donacobius atricapilla | reverse complement strand
ATTTTAAGATCATTTAATTTAGAATTTATTTCCCTAGTTTTCCTGTGTTCTTTGCGCAATGGACTTTTTTATGTTTCTTTCAGCTCATTACATGATGTTCTCAGAATAGAGATTGTTGCTTGAAATCTAGTTACTGAAGGCGGGTCAGGCGTAACTCCTCAATTATCCAGGTTTTACTGTTCAGCTTCCATGCTCACATTAACACTGCAGGTTACCAGTTTGGGAGTAATCTGTTTTAAGAGTGATGATTAGTCCAGAGGGGTCTAAAAGAGAATGAGAAGAATGATCAGAGATTTAAAATATTTACCTGAAATCACAGGAAAAGAAAAACAAATAGAGAAGAAGGGGGCAGGGGGGGGCAAGGGACTGTCATAATACTTCTGGTTTTTTTTTATTTAAAAGGTTCTGCAGAGATAAAGGGACCATGCAGTTCTTAATCAGTAATGATAACACAAGCAGTGGACTTGAATTGTATCGAGTTCTAGATTAGACATTTAGGAAAAGGTTAGAACAACAGGGACAGCAAAGCAACAGAATAGATTATACTTCAGGATTTTGAAGCTGGTAGTGGCAATTGCATAGCTGATCCTGCCTTCAGGCAAAAAGAGGGACAGTGACGGTTCTGAGTAATTTTGAAGCTTTTCTACCCTTGATATATATAAGTTTAAACCTAAAACTTCCGTCTTTCAGGAATGAAATGGAAGTCTTGATTCTAAATCGCCAGTAATAGAGAATCTGCTGCACTTGATCAATTCTTTCAATAGTGAATTGTTCTCTCAGATAGTAAATTATGAGTTGTTTTTTCACCTAATTTTTCCAAGAAGTCCAATTGATTCCTTTTCCTTGGATCTTAGAGTACATTTGGCCACTATGTAAAGACTCACCAGATTTTTCACCTGTGTAATTTCATGTGTAATTTCTTACACACTGTCATGCAGTCAACTTTCAGCCTTCTCATTCTCTTCGCAAGCTGGAGGCTTTTAATTTTTTTGTCATTTTTGTGATGTTGCACCGATCTTTGTTCATGTTCTTCTGGAAATGGCCTCTGAATGGTCACAAGAGTGCTGTGTCAGGCCTTTGCTCCTCTCCCTGCTTCTCAGAAAAAGGGAAACTAGGATTATTCTGGCCTGTAAGGTCTCCCACACTGCTGATAATATGTGGAAATATACATGTCCTTGCCAGAACTACCCTTTCCCTGTGAATATGCTCTGCTTCAGGTTCTAGATGCTTTGGTTTCATTTGCCATGCTACAGTGCAAAATGTTTTTCTATGTCTTTCTTGCCTGGTGGCTCAAGTGGCTCTTTACCAGTAAACCACTGGTTTATGTGGTTTACCACCACATTATTCTCTCCTTTTACAGCTTTCTCTTCTGACAATATTGTCACTTTGCACATAGCTTCTGTATCACAGATTATCATGTTAAACTCTGTAGGTTCAAAGCCTCAAGCAGAGTTTGACTGTTTGTGCACAGTCCCTCTCTGATGGTAGATTTACACATCTGTGACAGGGCAACCATGTTAGAAGTTTCACTTACATTGATTTTTATATTCTATAGATTGCATACATGATATACACTGCCAAGTTACAATGATTTTTTTTTTTTGTTATACACAGTTTACTGTATTTCAGTTTCCATATGGACACTCCTAAGATTGAGTTGATCTCTGCAACAGGATGGCTGGAGTTGCCATACTCCCCCTGATAACTGTATTCCTGCAGGAAGCTGAATATGCAGTGCGGAGTACATTGCAACATCCTTTGCATAATAACCTTCCTAAGAAGTTGAGCCCCAAGATTTTGTGCGAATGTAACTGCCTCATCCCAATCTGTGGTCTCATTCAATTTTGAAAATATATCTTTTCTACCTATCATGTTCGTTGATTTAATACCTTCCAAAGAGCTGTATCAGCTATTCTACTATTTGCGGGAAATTTATTGTAATATTTCGTAATTAGTTTTTCTATTATTCTATATAATGCACAGCATTTGCATTTCTGAATTACAATGAAACATTAATCAAAGGTCCAGAGAGATACTGAGCCAGACCTTTGGAAAAAGTCTTAAATACAGGGTATCTGGAATTAGGTGATTTTAATTAATGCAGAGTTTAGCTGCTGTTAAGTCTTTTATGGAGGGTTAGTGTTGACTCTCTTGTTTCCCGCTGTAACTTTGCATTACATAAATGAAAACATAATTCGTATTTCCTTTACTTGGGACATGTACAGGATACTTACCCATGTGGGTGCTGTTCATTGTGAGTTTATATATTAAACTACTTAGATATCCTCAGGAGAATGAAATGTGTAGGGTAAAAAAAAGACCCTCATTGTTTAGTATGCATGAATAACTGACAAAATACAGCTTAAACTATTCTGGTAAATTTACAGGATGGTGAAATAGAGAAATACAAGGCTTTACAGTGTTATCCTTTAGCCATTCACTGGTCTGAGGCAGGTTACTAAACAATTCCTGGAGGACTGAGTTGTAATTTTACAGTGACGGACCCAGACACATTACTTCAGAAACTGAAATTTCTATTATTGAAATCTCAGGTCCAGAAAGGGTGATTGAGGAGGGGTGTGCACTATTTTACTGTTAACCTTGAACCACTGGGCATTTTGTATCCCTGAACACGCCTCCCATTGAAGGGCAGGCCAGTCGAAGATGCAGTTTTGAAATTAAAATACTTATTTCATAGGATCATAGATCTGTTAAGGTTGGAAAAGACTGCTAAGGTCATCCAGTCCAACTGTTAACCTACACTGCCAAGTCCACCACTAAACCACGTCCCTAAGTGCTGCATCTACATGTTTTTTGAGTGCTCCCAGGGGTGATAATTACATCACCTCTCTGCATTGCTTGTTTTGTGTCTGGGATAAACCAGGGAGCAATAACAAAAAAAAGCAGACTGGCATAACTTTTAGTTCAGCTTGCTGGGGAGAGGCAGCCTAGTTAGTATTCTACAAGCAAGGGAAAAGGCTTCATGAATGAAAAGTTTTTAACTGAAGTCTGCTCTACATAGTCCTTGTGCCAGTTCAGCCATGCCCATACTATTATGACTGAAATAACCGCATAGGTGACATAGGTGCATCAGTAGGGAAATGCCCTCTATCAACTCCCCCAATTCTAAAGAAAAGATTGAAAACATGACCACAGCATGAGGGTGAAGGCTGCAAGAGAGGCACTACAGACAAGAGAAGGAAGATAAACAAATTCTTGGTTATGGAGGCTGGCAGTACTGTGTACTCCCGAGCAGGCAGTACCCCAGCCCATTCCTCTTTGCAGCTCATCCTTGAGGAGGATCAGTGGAACATCCCAGAAGTACCTGGTGCTTTGTGTGCAGGGGATTGCTTTGCCACAAGTTTATGCTTGATGCAAGATGTTAGGAAAACTTATATTTTACAATACCTTTTTCAGAAGATAACTTCTGAAAAAGTTAACTGCATCTTCTTTAAGTCCTAAAAAGGTGAAGGTTCTATGCTAGTGCTTTTACGTGACCTCCCCATGAAGCTATGCTGCAGGGCAAGTAATGGAGCTCTAACATAATTAATGATTAAAGATGGCTGGGCAGTTGTACTCTCAGCATGTGATTCTCAGTTGTATGGCACTGTAAAAGGAAATTGTGCTTCCTTTATAAGAAGGACACAATATGCCTGTTCCTAATAATATTGTGTGGCTCTTGGTTCTTGTTTGCTTCCATTATATTGAATTTCTAGCTACCACCCTGTTTGTTTTAAGGGGAAACAGTGTATGTTAAGAGGCAGACAAAGTTATTAGGTTGTGCTTTGCCTTTGTCCTTTTTGATGAGGACTCCAAAATACACCTTCAACAACAGATCAGTTAAACGAATGGGATTTACTAGTACATATAAAATAAATCAGGAGACATTAAGTACAGGAAGACTGTTGTGAGGGTTGGTGTATCCATTTTCAGTGTTCTGGTGGAGTGGTGGTACCCTGACCCACTCTTCCCAGTTGCACCAATGTGCTGCTGGAGAAGAGAATATTTGTGCAACTTCATCATGCGGGATCCAGTCATGATATCACTCAGAGATCATGGTAAATCTGCTACTCAGGCCTAGAAAATATGATTGTGTCCCATTTTGAATCCTTCACAATAGGTGTTTGAGTGCAAATAAGGTGATGTGATGTATAATGAGAACACATGTCTGGTTTTTTGCAAGAGCACTTTCATGTGGGTGTTGTTAATCTGAAAAGTTTCACTTGGGAGAGCATTTAATATGTTGTGATTGATAGGTATCTAAAAATAAGCAGAACATACTTGAACAAATGGGGCATTGATTTGCCCTTTTTTTCTCTAAAAAACTTAAGGCAATTGATTTTTTTTTAACCATTAGGATTTTTTTGCTATGTGAGTGCTGCTTAGCCTCCATAAAAGACTCTGAGTACAGTCCCTAGAAACAAATGGTTGGAATTTGAAGTATTGTAAACTACATTTTTTTAAAAAGTATGTTTAAATAAGGACCAGAACAGATTTGATTTTTCTAATAATTCCTTGTTTGTTGCCTGGTGGAGCAACCCCTAGCTGGGTGTGTAGCAGCTGATTACATTGTGCAGAAAATCAGAAATTTGAGCTGTCCTGTGTTTGGGGAGGTGGGGAGCACACACAGTTTCCATTTTGGAAATGTAAGTTCCTCTGTAGCATTTGTGGAAGAGTGACCTCCTGTCTCAGCTGTCCTCGTGGGATGAATGAGCTTGTGTGTGCCTCTTTTCTCTGGGCTTTTGGTCCTGAATTTACTGTTCTCATGTTCAGAAACATGACCTTGCCAGTAAAAGAATGGGCTCTGGGAATATGGTGGCCTGGCCATGCAATCTCATCCCTCCTTTTACTTCAGAAAAGACAAATGTATATTGAAAATTTCTATCAAGACAGCTATTAGCTATCTGATTTTCATTTTCTCTCCTCTGATGAGCATTTAGGTTTAACATCCTCTACAAAACTTGGGGCGGGACATCCCTGCTCTCTTGCTTCTATGAATCTTGTGATATTTTTTTTCTTTATCTTAAGAGACAGCTTGCTGCTGTTATCATTTCTTACTGTCTCTACTGCTTCCCCTTTTCTTTGCCCTCCTCCACTCACCTCTGTCTTTTGATTATTGCTATCTGCATCAAGCAGCAGGAAATAATGTGTTCAGTAATTTAGATGCAATCTATTCTTTCCAGCAATTTCACTAGAAAAGTTTAGTTTTCAAAACTACCAGGCCAAGGCATCCACTCAAAGCTTTCTATTTGAGTAAATATTGTCGAAGTTTTATGCCCACACTGTTCGGTGGTATTTGCAGGAATGCCTTTTTTTTAAATGCAGGTTTTATTTCTGTATAAAGATAAAAAGCAGCAAAGATAAGTTTAGAGAATAGTTCATGGTACTAAATTCAGGATATTGCACTTGCACATCTATATCCAAACTGGTTTGTGCATTAATCAGGAAGCAAGGAGCATTTGCCTTTTTAATTGGATTGTTTTAAAATTTTATGCTGTCTGTGCAATTTCAAATTATGGCAGTGATCCTGCAACACTGAGGTCAATGAGATTACTGATAGGCATAGTTATTCATGAGACAAGCCTTTGCAGACTGTATTTAGGAGTCTGGGAATCATGCAGAATAAAAATCAGGTTTAAACTCTATGAGATTTTTCTTTTGTCCTTACTAGAATTCATAATTTTAAACAATTTTGCTGCCTCTTTAATATTTATGAGAATCCTGTATCTTTTATTATACAAATTCAATTATTCATCACCTCAAAAGATGAGGAGAAACTGAGAGTAGTTTTTAATTTAAAGGATGTCTTTAGTTTTCTTTCTTTTAATCTAGTATTTTATGTTTTAGAGGAAATTATATAAATTGTGACTCAGAAAATCATCAGAATAGCATTTAAATGCTTAAATATGGCTATGTCCTCAAGTTTCCAAAAATAAAGCATAAGCTAGTGCTTCAGTGAGAATTGTTCACCTAAATTGTGAAAACAGAAGGGAGAAGCATAATCCATGTTCTTAAATGAGGAAAATTTCAAGTTGAATTTATCCTATGAACTTCTCAGTCCACGGAGGATTTATTTTATTCTTTGTCTCACAGAATTTGTTGGCCATAAGTCTGTCCCATGAATGTCCATTTTTAAATTTGACCATGGAACAGTGTAAACAGCTTCCCCTTTTTTCTTCCAGTTAGGCCTGCTATCCTGATGCTGTGTGTTGATGTAAAATATGCAGTCATGTATTTTAACATTCTGAAAATCCAGTGTAGTCACAAACCTTCCCAAGCTTCTTTTTCCTCCTTTTCTCTTTTGGTGTCCCAGCTATTCAACTGAAGATGTTTGTCACTTAGCACCAGGAGGAGACATACAAGAGGGTGAAGTCAAGGTGATGAAGTTGCCCTGGTTTATCTTCTCACCTCTAAGTTGTAGATATCTATGCTACATTTTGCTTGTGTGCAAGCCTGGTCACAGCTGGTGCTACCCTTTCCTTTTCCTTGGACTTACATGTACTTGAGATTGATACCTAATTTGTTTTTTGAAGTAAGAATTTTTGTACTGACTTTAAAAAAGTAATGTTCATGAAGTGCAGTACAGATATTGCATAACCATGAACTAACCTCAAATCCAGCCGGTCGTGCTGGCTGGGGGTGAGGGGACGAGGTTCTGCACAAATTCCAGCAAATAAAAAGTTGGAAATACCATGCATATCTGTCAGTTCATCCAGGGGAAGCTTTTGGAAAAAAGATTTCAAATGAAGCTGAAAATCCTCTGCACATTACTACACTTAGTGTACAGGCGCAGGTGATCCAAGGCTGCCTTACAGCAGTTACTGTTGGGTGGTGCCTGTTCTGACATGACTGCCTAGATAGGAAGTGTGTTGAGAAGAAGAATAAATGCTTATTCTCTGATTCATCTACAGAAGGTTCTTCATTCTGAAAACAGCAAGGAGAGAACTCAAGAAACAAAACTTTTGATACAATGTAAAAAATGTTTTTCAACTGAACTGTTTGTAGTGGGCATATAGCTTAATGTGATTCCATATTTACTGTTCATCCTAAAGAGATCGTACATGCATTTACAAAGGTTTAAAAACTAGCTGTACGAGTCTCAGTTTCACTCCTCACCTTGTAAAAGTTCTGAATTTCTGTAGGAAGTGATTTGAAACTATTCAGATGAGAGATAATAGATATGTGTCTGTGTGGAACCCTGTGATGAGGTTCACCCATTTTTCTTCCCACCAGGTTTGGAGGAGACCAGCCCGTGTACATCAATATTATTAGAGATCCTGTCAGCCGATTCCTATCCAATTATTTTTTTCGACGTTTTGGAGACTGGAGAGGAGAACAGAATCACATGATCCGTACCCCCAACATGAGGCAGGAGGAAAGATACCTGGTAGGTTTAAATAAAAGGTTTTGATTACCAATTTCCCATCACTGTTATGCAGTGCTGTTTATTCAAACTGGGTGTGTGAAAAGTGGGAGACTGAGGCATCTTCCATGTTGCGTTTGTCCTCTGTCTTTTCTTACCTGGTTCTTAGTTTGCTCAGCTTCACTGTGTAGAGTGTTGCCAATGATCTTGAATAAGCTGACAGCAAGTTCCAGATTTCCACTGTTGAATTATGGTCCTTTCACTGAGCTGTATTTGCACTGCATAGTAATACAATAGTTCTCCCTATATTTATTACTGTGAATATTCAGACAGATTTTTAGGTTCAGACTATGTCTGTAACTCTGCAGCCTCAGAGGAAATTTGAGAAACAGAGCAATTCAGGGAGCTCAAGTCTCTAATGTTCTTGCTGCTAAGTTGTTTGTAGTGTTCTTTACACCAGGGCTCTAATCTCAGTTCTTGCTTTGGTTTTGTTGCCTTCTATCTTTTTTGGGTTAAGATGATGGCAATAATGCTGAATAAGGTCTTTCATAGTAAGTTTTAAATCTGTACAACTGCTTAACTGTCATACCTGCCAGCTTTTGTTGCATACCAAGATCCCGTGGCAGTAGGTGTTGAATTAATAGTAAGTAAGAAACACTGAAGCTAGAGAGGTTGCGAGTTTGGTTTACATTGATCTCTTGCAAGTACACAGACATCTCTCAAAAAAGGCAAAATGGTGGAATTACTTCTTGCCCTCTCTCTAATGGAGATCCAGTTTGATTGGACCCAGCCTTCAGGCATACTTGAATCTGCAGAGAGTTCAGTGAAACAGCAGTGACAGGACAGCTTGATGGTCTGTTATGAGATGTTGCAGGCCAGACATAATGTCAAAACAAGATATGCCTGTGGCTTTTGGAGGAGAAAGAGAGGATGTTTTTGTGAGGTTTTGAAGAGGCAGTAGAGTACAAGATGTGTGATGAGCCATAGAGAACACAACTCTGAACAGCTGCCACACAACACCTATCAGCCTTAGCTGAAGTTAGATGAATCCAAGGAGGGCTGGGGTTTTTTCCATGTTACAGAGCTGTTTTGATTTCTTTTGTCTTCCCTTGTTTGTCATGCAGAGCCCTGTGAACAGACAAGCTTATAAATTATGAGTTAATGAATGGTGAGATATCTGTGTAACTGTCTAATAGCCCTAAATTTAATGATGTCTCCTGTACTGGTATAAACTGTGAAGGGTTTTTTATTTGCTATGTGCCTAGAGATCCCAAAGAGGACCGTATGTCAGCTGAGTGGGTCTTGACTTCCTGGTGTGCAGAGCTGGAAGGTTTTGCATGTTGTGTGTGCATGGATTTCTGCTTCATCATTTGTGAATGGGACAAGAGGGTTGAGAAAATAAATGAGGGGTGGGGGTTTTTACTACCACTTTATAACACTACTACATTTTCTTTTTGGGAAATGTTAAGTGAGTGGTAGAGTCTGCACTTTACTTTTTGAGTACCTTCTCATTTGAAGTGCATCTCTTATGGCTGACTGTAAAACCTGGTATTATTTCAGTACTGACCATTCAGCTTAAGACATGATACATATAGCCAGTGAAATTTTACTTCAAGAACAGAAACAATAGATCAAATTCATGTTGTCTTGTTTTAAAAACTTCTAGGAATTACCTTGCATTTTCATTGGCATTGGTATGTTATTTAAGAAGTTCATTATATATATGCATATGGAGATACCTGTGTATACACAGATAAGTACAAAAGCTATAATGAAAAACAAATAAAAAATGTCTGACTGAGGTCAGCAATCATTTTGTTCAAAAGGCTGTTTGTTGATCTGAGGCACCATTAGCATCCTTAATAAAAACTATTTTTGCATTTTCATTTTGATTTTCTCTGTTGATAAGTCAGCGTTAGAATCCTGGAAACATTTTTGGAACCTGTATTCCATCCCTCCTTGACAGACTTTGGCAGTCACTTGCACTGCTCAAAGAGAGTGACAGTGACATATAGGCCACTTGACAGTGAAGTTAATTTTCGTGAAAGCCACTCATTCTGAATGTTCAGCATTTTTGATGCTTGAGCAATCCAGCCACATCTTATATTGCATGCCTGCATTTTAATCTTTTCCTTAGTGGTGCAAGAAAGTCTGCTGGCATATTTTTTAAAATTCAGGTATTGGAGATTTTGGAATCATAGCTTCAGAAATCTGCAAAAACGGTTGTCAGATCTAGCTGTGAAGAAAGTAAGCAGCTGGTTTTACCTCTGTGCATGAGCCAGTATGCTACTTTAGCCCAGGAGTGATAGGTGGCCTCATTGCAGATCTCATAACTTTTGCAGTTCTTCCCTGACATTCTTGTAAATGCAAAACTCACCATGAAACATTACTCTTTCTTTAAGGGGGACTATTTAGGGATAAACTTAGATTTACCATATTAAATAGCTTCACCATTGATCACTATATTGAACCTAAGTTGTTTGGCGTGAGGTGTGCCTGACCGTGAGCAGATACATGAAAGCAGCGGGAGGATCTGAGCTTTTACTTTTCTTCTTCCATGATGCCTCAGATCAACAGCTGGGAAAACACACAACTGCTGTTCTATGATCCATGACACTGAGCTCATTGCTTAAGTACTTGAGAAGCTTTGTGTTGATAGCAGTTATAGACATCAAATATAAAAAAGGGCATGTATAGGGTTTTCATCTTTTCTTAATACTTGGTAAAACTTTGATCTAAGACTACTAAGGCTGAATGAGTGTATGAAGCAGCATGGGCTGTGTATCATTGCCTGAATTGCAGGAAATGTGGTTACCTGGGATTCTGATCTCTGTTAGGCTCATGAATACCATGGCTCCTAGCTCACTCAAGTAAAAGATTTCTGAGCTAATGTATCAGCAGTGAGAATATTGGTATTTTAAAAAATCATTCAGTAAGATAAAAACTTGTCACATTCCTATAGGATGTTTCTAATTTTCATTATAATTATAATTAGCAGTTACATTACACGGCATCTCTGGGTGGCTCTGCATAGTTTTTCAACTTCGTCTTTGAAAATGAATATGCTTTTCTCAGCAAAAATTAAAAATATTCTAACAATATTCAGCCTCATTTATGTTAAACATTATTCACGCAAGTGATCCCATAAAGGAGCATCTGTCCTTTTGTCTTTTAAAGGAAATGTTAAAGTAAGTATTAAAAGTGTATTAGGATTACTGCAAAGGAGGGAAGTAAAATTCAGTTGATGTTAGGGAACTTTCACATCATTTTCTTA
Source organism: Donacobius atricapilla (assembly GCA_013397315.1). Classification (NCBI taxonomy): domain Eukaryota; kingdom Metazoa; phylum Chordata; class Aves; order Passeriformes; family Mimidae; genus Donacobius; species Donacobius atricapilla. Next base: position 241,523 of record WBMY01012595.1, on the reverse strand, counting down.
TAATGGGGAAAAAACCATTCCTTTTGCAATGATAGCTTTTATGGCTAAATACTAAAACTATTTTTGTTTAGGTTATTTCATAAATTTCAAGCAAAGTAATAGAAAAAGTTGAATGAGTAAATTCCATAGAACATTTTTTTTTAGTCCTGAACCGTGAGAATTTCCTTTTATGATTTCCATGGTTTTCATGAAGAATATTCACTAAATACATTTAACTAGTTTTACTACTTATATCCTCAAATTCCTATCTGCAGTGAAAAATATTCTTTTACCAATTACACTGTATTTCAGACTGCAGCTAGCTGTCTTATTGCCTGTGTTTATCTGCATAATACATGGGTAATTACATCATGAATTGTCATCAGTAGTTGTCATCATTGGACTTTCTCCTTCATGACTTCAGATAAGTTCCTTCAAGCTTTTCAGTTGCCAGAGACATGGCTTCTCGGAGAGACCATGGTATGGAACCCATGTCTTCATCTTCTGACTCTCATGAGGGTTTCTCTTTTAAAAAAAAGGCCGAGAGAGGGTTGTCTGCCCGCAGATGTGGTGCAGTGAGGGAGTAGAGGTTCATGACTCTGATTTTCCTGTTGAGGACCTCACAAGAGGGGCTACAAGTGTCTGTTGATTGAACCTGGGAAATTTTGGGGAGGCTCTGATAACTTGGTTAACATTGTTTGGGCTGGAAATCTGAGGCATGCAGAGGTTAAAAATTATTTGCCTTTGTCTGTGCAGTGCATACCAGATATTGCAGAGTTAAATATATAAATTAAAAAGAACATTTTTCATTTACTGTGTTCTGAGCTGTAGTTAAGAGGCTAGCCATTTTGTGTGCTCTATGTTCCCGGACATACCCCCGTACTCACAGTTGTCCTTTTCCTGCCTGTGTTGTGCACTGGTGTGAGGTGCTTTGAATCGGTCACTGGCCGCGCTGCAGCACAGCTTTGCAGCTGTAGGTCTGGTTTGGGGATCACACAGTAGCACCAATCCCCGCGGCTGGGACGGGGCTACCGGGAGCGCACTGCTGAAGCACAGCCACCTGTCAGCTGACCCAATTAGAACAGTTTGCTGCTTCTTCCCTCTAATGAGTGCTTTTAATAGTCTCCAGCTGTTCCCTTTTGCTGCATTACCTCTTCACAGCAAAATTTCTGGCCCATTTTTGTAGCTCTTCATCTATTTGTGTGTGCTCTAAAGCACCATTTTCCCCCTTAGATTCTCCCATTTTGTATTAATAATTTATTGAACCACAAAGTTAATGATAATTCAGACCTCAGCTGGAGGAGGGACTGAGTAAACAACTTATAAAACATAATAATAAAGGAGGTGTTTTCATGGCTGACATTTACTTTTCAGTGACTTTAATTTACAGACCAATATTTTTTTAATGTTCCCCTATGGAGTTTGCATTCCAAACATTGCAGCATTATGCATTTATACAAAAGCAAGAAAATGTGCCTTCCTAATCTGGTTTCATTCAGTAGTCCAAGTCAATTGCACATAGTAAATATGCTATATAACATTGGTTAAGATTGCAACACTAAAAACTCCCATGCAATTCACAATACACACTTAGATCTATTCATAGAAAATGTAAGATTAATACGATGCTTTTATTTTAATTATATCATTCTGTATTGCCTTCTCCTTTTTGTGGAGACAGAATATAGGATAACAACAATATATTGCTTCAGAATGTAAAAAGGTGAGGGTTTTTTTCTTGCAGTGTTGTAGTGGTCTGAAAATTTCTGGCTAGTGCAGATTTTAAGGAGCTAGGCCGGAAAGCGGGAAACCAAGTAGCAGTAGAGGTCCAAGCACTAAGGACCAATCTTATTTAAATGTAACATTATTACAGGGTCTCTCGGTAGTGCTTTTTAAGACATTTATATACCTAAGAATTTAGGATCTTTTATTAAAGTACCTTGCTGTATTAAGTTTAAAATTATGAATCTTCAGTTTTATGGTGATTTTGCCAAGTTTTTTGTTTGTGCCTTTCGGAGCGTGAATACAGGACGGCTCTTGATGTTCTCTCTTATGTTGTTTTTTGGGTTTTATGTGTTGTGGTAGCTTGAGGAAATAGTAGTCTGAGTCAATTGCACATTGTCTATAGGAAGATCCTGTTTGTAGAGTGGAAAATCTCAACCACAGAGCAAAGATTCTATACTGTTGCCAGCTTTTAAGGCCATGTGAACCGTATAAGAGAAGAGGGTATGTCTGTGTTACATTTTCAGGAGATATATTTTTGGATCATTGAACAAAAACAGAAGAGAGCATTCTTGTGCAGCCCAGCGACGAAAGCCAGCCTTGCCTTCAGTGAAGGCGAGAAAGCAGTTTGAGGGGGATAATACTAATTTCACTTAGAAACTGATGAACTCTGACAAGCTTTTTGCAGCATTAGGAGTGAGATCTTCTCTGTATGTTGGGTGGTTCCACCATAGCATCTGTTTGGTTCTCAACAGTAGTCAAAAAAGGCAAACCAAAAGCAATAGAGAGCAACAGAGAACTTCATTGTATATAAATCTCCAGTGTGTCTGCACTTGACTATTTTCATTTGTCATTTGTGACCTCCTGTTCTAGGGTATTTCCTCCCAAATTTGCCCTAAACCAGGACACCTCCCATTCCCAAAACAGGATTGAAAGAACCAGAAAACACTAACAAATGAGTAGGAGCAATGACGAAATAATCTCCATATGAGGAATGACAAAGGTTGGGGCTCTTCAAATGAGGAAGTAAACAAGGGAAAGGATATGGGAAGACAGTTTTTCGGAAGGCATGAAAAAGCAGCCTCAAGGATGATTGTTTTGAGCTGTTTCAGTGTTAAGACTAATAGAAGTTTACAACTAGAATGGGTAGTTACTGGATCCAGTAAAAAAATAGAAAAGAGCAATGGTTTGGACAACATGTAATTAAGCTGTGGAGGTCCTTGCTGGTCATTGTGTGAATAAGTTTAGATGTATTCAAAAAAGAAAATATTTAAGGAAACATTTCTTTACAGAGGGAGTGGTCAAGCACTGGAACAGGCTTCTTAGAGAGGTGGTTGATGCCCAAGGCATGTCAGTGTTTAAGAGTAATCTGTACAACGCCCTTAACAACATGCTATAGCTTTTGGTCAGCCCTGAATAGGTCAGGCTAGAGGATCCTTGTAGGTCCCTTCCAACTGAATTATTCTATTCTATATTCAAAAGTACAGCTATATAGCCCTCAAGGGCTGTTAATTGCCAAAGCAACACCTCTTCATCAGAAAATATCCAATCAGTACAAGTGTAAAGCCTCAGGAATACCCAGAAAAAGGCCCTGAGTGTTTGGTAAATGCTCCTCTTAGCTCGTAGTGATTTTCTGAAATTGGTTTCTGCTCTGGGTGACTCAAAAGCAAACTTCATAATTACATGGTTACAAGTAAATTCTACTACTAGGTGATTTATAGAACGTAGTTACAGTTACAGACATCTCCAGTTGAATGTGTTGTTTCTTGACTTTAAAATAGTTGAGTGTTCTTGGGTATATGCCATAGTGGCTAAGACTTTGTTGTCTTACATCTCTGCCAATCAAATTAATTTTTATAAGTTCCAAACTGATGCTGAAGCTATTAAGTATTAACACTGTCATGACTATTCTGAAATTTATTGTTAAAAGCGAAGATGCAAATGCATTTAAAGTATGAACTGTATCCACAGTTTTACATTGTGCACTGTAATAGTAAGGATACCGGAAGAGAAGTAAAAATCCTTAAAATAGTGGGATAAAACATTTCTTTCAGTGCATGCTTTTCAGAAATACAAAGTCACTTTGTTTTGATGTTTCAGTATGGGTGAATTTCAGGTGTTTGGTAATTTTTCTAAGCCTCAAGTTGAATATTTGCATTTTCAGTTCTCATGTACTTTGTTAATGTGAAAGTAACAGGAAGACACATCTTCCTTCCTAAGCAGATAATACTTACATGATTCCCAATAAGGGATGACTTAACAATGATGATTAACTGACAAATAACTATTTCAGGTGAATGAAAACAAGAGGATCTGTGTGTGATATGAATGTTATCTTCAGTGCACATTTTGGGCATTATGAACCCGAAAGCAATGTTTAGTAGTTATCAAGTAAATCTTATTATTGATTGATATTTTGTTTGTCTTAAGTTGGAATACAATGGTTTTTAAAACTGGAATGTTTTATCATCCAGAAAAAAAGAATGCTTTCAATTTCTGTTAGTGCAAATTTTAAAATAATTATTTTTAAAGTTACAGTTTGTACATGGCATAAATAAGAGAAATGGGACATTGACCAGCAAATAGTCTGTATTAAAAATAAGATTCAATAATATATATATGTGTGTGTATGTGTGTGTGTTCAGGAGTAGGAGCCAGACTTTTTGAAATTATGTTTAATTAACAATTTTTTGAAGACTTGTCTAATGAAACCATGGTAGCTGTCCCCAGAAAACCATACGATAAAACCTCCTAAGTACGCTCCTTGCTGGGAGTGTTTTCTTTTCCTTGTTGCGTCATGCTTTAACCACCTTAAATGAAAACTCTTTTTTTTGGCAGTAGGATGGGGAAGGAAAATGCAAAACCTTTTACTCCTCCTGACAGGGGAAGGGCATAGAGAGAGAGCCCTCCTCTTACTGCCAGCATACTGAATGTGTTCATGCTGTGGCATGATAATGTAATTTCAAGCAGTCAGATACTCACTTCACTCCGTAGGTGTCAAAACCTGCAGGAACTGACAACCCATGAAAATAAAACTGAATTTATTAGCCCGTTTTATTCCTTGTCTGTCATTCTCCTTCCTCTTTCCTTTTTATGATTTATACCTAAGTTTTCTGGCTGTCAGAGCTGCCAGCAAAGTGAAATAATCCTGATCTCTAGAACTTCCTAGCTAAAGCACAGCTGAAGCTTTGAAGTGGTGGATGGCAAGGAGAGTGCAGGGTGGTAGAATTAGGAGAAGGGCCCGCCCATGGTGCGTGGCTGACGTGGTGAGGGATAGACATGTCTTTATACAAGCATCCAAAGCTGTCCTGAGCCTTAGGTGTTTGTTGACAACCAAATATTTTCCTATCGTGTAATTTTTTGGTGGTGGTGTGGACTCTTCTGTTGACTGCGGGATTGCTGGGTCATACTTGTGAATTCTGTGTTTTTAAGACTGAAGTAGTTTATGTTGAAACCATATGGAAGCAGAGATGGCATTTTGTGGAAAAAAGGGACATCAGTGCCCAGACATACTCAAGACTTAGTTTTTTTCTAATTTTTCTGAAGTTTTTAAGGTTTATTATAGCCTGCAGAGTAAAATCCTGTGCCTTACCCTGGTCCCAGCTCACAGAGACCCCAGGGCATGCTGGAGCACCGTGTGCTTGCTGCTTTCTGGTTGGCACCAAGGCTTATGTCTGTGGAGCCAGGGCACACATGGGGTGCCTGAATATCCTGTGGGACACAACTGGGCTGCTTGTCCCACTGGGGAGAGGCGGCATTCTTTCCAGCCAGCCCACCCAGCAGGGAAAGAACCCTTAGTACAGCAGTGAAGATGAAGGACATAGGTGCAAATTTAGGTTTTGTTTCTGTCTCATTACAGAATGAATAGGTCTGAACTGGGGAACAGTCTGCCTTAAAAATCAGGTGCTGTGTGTCTATTCTTGCTTTGTTTGCTTCATTAAGCTCTTGTGATGTAGAGATGGGTGTTTGTGTTTCTCCAAAAACAACCAAATGCCATAGGTTTGTCTTGGCAGATGGATTGTAATGTTCTCTCTGCTTGCTTGGCCCTGCCTGGCAAGTAGCTGCTGTTTTTTCCCTCAGGAGTGCTCTTCAGGTGTCAGGTATTCCAGAAATCAAATTTTTCCTTCTTGGCATAAAAGGTATTGCTACGGTTGCTCCTCTTTTCTCTCTTTTCTCTTTTCTCTCTTTTCTCTCTTTTCTCTCTTTTCTCTCTTTTCTCTCTTTTCTCTCTTTTTTTCCTCTCCTCTTTTTTCCCTCTCCTCTCTCTTAGTTTCCTTTTTCCTACAGACTTTCTTTGCAAGAGTGGACTGTGTTGAGAGGTTCTCAGCATATCAGTAGCTTCTACTGGAGTAACAGTTTTAATACAGAGGCTCCAGACTCATTTTAGGTGTCCTCCCTTCTCTTCTTTAACTGAAGAGACATGAAAGGATGAGGGACTTCAGACAATGAGGTGACGCATTGGTTTCTTTGCCAGACAGATAAGCAAATACAATCAAAAAGTTGGCAAGTTTTGCTGCATAGTGCAATGGAAGGACTAATGCCTTCTGTTCCCTGAAACAAGGATGGATTCAAATCACATGCTCTAAGGCATCTTGACACCTTAATGAACTGGAAACCCAACAGAAATAACCCCAGACATCTGAGGGATCCTGATGGTCAGAGGGAGTCCTTCAGAAAGCTGATTCCTTCAGCCTTTTTGTGGTGGATTTTAATCAAATTCAAAAGGAAAAATAGAATAAGTTTTTCATAACTTGGTAAGAGAATATTGCCAGGAGAAAATGTGAGGGAACAGAATGTAATGAACTGTAAAACTGTATTTGTTGTCACTGAGTTGAGGTTCAGGGCATTTGGCCATTTTTTCTTTAATGATCAGTCAAGTAAAGAAGGGTACTGCTGCCAGGAAATAATTTTTTATTGTCTTCCTTGTAATTCAACATTATTTAAAAAAAGAAATGTGAAAGAAACCAAGCCCCAAGAAACAGGCATCAGTTCTTTCAAATGTGTTCTTGGTTTTTGCCTTAAGATGGCTATCTGAAGTACCTTTTCAAAAAAAAACATGTCCCTCACCAGTTTGCTGTTAATATTACATGGTTGTGAGTTATCACAGGGATGGTGGGTGCATGTCTTGAATGATATGGTAACTCCTTCTTTCAGGATAAGCAGTAGACCTGCTGCGTCAGTTGAGAAAATACATTCCCTGTGTAACAAGGTAGTGAAATTCTCCTTTGACGTAGAAGCAGTGTTCACTTTTTCTGGCTATCATTCCAAGCATTGCCTTCTTTTTTTTCTTGTTTGTTAGAATTTTCAAAGCTCTTCTATCTCTTGTAAATATAATTGCTTTACATAAAATCAGAATCAAACTGTCCAAAAACCCCAATAAAGAATGTTAAGCTGATGGTTTGTTGTTTTAGATTCTGGAAAATGAAGTGCCATTGTTTCAGCAAAGCTGGCTACTGCTTAAATAACTAGTGAGTTATTGAAACAGTCTAGTCAGGTTACCTTGAACACAGCTTTTTCCTATGAACTCTGATCCAAGCAAAGCCAGCCACTATTCATAACTGAGCTTGTCAAGAGTAATTTCCTTTTTCTTGGGGAAAAATCCACTAACTGGTGGCAAATATGAAACTTTCCATGGTGAAAATGGATTGTTAAATGAGATTGTTTTCTTCAAAATTGATTTTCTGTTCTCTTTGAAAGGAAAAAAGAAAACTAAAGTGTTCATCAGTGGCTGAAGGAAAAAAATTAAAAATTTCTTCAGAATATAATCCAAAGAGATTATGTCTTTGATAAAAAGAAAGGGGGAGGGGGAGCATATCTTACAATTTTTATTCTCTTCCTAACAGATTTATTAACCTTCATGATTTTATACTTGATCTGGTTCCTTGCTGAGCTTTTTGAAGCCATATCACCTGAGATGAAGGCATTGAGAGATTCTGGGTTTCTGTGTAGTGAGGAAAGTAGGGGAAGTATGGTCTTGTTTTTCATAGCTGTAGAAAAGAGCTTCAGCAGATGACTGATGATTAAAAAAGTAAAAAATGCAAATAGGAGCATTATTTATGCCTCTGAACCTTGTAATTTTAGGAGGTTTTTAATACTTGGTGTTGTCAGTACAGTGATAGTCTTGTCAAACTGAAAAGTGGAATCAATATGTTCCATTTTGTGTCTGCTATTCAGAATGGCAGTGCTATGAATAATGCAAAGTATTAGTAATTTTCCAGAAAAGCATTAGAACAGTTCAGCAAGGGTAAGATTTTAACTAGGGAAATTAGATAGGGGCAGCAGAGCAGAAACCATCTCCAGTTGTAGCAGCAGGGAAGCCACATGCAGAGGCAGTATGATTTTCTTCTCTGCTCTGCAGCTCCCTTTGCATTTCAGCCCTGAGAGATGAAGGGAGAGATTCCAAGTCAGTCAACACTAGGCAGAAAACCTAAGAAGGTAAAATCAGCCCACAACTGAAACTGCTAGCTGTTTTCTCACCATTGAACAGGTTTGTATTAAAGTGCCACCACAAATGTGGTAGGTCAAGGGGACATAAAAGACATTTAGACCTTGGTACTATGAGGAACTTTTTTCTTAATAGTCAGTACTTTGGTTTTTTGATATTTACCATCTAACTTGAAAAATGCTCAAACCCAAGGAAATCTATGACATGTACTGTATGATGAATCATATATTTTATCTTTCTTAGTTCAGAGGTCCGCAGCAGGTTTCTTTTCCTTTTTTGCTAGACATGGTACTTGATGTGACTGGATAATTTCAGGGACATATGAGGAGCTGTTGGATACAGCTTCTCTCCCTTTAACTTCAGCAAAAGGGAATTGTATCGCTGGAATTCATGACAGCAGATAGTGTAAGCTACAACTGAGAGGTAAGTTGAAATAAAACATACATTAACTAGAAAGCGCTTATTTTCTTAAGTGAAAATTTTGCTACAAGTGCAGATTAGGAGAAGCCTAATAATTTTTTACAATTATTTCTTTCCTGATGCCTGCAATATTTTTTTTGATTTGTGGGGCATATCTTTCCTTCTCCATCTCTTCACTCTTTTATTTTTAAGATCTATATTGCAGACAGTAAGTATTTTCCTCCCCAATTCTTGTCAGATGAAGTCCTATTTCAAAAAAAAAAAAAAAAAATCATCTCTTTTGTTTGTTTTGCCTCTGTCCTGTTGGGATGTATGAAAGCAATAATACCTAGTGCTCACTGATTATGAAATTAATTTCCTTTTGGCTCATGGATTTATTTTCTCCAATTATATATTTAGTATACAGAACTCTGACGTTTGTTCTAATAAGCCTCTTTTAAACTTTCATATTGTTTAAACTATTTTTGTGGACCTTTGCTAAAAACAATGCGTAATGCTAGCTTCAAGTTGTTGAGGCATTGATAGAACTTAAATGTGTTTCTGTTAATATAAGCATTTTTGAGGTTTGGGCTAAAATCTGCTGAGTATAATTTCTGTGTATCCAGTCAGGCTTTAAAGGAATGGGAACATTTGACCTGGGAAAGAAAATGGGAGAAAAATGTGAACTACAGAAATGTCTCATTATTAAAATAGGCTTTTCTGATTGTAGGAAATATGATATTTTGAAACATTTAAATTGCTTGGTAGCTATGCAGATGATATTGTGTCATATGTGGAGGTGTGAACTTTCTGCATTAGGCCCTTCAGCTTACCAACAAATATTGCTGCCATATCTGCACTTAATAGCCCTTGATAGGCCTCTCTTCTATAAACATATAATTTCTATTCTATTGTTGTTGTTATGCTTTAGGTGATTTGGGGTTTTCTTTTTAAATCCAGATACATCCTTGTCATCCAGAGTATCTTGTTGTAAGGATCTATGGGTTTTAAAGTTGAATGTCTTTCAGCATTATAGAGTCCTTCTGTATCTCCTTGAGGTCAGATTTCTTATCTGCTCCCACTAATATTCTCTGAAAAATTTGCTACTTCGCTGTTAACCCTTTTTTGTTACTCTCAAGAATTGTCTCAGCACAGATGCTGTACAACGTTACTCAGTGTCTCATTTCACTAAGAAAACCAGCTATTTTTTTCCTGTCTTAAGCTTCCTATCCTTAATCATCCTATCCTCTCTTTTTTCCCCTTTTTTGTGGGTTTTGGTTTTCTCGGTGTTTTGTTTGTTTGTTTGTTTGTGTTTTTGTTTGTTTGTTTGGGGTTTTTTTGGGTGGTTTTTTTGGTTTGGTTTGGGGTTTTTTTGTTTTGTATTGGGAAATTAGCATGTTTATCACATCTCTAGTGACTGACTAAAAGAAAGACCTGTTGCAAGATAGAGAGGCTTTTCTGCTGTTGCTGGTTCTTCTCCTTGTTGATTGTGTTCTTCATTACAGTGTTGTCTAATACTAGCTAGGCTCTGGAAATCTGTTTATTTTATCCATTTTTTTCTAAAGTGTCTTTGGCTGTCACTTCAGTTCAAGACTCTTCTCCTGACTTATGTTCCTTGTAGAGAGCCCTCTTTGGTATGTGAACAACCTGGTGTAGTGGAAGGTGTCCACACCCATGGCAGGGTGGTTGGAACTAGATGCTCTTTAACTTCCCTTCTGATCCAAACCATTCTGTGATTCTGTGATGCCCTCATTACATGATTTTTCATTCTGAGTAATCTGGTCATGCATATTACTGCTCAGTTGTGAGCAGGACTTGCTGTTAATACAGGTCACAGAGTCTTAGTATTACAATAAACTTGGCTGAACATGATGCTTTTAACATTAAGAATGATGTTTTAGAGAGGTGATAATCGACAGTGTTACGTGATGATTTCCTGTGTATCTCCTCCAATTTGTGTTTTTAAAGATGTTTTAGCACAAGTGGTTTCTAGAATACAGCATTTCAAGGTAAACAAAAGATGCTGGGTTCCAGGCACCAGAGATGTGAAATGATTCCTTAATTCCCTTCATGACTACCTTGTTCAGTGAGATTTACTAAGACACTGGCAGGGTCTTTTGTGGTTTTTTTAAAAAATTCTAAGTTAAAAATTGTTCTGTTTAAACTTCTGAAAAATTGAAGAGTCCAGAAGATGGTCTTAAAAATAAATTGCTGTAGGGAAATATAAATCCTCAGGTGAATAAAAATGTGCTATGAAGCAGGTGTCCTGCTGTTCCTTGAGTTCATCAAGATCAGTTCATCGAGACAGTTTTCTGAATGACATTAGGGCAGTTTTGTGTCAGATACTAGTAAAGGTTTGAGCAGTAAAGCATTGCTATGAATTAGAGAGGATATGAATCTTTTGGTTTAACAGATTGGACAAATGGTAACCTGGTAAACTTGCTTCTCCTTTAAGAAAGGTTGGGCTAAACTCAACAACCTGAATCTTCTGTCACAGTCTTTCTTACTGGGACAAGAGCAGCCAAGGCTGCCCTGCATTACTAGGTGTGGTGAGACCACCCTACTGGGAGCACCCTCATCCACCAGTGGCATCTCTGTCCATTTTCAGCCCACTGACTTCAGCCTCACAGTCAGCTCCAGGCTGAGGCTGTTGCCTCTCAGAAATTAACTTTGTCGGTGCTCTAGAATGATCTTTTTTTTGTGAGCACAAATTGCTGGATGTATCTGTTGACTTGTGCAAAGCATTTGACACTGTCTTGCACAACATTCTTGTCTCTGAACTGGAGAGATGGGGATTTGATGGATGGATTAGTTGGTCCTTAAGAAATTGGCTGGATAGTCATGCTCAAAGAGTTGCGGTCAGTGGCTCAGTGTCCAAGTGGAGACCAGTGGCAAGTGGCATTCCTTGGGGTCTGTATTGGGACTGGCACTGTTTGACATCTTTGTTGGTGTCACTGACAGTGGGATCAAGCGTACCCTCAGCAAGTTTGCTGATGACATCAAGCTGTGTGGTGTGGTTGACACGCTGGAGGGAAGGGATGATATCCAGAGGTACCTAGATAAGCTCAAGAAGTGGCCCTTGTGAACTTCATAAAGTTCAACAAGGTCCAACACCTCTGTATCAGTACAGGCTGGGGGTTGAACTGATGAAGAGCAGCCCTGGGGAGGAGGATTTGGGGGTGCTGGTAGATCAGAGGCTAGACATGAGCCAAAGGTACCCTTACAGCCCAGAAAGCTAATTGTATCCTGCACTGCAATGAAAGCAGCGTGTCCAGCAGCAGGTCAAGGGAATTGAGACTCCACCTTCTGTGATTTTCTTTTATGACCGCCTGGAGTGCTGTGTCCAGCTCTGGGACCCACAACATAAGAAGGACATGGATCTATTGAAGCAAGTCTGGAGGATGTCCATGAAGATGATCAGAGGGCTGGAGCACCTCTCCTATGAAAACAGGCTGAGAGCATTGAGGTTGTTCAGCCTGGGGAAGGGGAGACCTTAGAGCAGCATTCTAGTACCTGAAGGGACCCACAAGAAAGCTGGGGAGGGACTTACTAAAAACAGAACGTAGTGACAGAACAAGGGGCAATGGCTTTAAACTGAAAGAAGGCAGGTTTAGCGATTAGGAAGAAATTTTTTACTGTGGTGGTTGTTGGAACAGGTTGCCACAGAAGTTGGGGATGGCCCATCCCTGGAAGTTTTGGGGACACTAGGCTGGCTGGGTAGGGCTTTAATGCACATGACCTAGTGAAAGGTGTCCTTGCCTTGCCAGGGGTTTGGAACAAGGTGATCTTAAGGTCTCTTCCAGACCAAACCAGCCTATGATTTGCTGCTTTTCTCATAGGCATCAATTTGCTAGAGTCCACGTGACCTCCATTAGGGAGGGCTGAAAAGTCCTTGAGGTGGTGGGTATTTTTTGCTTGGCATTTGCAGAATTGAATATATGCCACCCCTAATTGGTTTTATTAAAGCTTGTCACCCAAGCAGACAAATTTTCCAGGTTCTTTTTTGAAGAAGTGTTAGTAAACAGAATTAGCAGATGTACTGTCTCCCTGCTGTTAGTTGCCAGTGGGATTCATTCTTGATTACAGTATAATGATCTTCATTTTTGGTCTTCCCTGGATCTGTGCCCTCTGTAACAGGATGGTTATTTAATGCTTACACACTGCTTCCAGCTGGCAGCTACTCGCCCTTTTTTTGGCAATTTCTTTCTATTTTTTTTAATATATTTCCCATACTAAGATGCTTTGAGGTGAAAAATAGAGAAGCAATGGAAAAGCAAGACATGATAAGGTGTCTGCTTACAACTATGAAGTGATTCCATTCTTACTGGTAAAACTTACCTTTGACAAATTACTAACATGATTTCTGATAACAGAAAAAGGAAAAATATATCCACCTATGTATTTTCTTGATGTTGTACATCATTTTAACTTAAAAAATACAAATGTATTTCATGTTTATGACATCTAAATAATAGCATAATGGGCACAGTTCATCACTTTTGCTATGTCAATGCTAGCAAAAGATTTGTATATGACTTACGTCTGCAGTTAATGAAAATGTAGATGGTCAGCTGCAGATGCTATTTTGTTAGCTGTTGCTTCACTTGTTAAGATGCCAGAAAGAAAAGCTTCATGGCTGAAAAGTCAGGCAAGTTAGGCCAGGCAAATTAGCCCAGGCAAAATAAAGTGGGAATTAAACTTGGCAGCCTATTTACTTATGTGGTGAGGGGGACAGGAAAGTAAAAACGTGCGTTTTGCCAGAAAAAATTGGAAAGTCAATTCAAAGAAACCCCAGAATTATCCTCTACAAAAATGTACTGAGTTTGCACGGTAAGCTTTTGGTAGCAGTGGTGGGGGACTGAGGGGCAGAGGGGCTACAGGGGTGGCTTCTGTGGGAAGCTGCCAGAAGCTTCCCCCATGTCCAGTGGAGCCAGTGCCAGCCAGCTCTGTGACAGGTCCACTGCTGGCCAAGGGTGAGTTGTTCAGTGATGGTGGTAGCACCTCCGGGATAGGCTCTTTAAGAAGGGAAAGAAGTTACTGCGCGGGAGCAATTGCAGCTGGAGAAGAGAAGAGAGGAGTGACACTGTATGAGAGGAACAGCTCTGCAGACACCAAGGCCAATGCAGAAGGAGGGGGAGGAGGTGTTACAGCAGAGCTGAGATTCCCCTGGTGCAGACCACAGTGAGACAGATGTCACCCTGCAGCCCATGGAGGTCCACGGTGAAGCAGAGATCCACCTGCAGTCCATGGCGGACCCCAGAGGGTGGATCCCCAAGGGAGGCTGTAAAAGAAGCTAATGTAGTGACTGGAGTCATCCACTGTGGCCTGTGTTGCCCTGTGCAGCTGGAGTGCTGTGGTAGCATTAATGTGAGCAAGCCCCATGTTGTTCACTCTTCTGGTAGAGGACCAGAATGCAGTGGAGGAGGAACAGAAAAGGATTTCTGTTGCTTTTTGGGCTGGCCAAGCCTCACAGAAGTGAAGGGGCTATCACAGCTGGTGATGGGGGGCATCTGGGGACAGAAACTCTGCCTTTTAGGGTTAGCTGGATCTGCTCTGCCATCTTGTGGAGCTTCTCCCCAAATTCCCACTGGTCACTCTGCAGCCTGCCACTGGTGTCCCAATAAACTTGTCCAGCTTGCTGTCATCTCCAGAGGACGATCATCCCACACAGTTTGGCACAGTCCACCCCACCTGGCAGCCCACCTTGGAGGGCCTCAGTGCCACAACAGCACAGGATGGGAAACATTTGGCTTTGCCTATGTTGGCAGTGCTGATTTGGGAAGCAATGCCCAGCACCTGCCCATCCCACAGTAATCTGCTGCCAGTGCTGTTGGCATAGATGCACAAAGAGATACCAGATGTATTTGAAAGAAAGAAGTCATCTTGTTGCTGTGTGGCTCTAGTTATCCAAATACTTGATTGAGACTGAATAGAAACATTAGATATCACCTGGTAAAGTAAAATTCTCTCTTAACTAGGGTGAAAAATGTGTTGCATTGCGTCTTATGTTTCATTAAAATGTGTAAATAATTTGTGCTCCTGAATAAGATTTAGTAAGTTGTTTTATATTTATACTTGGAAGCCTTCATGCCAACTGTATCTTGACTTTTCAGTCTTTCTACAGCCTTCCAAAGTAGGAAGTTGTGCTTTTCCTTCTTTCATGTCATATTTGTACTCACAAGCCCTTTTGTGAGACATCACATTTACATTTTCTTTCCAAGCACTCTTACGGCCACCCAGAGCTCCCTCACTGGGGCCAGAGAAGATGGAGAATAATTTTGGGGATTTTTTAGGGTGGCTGTGTTTAGTTCATAAGATATGACGTTGTCCTCAGGATGTAATGGTCAGTTTGACCTCTTTACAAACACTGACTATGTGAGAAAACACTTTACAAGCTGCAAGAGGATTCTCGGTGGCCCTCAGGAGAGTGGAAGAGTTTTCTTTGGCTGGCAACAGTGAGGACTAGACTGCACTGCTGACTGAGGTGGTGTATAAAGAACAGCCTTGTAAGCAGGAGAGGTCACCGTAGACTGGGCTCAGTCACTGGTTTTCCACATTGTTTTATTTCATTTCCTTTTATGAAAACTTGAAATTTAGATTGTTGCTGGCACACCTCCACATCTTCACTCTTCGAACTGAAGGAGCATGCACTGTTCCTAGGCTGTGAGCAAGGTCTCCTGGTTTCACAGGACTTGTGGTATCTCACAGGGGCAGGGCATAGAAAGAGGGTGTGTATTTTTTGTTTTGATTGTGAGAGAAAGGATATTTTTGTGTTTTTCCACAGATGAACAGATGGAAATAGAATGGAAATTATTTGCAAGGCATCTATGTATTTGAGTTATGATTCCTTATTTTAAATTGTCAGGGCTACTAATAATTGTAATACATCCAGGGCAGAATGTGATGTTTCTGTAATTTTTGGTTGAGACACTGATGATCAAAAAATAGGAAATGCCTTGAAACCCAAGGGGTTGTTTTTGGTTTTGTTTTTGTTTTTTTAATTTGGGTGTTCCTTCTACTGGATAAAAAAACAAATTACTATTTCTGTCAGTACTCTTAGGAATTTGTATTAGGAGGAAAAAAGTTCTCAAATGTTGTATCACATCTTTTTGTACAGTACAGGTTTGTCATAAGACATTAACTTCAGTAAATTGCTTATCGATCCACAAAAGAACACCTTTAAGTTTGCTCTTTTTGTGATGTCATTAAAATTCCCAAAGGAATTTTGTAGCCCTTCACTCTCTACAGCTACCTGAAAGGAGTTTCAATGAGGAGGAAATAACAGGATGATGGGAAATGTCCTTAAGTTGCATGAGGGAGGTTCAGATTAGATATTAGAAAAACAAAACTTCACTGAAAAGGGTGATAGACATTGGAATAAGTTGCCCAGGGAAATGGTGGAGTCACCATCTCTGGAAGTGTTCAAGAGGCATCTGGGTGTGGCACTTGGAGATATGGTTTAGGGGTGATTATGGTGGTGCTGGGTTAACAGTTGAACTAGATGGTCTTAAAGATCTCTTCCAAACCTGATGATTCAATGATCCCATGAAATATTTTTAATCAGGTGCTGACTTCCTCTTATACCACGTATAAGCTTACTATGGCAAATTAAATCTTTTATTGCTAATCTCAAAAAACATAAAAATAATGCAACTTAGATATATTTCTTATAGATCGGTAGTCTGAGGCATTGACAGATTAAAGGATTGAGGCATGTTGTGATTTTTATTTCAAAGACAGATTTACAGAAGGAAACAGAAATTACCAGTTCAACTTTTCAGACAATATTGTTACATGAGTAGAAAAATATAGTACTATTTAAAAGAAAGACAGTTTGTGTTGTTACTTGGAACCGCAGGGCTGATTCCCAGGCCTCCCACTGCCCGTTGAAGACACAAGCCCAGTGGGATGTGAGTGATATGAATTGTAGCCAGGAGCTGAGGAATAAAGTAAAATACTGCTTTCTTTATTGTGAAAGGTTATGATCAAAGTAGCTCTTTGTGTTTCCTTCTATATCTTACCAGACTGTGTTAAAATAATTTTTTACCAGGCTCCTCCAGTGATTTAAATGAGCATGGCTGTCATCTGTCACCTTGCAATTTTTTGTCTCACATAGAAACATTTCTGCCCTGAAAGATCCGTGTTCTGCTGAGAAAGCATGTTCTTACTGGGAGATGTGGCTTAATTAATGTTGCTTAGGATAGCAGAATAACCCTGTCTAGAATTATGTCGTTTCACCTTGGCTTTCCATGCTTGGAAAAAAACCAGAAATTCCTGAGTGCCACTAGCACTGAAAAGCATCTTTCTGTAGGTGTGTAAGTTTTACAATGACTAGCACACCTTAGGCTGACCTTTCTTTCACCCACTTTTTGATTGAAAACTGATTTCACATCTCATGGAGTGAGCGTGTGCTGCAAATGCAAAAGGATGCTCCAGCAGCTGGAATACAGGTCACAGCAATGGTGGTAAACAAAGCTTGGGAAGGGGCAGTGCCTCTGCTGCAGAGAAAGCCTGGTGCTTCTGATGTCAGGAAGGTGATGTGCATGTCCTTGTTTGGCAAAAGATTGTAGGTTTGTATGAAAGCTTGCCTGGCCTTTATCTTAAGCCTTGAATTATCAACAAGGAGTGGGGAAGATTAGATTAGAGCCAGCCTGGTTGTTTCAGTAATCCTACATCAGTTTACCCTAAAAAGGACACTAAAAATCTCTTTTTGAGTTTGCATCAGATGCAAGATTTTCCATGTGAATTTACATTGCTTTTATTGTACAGATGTTTCTCTGGCCCTGTGAATCAAATCCTGTTTTCACAACTACAAAAGGTCCTGGTTACACTTTTGTGTTGAGTATTGATACTTATCTCAGGGAATATTTTCAGACTCACCATATTCATTATTCTTGCAAAGAAATGGTAAGTTTCTTTGTTGGGAGCTAATGTCCATTCGCCTTTGTATGAGAGTGAGAGAAGAGATAATGTTCTTAGCTGGGTGTTGCTATAGACTTTTAAGTCTTATGTAGGTGTTCTACCCACCTTCCATTGAATCTCTCTATCACATGCAAGCCAGCTTGGACCTAATTTAAAGTATTGTCAGGGAAATATTTCATATTTTTTAAAATCCAAGTAAGTCATTGCAGGTCTTTAGGTTCTTATCAAAGCTAAAAATACATATCACTGAAAACATCTCTGGTGGTGTCTATAGTAAAAGCACAATAAGCCTTTAAAGAAGGGCAATTTGTAATTCATGTTAAAAAACCCTGTTGGGATGATAGGAGAGACACATAGCATGTGCAATCTATACACCCACAGTAAGATTTTTTAGTAATCATAGCATGGAGAATGGGGGGCTGGTTAGCTTCAGCTCAGAGCCTTTAATGTCAAAATTCAGGTCTTGACCATAAATCTTCTGGTATGTATTTAAGGCATGCCCTGAATATACTGTGGGGAGCAGGGGAAATGGATTGTTTGTATCCCAGCTGGCAATTTTTATGTTGTTTTCTTTAATGGTCCCTCACCATGTGATTTACTTTGTAGCCCAGGGTCTTCTGGTGTGCTTATAAAGTTGGATCCATATAACTGTGAGACAGAGTAGGAATCAGAAATGTACTTTAAAAGGCTTACAGACCCAAATGGGGCTCTAAGGAAGTTAGGTGAAAGGACTGAACTTCTGGGAAGAGCTTTTCTCTGATGAGGCCTCAGATGCAGATGCTGTGGCTGAAGGCCTGTACCCTGTCCTCTCCTGGGAGACCAGGGGATGTTGTCCATGTCTTCCATGCTGCCAAGCACATCTGTCTTGTGGAATGTTCTCTATCACATTTTATTTACTTGATAAAATATGGGGGTTTTTAGTTGGTTTGATATTGATGCGTGTAGCACCTATAGCATTGTGAGAACACATACCTAAATAACAACAAAGATTGATTCTGCACAGGTGAGATCCTTCCATCCTTGCTTTTGTTGTCTTACCCATTTTTTGCCCTGTGTGTCTCTGGAGTGGGTGTGTCTGCTTGCAGAGTAAGGCTCTAACAGATTGGGTAAGGATAATGGAATTCAATCCCATGTGTTTATTATTGTGCTGAAGTAAAGCTATAACTGGAATACAGTTCCTCAGGGTTCAGTAGCTATGCCTAGTCTTTGAAAAATGATAAATGGCTTCTAATTAGATGAATAATATTTCATGAAAATGATTAATACTTTCTAATAACCCCTTTTCTCAGTAAGCCTTGCACAGTTCAGTTCTGAAAATCTGAGAAGTTTACAGAATTGTAACCAAAAGTGATGGATGTTCTAATATTGCATGAGATGTACAAATTACAGCTTACATTTCTTCATTCCAGTCATTGAATGCAACAGAATTAAAAAAAAAAAGGCTGGGGGTGGGGGTAGACAGGTAATGTTTGTTGTTTCAATTTTATTTATTCTGGCTACTTCAGGTTCCCTCCAGGGTGTATTTAGAAGAAAGAAGAGCCTGAAAATAATCTTCTGAATATTTTAAATGTTACTCAGTATGAAAGTTGATTAATGTGTCCCACTTTGACTCATACAGTAATCTCAGTATAATAATTGTGGGGATTTCAGGAAGTAGGAAAAAATTGCTTGGTGCATTCTAGAACAAAGTAACTTTTTGTTTCCCCTGCTGATATTTAGGAGTAGATAAATGGACCAATAGATGACTTCTAAGATATTTGTCACAGCCTCAGCACAATTCTTTGACCTTGAGATGACTATAAAAAATATGAGAAAAAGAAGGCAGTTGCTAATAGAGAAAGGAAAACACAGTATTTTTTTTTCTTTTCTCCCCCACAGGACATTAATGTATGTATCCTTGAAAACTACCCTGAATGTTCTAATCCCAGGTTATTTTACATCATACCATATTTCTGTGGACAGCATCCAAGATGCAGGTAAATATATGCAAGGTATTTCAATTTGTTCAGCAATAGCTATTGCCAACAGTTTGTCAGAAATTGGTAATAAAGAGGTGACATTATTTGAAGTACGAGAGAAAAATGAAAGTACAAGGAATGTAGCACTGTATGTGGTAACTGCATGCATATATTTTGAAGTAAGGAGGGCACTGCAAATGTAGCAGTATTCTTTCTTCTTGATTTATAGCATGAATAATTTATCAAATATGAACGTATTGATGTAGATTTTTTTTTTCCTGGGGTACTCCTTTTATCTGCACTGTAATTTTGTAATACATGTTTTTGATTTGCTCAGATGCTTGTATCAGGTGTATATGAGGAATACAGGTTTCTGTGTCCTTAAAACTGTGTAAAATGCAGCCTTGTATTGCTTTAATTGAGCTATCTCATTTTTAATGTCTGTGTATGCCATTCTTATAACACTGTATTACTGATACCCTAGTAAATTCTTAATGCAATAATATAGGAATAATTTTAAATGCTTTCTTGATTTTAAATACTTTTGTTGGTAACAAATGTTCTTTCAGTAAGTGTGTTCAACTTCAAGGTATTCTGCTTCTGTATTATTCAGGCTTCTCCATAATGAAACAGCTGCACACTTGCAGAATTTCTTTCAAAGCCATACTTCTTATAATAACAAGTGAAAATGTGTTAATTCTTTTGTCTTAAATTCTCAGTGTCTATGTTGTAAAATACTTTTTTCTTTTGCTTAAGTGAAGTTATGTATAAGAAACAAATCAGATTAATGACTTCATTTTCATTACACTTTTTTTTTTGTTAACATATTTTGGCCTTACTTGCAAACGCTTATGATTGCACATTTAACTTGCATGCGCGAGTAATCCCATTAACAGCAGTCACATGCCTGAGTACTTCCACAAAACATCTCTGTGAGGTTCCCAAGCAGCATATTGAAGTATTGTTTTGTATCTTGTTGTAGATTTGGCTCCTGTCATGCCCTTGCACTTCCTTCAGTTACTTCTTAGTCTAAAAAGGAGCTACAAACAGGAGGCTCATAGTGTTTGTTGGGACACTTTGCTCTTCCAGAAAATGGATCAGTTCACAGAACATAGAGCATGAAAAACCTGATACAGGTTTGCTCTAGTAGGAGTGGAAAGTAGTAAGCTTTTCCACATGATACAGAAAGAGCTTCAGACAAATGTTAAATTCACTGTTGCATAGGGTCCACAGTAACCTAATGAAGTCAGGGAAGAAGTGTGATTTACAGACACTCCCATTTCCTTTAGCTTGGGACATGGCATTATATCCTGTGTCAATATGAATAATGGCTGTTACTTCCAGAACATAACTAATATGAATTATTTTAAGGGATTTAGGATTCATATGGTTGTCTAACTGCATTGTGCTTTTGGGAAACAGAGAAGCATAAAGATGTTGAGAAGTTCTGCCAGCTTCTCCCGCTGGGAGAAAAGATTGAAGAACCCTAAACTGTTCTTCAAAACCAGTATCAGTCACAGCAAAAAAAAATGCAAATCCTTTGGCAAAGCTGCAGGGCAACCAGGGGTAATGACAGGGAAAGGGACGCTCCTGGAGACTTTGGCAAAAATCAAAATGAAGAACAAGATGGAAAAATGGTAGTGTACTGCGTAGGATTTGCTAAGTAACAGCAGGCAGTGGTTGGTCCCAACAGTTCTCCTGATGTAGTTCAGGGACACCACTACCCCTCAGCACCTTCCAACACCAAGGGCAGTCATTCCTCCCGTCAGATGGATTGTGCTTCCAAGCTGAAATACCAAAGTTCACAAGTTTGAGCTTATAAGCAACTTGGCAAAAGATATCTTCAGAAGGGAGTACTTTCACACAGTGATTAGCCTCCTCTTAATGTGATCCTGTTTTTACATGCCAATCCAATTTCAGATGTGGCGTGGAAAGGCTCAGTAAGTTACTAGGGTTTGGTGGGGAGTCTTTTTTTGTTCTAAGTATAGCACTGAATATTTTTGTATTCATTTGTATTCTTGGCTTGAATTTGAGAAGTAAATGCATATTTAAACTTTTCTTTTTCCCTCTTCCATCTTCCGCCATCAATTTCATACAGGGAGCCTGGTGAATGGGCCCTTGAAAGAGCAAAGCTGAACGTTAATGAAAATTTTCTGCTTGTGGGCATTCTGGAGGAGTTGGAGGATGTGCTGCTTTTATTAGAAAGATTCTTACCTCATTATTTCAAGGATGTGCTTAACATCTACAAAAATCCAGGTAACTTTTTCCATTAAAAAGCTATTCTTACAGAAACTTCAGCTAAATCTGCATGGCTGCTGAAGGGTATGTGCTTCTTTCTTGTTTCAGTCAATGAAGAAGTTTATCTCCCTCTTAGGGAGCAGATTTGATGATAAGGGAAGGTCACATATTCCACTTTTACCTTTAATGTTACTGTGTGGTTTTATTTCCTTGCAAGAACTTGTTGCTCAGTGATCTTTTCATATGCCAGATAGCTTCCTGTTTTCCACTGGAGTGGCTTCTTCTTTTAATTGTGTTATACTCATTTCTCAAATAATACTGTCAATATATTTTGTCAAAATGGTGTTAGCAATATGTACTTAAATAAACCTTCAAGAAATTGTTTGGGGAGCTGGACACTCTGGAGATTCTCCAGGACCAGGTTATTTATTTTCTCTCAGCCTTGACTCTGAGTTGAAATGCACCTTCAGTTGAGCTGAGTTTAGGTAAAATACAAATAAGAATGTGCATTTACAGCACTTCCAATACAAAGCATACTGAGGAAAAAGACTTAGGAGTCTGGAGTGGAGAAATGAAAATGGAGAGCACTCAGTCTACTCCTTAATTTGCACCCCATGATCAGTCTGAAAGGGTTCTTTGCATCAATCCATCCCTCCAACACTTGTTTATTGCTGAATTCTTTAAAAGGCAGTCTTGTATCCTATGCCTAAAAATAAATATGATGCTTCTGGAGGAATGTGCATGTCATTCCAGCAGAATTGGGTTCTTGCTTACGTTTGACAGGCCCATCAACACTGTGCGCACCAATCAGGGGCAAAACTTCCCTTCTTCCTCTGTGACTTGATTGCATTTGAGTCAGCTGAAATGCCTACAGCCATTAATATGGGTGTTTTGTACCAAGCTATATATTCAAAGCACACAGAACAAAGATTGAATTTAGCTTGTAATGCATGCAGCTGATGGCTGGTTTCTGACTGAGAACAGCTATTACAGTAGTCAGTCACTTTGGAGAAATTACAGGTTTCTGTCTATAACCAGGATTTATGCATGACTGCCCACCAAACCCTTCTTCTAGGATGCATCTTTGGAAATTCTGTATTTAGCTGTGATACAGATACTAGGGAAAGTATGGCATTCCTTCTCTGAACATGCTTGCAGTGGGTCATTGCTTGCAATCAGGCAGTTAAGGCAGCCCTTTGGAAGGGTGGGAGTGTAACTTTGTGGTGCCACGTCCAGCCATAGAGCGATTTTGCTTAATAACAGACATAAGGAAAATATTGTACTGGCATAAGAGTAGCCCAGTTTGGGATCAGGTATTTCCCTTATCTTTATAAATTAAAAAATAAAAATACCTATATTTGTAGTATTTGGAAGTCATCCTAAAGGCACAATTTGGTCTCAAAGGTTTCCCCACAGGGATGTTAGACAAAAGGAAGGCAGGGGGATCAATAGAAGGATGTGCTCTCTCTGCCATGAGAGTTTTCTTTGCATTTATATGACTTCTTCAGCTGTTCTGTGTACCATATATTTTCACTTCTTTTGCAGTGGGGGAAGCTAATAACCAGCTGGCAGGGTTTTGATTTTCATCAGGGTGCCCCAGAAATTATCAGATGGGAAATAAGCAATCTGCCAGAATCATTAAGTGCTGGTTAATCTTTCTCCTCTCTGTGTATTTTCTGGTATCTGCAGGAAGTTTGATCACCTGTTACAGGACAGCAATTTCCTCTGGGATTTCTTGTGGAAGACAGGTCTTGTGTCATGTCTAAAGATTCACCACTTTCCGTCAGTATTCCCTAGGTGGATAAAACCTTTATTTTATCTTTCCCATTCACTTATTGACTGGGCATGCAAGTAAGAAAAGAGTTGCCTTGTGTTAACTCTCTCCTCCTCTTTTCATACTCGTATATGTTTGAGGGGTTTTTTTCTATCATAATTATTTTCTGATTATTTCTGAGTTGGTGCTAATGCGTACAAAAAAAAAAAAACCAAAACCAAAAAAAAAAAAAAAAAACTTAACAGAATCAGCCAGAAAAATAAAAAATATTCAAGCGGTGTGTAAGAATCCTACATTGTTCTCCTAAGAGCATTTTAGACCTGATCTGCAACACCCTCTGCTGTTGCATCATGAAGTCCTTAGAAGAAGACACATTGTTCTGCCAGCAGTGTGATGGTCCCTCAAAGCAGCAGATGACTTGGGCCAAAACCGACCTTTTGTTGCAACTAATACTTGCAGATTAAATCTATACAGTTTACAGTAATGTCTGCTGACCTGCTGCTCCACTTGAGATTCTCTTATGGCAGCTTTTCCTCTTTCCGCATAAAGAGGGAAAGTTTCTCTAGAACTTATCATTTGTCAGCTAATTATAACAAGATGAGGAAAGCACAGTGAAGGACGTGTACAGAAAGGTGATTAACTTCCAGGTCTGTGAATATCTGCACCAGAGTCTGCTGCAGCAAGCAGTTCTGGATTAGAGGCAGTTCAGAAGCTGGATTTATAGAGCTGCCTTGAAGCAAAAAGTAGCTGAAGGAAGACAATTTCAGTGCAGTGTTGCTTTAGTGGATTACATAGATTAGAAATCACAGTGGGAAACAGGCAGTTTCTGTCCCACCAACATCAGATGAGTGCTAAACCATATTAAAAGCACCCTCCTGCTATAGGAAGCAAAATGCCTGATGTTATCAAACCTGTAAAATGACATGTGCATTTCAGATATGTCTGCAGGGGATGTGGGTTAAACTGCTTCTTCCTGATGTAGAGACTCTACTCGCTCATTACAGGTGCTTGGAGTTGTCATCAGATCACTGTAGGTCCCTTCTAAGCAAACTTCTTAGTATTAGAAACCTTCATTATAGGTTGATAATACAGATATCAGGAAATCTAGAAACTTTTTCTCATCTCTGTTCTTTTGAACTCTGCAGGCCATATTCAAAGTTCTCTGTTTCTTTTGTGTCTGTAGTAAAATTTTTCATCTGAAGCACTATAATAACATTTATCAAGAAACTCTTGCTCAGTGTTCTCTTAGGAGAAAACAAACCTGTAGTTGTTTCACCTTCAAAAATATTTTTCTGCTGTTCTGAAGCAGATCATTAAATCTGTGGCATTATGATCTGATTAGATAGTGTGACATTTTCATCAGAGGGCTATTGTCTGTCTGTGTACCTGATGACACAGGTAACTGCTTAAAGCAGTATGAATTGAGTGCTTTTCTTGTTGATGCTAATCATTTGTCTGATATAAGCTGGCAGAAGGAAACTGTGAAGAAAGGTAAAATGTTAAAAAAACTTGGCAGTTCAGCATGACAGAAAATTTTAATGTCAGAGGACACTAGGAGGATAACTTCCTTCATTACATTAACAAGCGGGTTGCATTCAACTATTCTGTGTGCCATTTATTTTGATCTGTGTGTTTCATAACCATGTGTAACAAAATGTGTAAGCTCTTTGTGGTGCTAAAGTTTTCATTGGAACCAGTCTGGTTTTATCTTGTACAGTACTTTGAAGCTACAGGCTTCCTGTTTTTCTGTGTCTCCACTCTCTCCTTGAAATAAAGCATTATCTTAATGTTAATACCAAGTCAAGAATTGCAAAAGGCATCTTTTTTGATACCTATCTTGTCCAAAGTTACAAATTTATCTTGTCTTGACAGCCAAACTGGCTTTGACAAGACATTAAAAGGGCAGGAATGAGGGCAGCAGGAAGATTGTGAAATCAATAGATGGATAAATAGATGGATAGAATGAATTTTAAAGAGATATATTTGTGTTTAATAGCTTTCTTTACTAACACAGTAAAATTTGCTCAAAATTTTGTCTTTTTTCCCCAGTATTGAAGCAGATAGGATTCAATTGCAGAGCTTTAGATTATATTTATTGCAAAATTTGAAACTATTCTTTAACTCTTTGAAAGGCCTGAAATAGTTATAACAAAACTTGACATGTAAAATCTCTCCTCACTCTCAAGAGCTAAAGGAAGAAAAATAATTGTTCAGTCCTGTTCACTTTTGCTGGCTATAACTCACTTTTGTAACCTTGGTGGTAGCCGGAACACAGAGAATACTTACAGAGTTTCTTTTGAAATGGATACATGCTGGTTTCATATCTTTGGTGTTTTTAAAAGGCAAAAAATGCGTACTATACTCAGCAAAACAGAGTTTTCTTCTGTCTTGTCAACTTCTGTGGCATGGGGTAAAAAAAAGTTAACAGTATCCAGTGTAAAACAATAGGCAATTTTTTTTTTTTAATCACCTCAGAAATGAGCCATATCCTCACACCTCTCTCTAGTAGTTCATAAATTTTCTTTGGCACCAGAAGCCCTATAAAAACACTTCTTCCCAATACCAGGGAAAACCCCCTTTGTTTCCTGAAAAGTGCATTTAGCCTGGAGAATGTACAGGTCTTATTCTACAGCAAGAGGACTGACTAAGCTTTTGAGACAGTGAATTTTATTGAGTGCAATGAAATAATTCACACTGCCAGCTGAAAGAAAATATATTGTTTAGGTAAACTGTATTTTTTTTAATGCAAGGCAAATTTGATTCTCATAAAAATTGCATTAAGAGGGAATGTTTTAATCTGTAGTAGTAATATTATCCCAGGTGATACAAAACCTTGCATTTGCTAAATCCACTATGTTCATATGATACAGTCTTGGCATTTTTTATTCATGAGTTTCCCCTTCTCTTTAAACCCAGTAAGGAGGGAGATGCTGCCATATGTCTTCATTGCAGAGCTGAGGTCGTGAGAAGTAGAGCATTTTTGATGGAGTTAGGAAAAGGGTGAAATCGAGCTCGGCAGTCTTAGCACAGTGCTGAAGACCACTCCTGTGCCAGGCCAGCACTGAAGATGGGATGTGCCTTCATATGGTTCAGATGCTGTGCATTAGAAAAAGTTCAGGAACCAAGGCGTTTTTCTCTCTGAGAAATTGTACTGAATGTGTTTACAGGCACCACCTCCAAGAGCAAAAATTTTCAGTAAGAAATGATCACAGGACTCTGGTGGAAGGAGGCAGTGCTTTTTGTGCAGTCTTTAAATAGTGATCATCTTATCATCTTATATTTTGCCTTTGTTCAGCACAAAATGAAAGGAAAGAAGAAATTAGGACAAATTATATGAGGCTTCTTAGTCTGCTGGCTCCTTGTGAGCTGTACTTTCTGGTGTGGGTTGTGACTGGTAAATGGAAAATACACTGGCTCATCTCCTGTGCTGAAGTGCCCAACACTTCTCTCTGCTACAAGCACATATATTCTTGATGAGAGAATAAAATCAGCATGGATCAGTTTTAATTTAAATACTGAGGGGGTTTTGTGGGGTTTTTTTTTGCATCACTTCTAGAATTTCAAACACATTCAAATGTTTAAAAGCTTTGAAGACTTCAAATATGCTGTCTTTTCTTTTGCCTTGCACTCTAGAAGAGCTGTGTTTTCCCTAAGCAATACTTTGAACAGGAATCACTGACTCTGAAAATTTTCTGCCGAAGAGGAAAATTGTAGATTTCACATGGAGGTAAAACATGAGGTTGGAGTTGCGAAGTAATTCCCGTAAGTGCGGTGAGCTGCGCGGTGTGCGGTGCGCGGTGTGCGTGCGAGCGGAGCATCTTTGCCCAGCAGGTGGAGCGGTCTGCCCGCCTGTGCGGCGCGCCCGGGGCTCGCAGCGCGCCGGGGCTCGCGTTCTGCCTGGGCGGGCGGCGTGTTCTTATCGCCCCACATCCTGTTCTGAAAATAGAAAGCGTGAACAGACCGTTCTTTTCTTCTCCCTTTGAAGTCTCGACTTTCAGTGTTGCATAGAGGAACACTATAAAACAATGTGAATGCTAAAACATGCAGTTTAAGATCAAGAAGTGTTTAACTGTACTTTCGTTTCTTGTAAAACAAATTCTCTGTTCCCTGTGTGCAAGACGGGCATGGAAAGAGGAATAGTCACAGTGCATATCCCTGAGGACATTTCTTTTTTACTAGGTCGATAGCATCTAGAACATTCTGCATAACTAATCCATTCCTTGGTTTGTTTTATAAAACTGAACATACTATCAAAAGCTGTAGATACATTTTCCAGCTCTTCGGCTGTGAAAATACAAGGTTTGGAGAGCAGGTACAAAACCAGACTGCCTGATCCAGGATGCCTTGAAGTTAGTGGATACACCAATAAATGATAAGGATAATCAGTGAAAGTATTCTCTCTTTTTCAATCCCATGAAAGAAAAATATGTTGTTTTGTCTTTCAGAGGCTTGAAATCTTATTGTGAATAAGCTAAGCAATTTTAAGAATAGGAGCTCTTGGAAGGATTTGAGCACTTCTGGGCTTTCTCATGACTGTGTTTTTCAAAAGAACCACTAGGTCTTTGGAAGATTTGTCTCAGAAGTAAAACTTCTCTGTGGTGAGTTCTGAAGCAAAGCTTGACAGCTTATAACAGCTGTGGTTCTTGTTCTGCTGAGGAAGGTGAAGCCACTGCAGACAATATGTGTGTGGCATGAAAACCATAACCAAAAGATTTACCTAAGATAGTATCGGTCTCCTTGCTAAAATGTGATCAGGAGTAAAGGTGTGGCAAACAAGTTTGGTATGGCTTTCCAAACCACATGGAGCTTGTGTACATCCAGGTTCAAATCCTATCTATTTGCTCTCCTTGCTAGCTTGTACTTCTTGGATTGAGTTAGGTCATAGTGCATAGTTACACAGCACAGCAGTTGCCTATAAATATATCTTGTGGCCCCAAATGAATGGCATTTTGAGATGAAAAGTGAGGCAGCTGACAGCCTGACACGCCATTGGTGTTCGCTGTGGGTGAATCTGCTCCCTGAGCCTACAGTGCAGGGAAGAGGGATTTGCATGTCCGTTTGCCAAACACATTGCTACAGCTCTGCTTTCTCCTGGAGTCAAGAGCAGTGGTTGGCCTGGTGAGAACAGCAGCACCACAAGCCTAAGGGCAGGCCAGGATTGTAGGCATGGTTCATGAACTGGAGAAGTGAGGAATGAGGCTACTGTTGATCCATAGTTCCCCTTCCCAGCGCTTCTGGCATTCAAGGATATTGGCTGCCTTCCAGATCTTGCCACGGATTATGGCAAAGAAGGATATAGTTTCTCTTCTTGCTAGTTAAAGTACTGGGTTTTAAATCTTTATTTTAGGCTTGGATTTTCATAGGAGTTGAATTTGTAAAGGCTCTGCTCAGAATTAGTTATAGTGGAAGGTGAAGTCCATGTTCCCTTGTATCATTGTTTGAAAAACCTAGATCTAATGTTCCTCTTCTAGTAAAGTTTCTGGACACATCAGCTCATAGACTGGCTCTGACAAAATGCAATGTATTGTAGAGATAGGCTGAGTATGTTTTGTAGAATTACTTAATCCTCCTTTTCCGTGAGCTAAAATACATACCTATACTGGGCTTGTGCTCTGCAGTCTGCTACCTTTTTCCTATTCCTCTTTTCCACCTTTTTCATATTTCTCTTTCCTGTCAAATGGCAGGGTCTTTACCTGAAGCCAAACAAATTTTACTTTTTTGTGTGTTCATCTGAACCTCTCTATATTTAACAGAATTTCCCCTTTCTAAAGTTTCTCTTTATGTCTGTGGGATTATGAAGACTGAGACCACCTAATGATGCATCATCTTCATCTTTTAGTGCAATTCCAAGACTTCAGGCTACAGATTTTGCATTTCATCCCACCTCTTCATGTTGCTTGCATTCAGTTTTGGTTTCATCAGATGTATCGATGGTCTTTGGATTAAACCCCCCAAAGATGTAATTTCATACTGTGTTGCAGCAAAAACAAAACTTATTGATCTTCTAAATCACAGAGGACCAGTCAAACCAGCCCTTGCATCTCACCCATCAAGAATTCATGTGTCTTTTTTTCGTGTATGTCTGGAGATCATTTTGAAGGCTCGGTGCTGATATCTTCCAAGCAGCAGTTGTGTTTATCTAATGAGCACATCAGTCACTGAAGACGCTATGGTTTATAAGTGTGCTCCTGCTGCTCATCTGAGGTTGATTCCCTGATGCATCTTTGAATATTTCCTGTTCCTAGTATCACAAAAGGGAAAACCCATGGATAACCAGCTTTGTTAAAGCTTCAGCACAGAAGGAAATCGGCATTTGGATACAGCATTCGTGGTATCTCATAAATAATCCAGGGTTGCTGATGACAATATACCACAAACATTTTAATGACAGGCAGTTAAAGCCTGCAATGACAGTTCATTCCTTCTTGAGTACCTTAGTAAATAAAATCATAATGCTATTTTAATCGGTAGCATTTCAGCTAAGCCTCAGTTACTGCTTCTGCATTAAAAATAGCATTTAAACAAAAAATCAGCAGTAACAGATTATGCAGATTGTTTCTTTGACAATTTTGATCTCTGTCCAGGCAACGGAAGGCATACAGAGGGAGCCATTAAATCCCACATAATAGGCCTGCTTCTGTTCCCAGGTGAACAGGTCTTAATTTCACCTACATGGAAACAAGCAAGCTGCTTAAGGTGGCTGAAGCTGGAATATAAAAAACTTCTATTGATATTGGGACTAAAACAACTGAGAATTTAGGTCAATTATCATTGCATCCCACAGTATGTTTTCAGGGCCAGTGTTTGAGGAGAAACACCTCTTAATTGAAAAAAAAGCGTATTTGCCGTTGAAGACACAGGAACAATATGAAACAGATCACAGATCTGACAATTCACTTAGCTCTTAGGAGCATAATCTTATTTTCAGTCTTCAAATAAATTTATTATACTTTTTTTTTGTCATACTAAATCACTGTATCAGTGGTAGAATGGGCTGCAGGTTAAATTGATTATTCTTGCCCCCAAGGCATCTTGCAAGAACAATGCAAGTACCATGAGCCAGTATCTTTGATGGCTCAGAAATGTTTGGAAAAACATTAAAGGTGAGGTAGCTATAGAAAAGAAATTTAGTTTTTAAAATGCTTTTACCTGTAATTTTTGTACAGTAGAGACATGGACCTATTCCTTAGGAATTACTTTGATTTTCAAATAAACATTGCAATTTATATATCATTTTTACAGTGATTCAAATTAGCTGCTATAGTAATTAAAATGTTGTAAGAATTAAAATTAGGAAAACAGGGGAGTGCATAAATTCTGACCAGTTAGGTGTGAAATTATAGCAAGGCACTTTCTGGCATGCAACTTGCCAAAGGCATTAAAGGTAACACCAAAAGGGTTTTTTCCAACTACGTCAGGACTAGGTGAGCTAGGTGGCAGAGAAGAGAGTCAGGGAGAGAGAGACAGTGGGCAGCTGGGAGAAGTGGCAGGGAGACAGTCTCAAGGAAGAGACATCCCCAGGGTACATCTGTAAAGGGGCCACTTGCTCCCAGAGGACACAGTGTATTGTGCTCTAAAGTCATCTTAAGGCCACTGTTGCTACTATTAGAAAGGAAGGGAAAGAATCAGTAACGTGAATTTCAACAAAGTGCAAGGGTCAGCTCTTGATGACAAAAACGTAAGAATTAAAATGAGGTAAATATGTTAGCAGTGTAACTCTCAGCTGCTACACAGCTGGTACTCTGGGCTGGTATGTCTCCCAGCCATCACTCCTCACTTGAACACAGCTTCACACCATGTTCCTTCCTGTAAAGCGAACCCCTTTGCTTTACCTGCCCTGAAGGCAGTTTATGGTGCTGGAGAGCTGACCCCTCTCTCTTCCAAGAGTCTTTCTCAGAGTTGTGTTCCCTACTTCCTTTCCTTGTTGGAATTTCTCAGCCTTTTTGATCTGTCCCTCTTGAAAACTTGCTCTCCAAGAAGCTATAGCAAGAAAAGACGGTTTTACTAAATATAGCTGTGAAGATTCCATTTTTCTTCTTTTTCTCTGTTCTTGGAGTAGAATCACAAATTTTCAAATGTATCATGAAAGAGCGTCCTCCCCTCTGTTTCTCTCTAGGCTCATCTTCCCAGTTTCCTCCCCTTCCAGACTGCATTCCCATTATGTTCTTTTATTACTATCTTCTCTCCAGTTTTCTATTTTCGACTATCTCCAACATTTGCACAATTGTTATTGCACTTTATAAATCTTGAGTTGTACTATTTGCACTCCATTTGAATATCTTCTCAGTTTCTTGCAGATGATATCTATAATACAGCTAAGTGTTAGGGTGTGGCATTTTTTACTCCACAGCTGTCTTTATTCCTTGGCAGTGTTAGGGATGGTGCTGTGAGAGCTGGTATTCACCAAGGATTTTTTTGAAACTGAAATTGCCAACTCTGTGGTGTGTCCCCTGATTCAATCAGCAGCCATTTTGGAAAGATAGTTAAGATCACTCCCAGGCTTTTAGAGGGCTGCAATTTTCACCTAGACACCGACAGATGAAAGACTCAAATTGACATACTGGGAGGAACTATATTAGAGGATGTGATTAATAGACAGTTGGGAAAAGTCAGTATGGTGTTTGTAAAACATCAAAAATCAACTAATTCCTTTAAGAACTCAGCAAGCATGGGGATATGAGGTGGTACAGGTGTGATTTTCAGCAAGATCTCTGTCCAAAAGCTCTTTAAGAAAACCAGTTGTCAGGATTGGAGAAAGAATGTTCTCATGCAGGATAAAGCTGGTGAAAGAGGTAGGCATTTGTTGTTTGGTAATGCCCCCTTACTTTAAAAAAACCAGAGAAGACTATGTTCCAGCCTGGGGTTGATATTCTTTTAAAAAGATATGACTGAGGTAAGAGAGGTCAGTGCTGATCTGATGTTACCAGGAAGCAACAAAAACAACACTGAAGCAGTTTATTAATCATAACAAAGCAAAGCATTAAAATTCAGCTCATGTACAGTTGAGAAGGTCTGTCGTCAGCACTCAGAGCTGCAGCCCGCAAGATGCTCTGGGCCCTGATCTGTGTGGAGCTTGGTAGGAAAGTGCACAGACTATCAGATGGGTTCGTATTTTTCTCTGTACAGGGAAACAGTCTCCTACAGAAGAAATTTTTATGTGAAGCTAGATTAAGTCATGACTCAATTTTTCTAGGTGGCAGAAAATGATGATGCAGGACAGAAGAGTTAAATCCCAGCTGAATTGCAAGAGCAGCTGAAGGAAAGGCATTCACATTTGAGGTGCTGCCCTAGCTGCAAAGCAGAGTTCACGCAGCTGTAGTTCTGATTTGTGTTTAATGGTAGGTGATTCAGGAGCATCAGAATGTGCCTGCTCTTGTTCTGATTTATCCATTCTCTTTCAAGTTTGCATTCTGGGTAAGCAAAAGGTGGCAAGGATGACAGTGAAGCCAAAGAAAGGTAATTTTCTGCAGACACACCAGGCTTCATTTTCCACCTAGACTTAACAGAGAAAGAAAGAAACTGTTGAGTTGGCCTCTGGTTTTCTAGCAGTGAGCAGCAGCTGTTTTGGTAGCAGTAGCAGCAGCTCATATAACAAATGTTTCATGATGAATGCAAACAAAAGCCAGCCCTGAAATTCCAGCTCCACTATGTACGCATAAAATATAAAACCAGTTCAAAATAACATAGCTACTCAACTTAAGGGATTTTTTCTCCCCCTCTAAATAAATTCCATATGAGAATTAGTGTTTGGTCTGCTCAGTTCTCCATGGCTCACCCAGAAAATTTTTATCATGTAGGCCGAGGGCAAAAAGTGAGCACAAAAATTGACCAAGAAAAAATATTTTTAGAAGAAGTGCACATGCAAGAGGTTGTGTGGTTTGGGCGAAGGTTTTGAAAATGCCAAACATGCTTACTGTATTGAAATTACTGCTGATGTTTGTGAGTTGGCTAAATTCACTTGCCTCTAAAATAGGTCTTGAAGGAATTCTTTATGCATCTCTGTGCAATTTGCTTTCTGAAGATGACTTGTAGTTTTAAAGACATCTACATGTTAAAAGAGTGTTATGCCCTCTCGCATAAATTTCATTCCAGATAGCTAGTGGGAGGATGTCTAGGGAATGCTAGTTGCTGGTCAGTACATGCTAAGGGGAAATGAGGATTTTGAAGAGAGAGAAAAATATAATGATTGTAGAGTCAGGAGAAATACAAAAGCTATCCAGGGGGCAGTGTGTTAAACTGTTATCTTCCTCCAATTGCCTAAAGTTAAAACAGCAAGTTTTACCAGCATCCTTCCCTGCTCTGCCGTTTGCTGAAAGTCTGGAGCAGCATCTGTTGTCTGCCCATGCAAACACTCCTGCTCTGTTCTCAGGCCCTGAAATATTCTCTTCACAATCGGTTTGCTTTCCTCATGGCTAGTTTTTCTGAGCTGGCATCCTTCTAATTATGGAATTATTCAGCTCTATGCATCCAGCATAGGAGAAAACCTAATTGCTTGTGTTCTGACAGATTAATGATAAAATACTATAGCTTATTGTCATGTCTTTTGCAGTATGATTCTATCTAATACCTTTTGTGGAATGCAAATTTTGAATGAGGTTTGTCTTCTTCCATTTTGTTCCTTTCAACTGAATTTTGAACAGCCTGTGAAGTTGTTTTGCTGTGTGATGTATTGCTGTTCTTGGGTACACATGTTCCTGTAAGTCATTATGGATATCATCTCTTCGGTGTAGCAGAGCATGCAGAGGTAGGGCTTAGAACAAAAACTGTGTGCTTGTCTTGTCACTGCTTCTCCTGCTTCTTGACTGTCTCAATTCATTTCCAAGCCATCAGCTACATTTTTGGATTTCTTTGTATTTGTGGAGTGGAGGGGGAAAAGGAGATTGATAAAGAGTACTGTTGGGTCTAGCAAAGAAAAGAGAACAGAAAGGGTGGGATCTTTCAGGTTTTGCTTCTTACTCACTAGGAAGAAGTGCAGCACAAGTTACTGGGAGAGCCCAGTGGTAGTGTTGGGCCTGTGTGGAGGGAAGACAGGGGCAGGGAGCTCATGAATGTTGCTGCAGCAGAGTTTGGTGCATACAGGGAGCCACGGGTGTGCACAGTCAACCAGAGCCCACAGTGCTTTGCAGAGCTGTGCTCCTGTGGCTTTTAGGATGTTACCAAGTTTGGAGGTTTACTGCTTGGGCATGAACACATGCTTTTTCTGTTACATAAAATGAGTGTGTGGAATTAATGGGTGACTGATATGTAATATACATCTTCCAAAAGCTAGTGGAAATTGGACATGACAGAAGTGACAGCATAGCCAAAGAAAATTTATTTAAAATATTGAATGAAAATATTCACCAAAAACTCTGTTGTATGCTAAATACCACTAAATATTTTCTAGGCGTTGAAGTCTTATTTTTGTCTTTTAAGTTTTCTTCCACTCCCTACTGTTTCCATGAGTGCTCTGCCAATTTCACAGTAGCTGTGACTCATCCTTGAAGGGTCTTCAGACAGTTGACAAACCTGCCTTACTTCACTGGGTATTGACATTATTTAATATCAGTGTTTAAATTATGTACTGGGGAAACTGAACTTTCTGCATGATCAGTGAAGAGAGGTAAATGGCTGTTTCTCTCTCTGGCAGTTGTTTGGTACCCTGAGTGGCTGTCTGGAGTTCACCAGCAGGAATACCCCTGACTCATGCTGTGCACTGGTACATGGTAGGGTGGAGAGGGATGCTGGCTAGGAGTTGACATGCAGTAGTGTTTGTAGGAGCAAGGATGAAGTA
The DNA here is from genome assembly GCA_013397315.1 of Donacobius atricapilla. Taxonomy (NCBI): domain Eukaryota; kingdom Metazoa; phylum Chordata; class Aves; order Passeriformes; family Mimidae; genus Donacobius; species Donacobius atricapilla. The sequence continues at coordinate 206,313 of WBMY01012595.1, read as the reverse complement.
TGCTTATAGAAAGAAAGTTTATGTCATCCTTCTCAGTGCTTTCCTTGCCTATCCAATAGACAGATCTGTGCATCATTGAGTGCTATTTGATTTAAGTTTTGGTGGAATTGTTTGGGGTGGGTTTTTTTTGTGGGCTTCACTTGAGGATTTTTTAGCACCACACTGTATTTTTCTGCAGTGATTCCAGGAACAAAGTCTATGACCTTGGTTCCCTGTAGGGCTCAGAAACACAGCAGAAGCCCAGGACTCTCTTACTAAAAGCAAAGGAGATGAATGAAGAGGAAGATCTATTCTAGTAAACTCTCAAGAAGTTACCCCCGCATGGTAACCAAAGCAACTGCTAGAGAGTGAATGAAGTGCAGAAGACAGGAAACCTGGGGAAGGATTTTGGACAGTAAAACTATGCAGGGATCTTGAAGAGGTTCAAGCATGGCAGGACCAACTGAGGTTAGGGATGATGGTTGAACAAACTTGCTCCAGGTATTTTTGGCGGTGAGGTAATTTCACCAGTTGTCTCCTCCATATTCTCTCCACGATTTTTGGATTAGCACATGTGAGATATGTCTCTGGCTTTTCACTGTCCACAGCTGTCTCAATGTTTGAGAAGTCCTCAGTCTGTTTTTCTCCACTGAATCCTGGTTTGTAGGGAACATTTGTTTGGTTTCAACACAGAAGTTATCAGATGCTTTCCACATCTTCCTTAAGGCTATTATTTCAGGATTTGTGGGTATGTCAGGTGTGGGTTTTTTCCCACTGTAGGTTCTTATCCTATCTATTCCAATTCCTACTTAATTCAGTGAGTGGTAAACTCAGTGGTAAATTTTGGGTGTCGGTGATGGCAATTAAAAGCTATTAGAGTCAGGACATCAGCAGGGAATCCTAGATACCAGATAGCATTTTGAAGAGTTCATCCTTTTTCCTGATTCTGGGTACTTAGTCTAGTTCATGACTTTGTGTGTCAAACCAATTAATTGATTTTCTGTAATGGCCAGGTAAGATGCTAAGCATGGAGGCTGTGTATTCTTTTTAAGTGCAATGAAACAGATTTCTTGTGTTAAGATTGTTTTGTTTGCAAATGGCAAATTGTTCTCTTCAGTCAGCGTAGAAAAAGTGTGAGATGAGTACTCTTAGTCTAAGCTCTTGAAAGAAACACATTATTATGATGAGCATACATATACAGACATCCTGATATACCAAGAACATCTCCTGGAGGAAAGTAAACCCTCTTTGCAGTCATCTGTTTTTAGCTCCTATTAGTTGAAAATAACAAGAACAAATTGCATCTTGTACAGCTTTGCCTATTTGGTGCAGACATGCCAGTGCAAGTGTTTGATAGCAGGAAAATTCAGTCCATTGTCTCACCATGTTTAGCAAACAGCTTTCCAAAAATGCCAGCCCAGTTCATCTTGAACTTTTACTAACAGAAGAGCAGTGAAACTGCAAGGCATATCTGTCTGTATATTACATTTCAGAATTTACTTGTCACTGCCTTCTGCTGCTGGTGGAATACGGTATTGGGTCCCTGGAAGGCCCCAGTATTTTGTGCATTTGCAGAACACCTTACTTAGCCTATTTTAAGGGCAGACTTACCACTTAGCCAAAGGTTCTGCTTTGAATCACTGAAAATTATTTTCCTTGGTGCATGTTTTTGCAAGCTACTTGTAGAAATCAATGGTTTGAGTTCCTGCTTAATTCATCTGCTCAGTTCACAGACTGCTTCAGTTACCCTTTCAGACCACATCTTGGTGTGCATCCCACTCCTTCAAAAGTAATAAAAAGTTAAGCGCAAAACCACTTTGTATCTCATGTGCAAAAAGGGAAAAACTCCTAGTCTCACACATCTTTTCATACTGTATACACATGTGAGTAATTTAGTGAAGAAATGGCACATGATACGTTAGTATATTTTATTAGCAATTGGCACTGCCAGACCAATATTTTGATTTTGAAATAGTGGCAGAACTTGCCCAGATTGCTGCTAAAATCAAAGGTCAAATTTAGCACTGCATCCCCATTTCTGAGTCTTAGCAGGAAAAGACAAAAGGCAAAAGATACAACAAAAGTATTTTGATAAACGGATGTCACCCACTTTCAAGTGTTGGATCTCAGTTTAATTTTTCCCATGCTACATAAATAGTCCCTTCACTTCCTTTAGCCTTGCAGTTTTTCATTTCCCACTGTGACTCAAACAAAATGAAAAAAAAAAAGTTATATTTATGAGGACTCTGTATTTGCTCAGGTTAAGGCTTTTTGTTTCTTCAGTAAATGTACTTAATAAAATTAAATGCTCTGGGAATGTGCCAGAAATTCTGTCAACCACTATGGCAAGCAGATGGATGAAGTTTCAGCTGAACGTGCTGTGCCCAGGTTACTTTGTTTGTTTAGAAGCTGATGACCACAGTCACTGGACATACTAGAGTAGCCTGGGAGGAATGTGTTTTTAAAGAGCTCAGAGTCACAGTTTCATACTCCCAGCACCTATGAGTTTACTGGTGAACTTGGCCCCATCCAGGCATTGAATTGGGTCCTGGGTCCCACATACTCAGCACTAAGACTGGATGTGAAGGCAATCTAGCTGCAATATCTGTCCCCCCACTGACTGCCAAGGTTGATTCTGTTGTTTTGACTGGTTAGTCCAGGTGTCCCCTTCCTCCTTCAATAGCTCCATGTGCGTCTTTCCCAAAGGTGCACACTCGGTTGCAGAGGACAACCTCCCCAATAGATTTTTTTGGCTGGAAATTGGCCCAGGGGAGAAGGACCTAAGAATGCTGTCACCAGCTGGCTTAACATGAGCCAGAGTGTGCCCAGGTGGGCTAGAAGGCCAAAGGCATCCTGGCCTGTGTCAGACACAGCGTGGCCGGCAGGACCAGGGCAATGACTGTCTCCCTGTACTCGGTACTGATGAGGCCACACCTCAAGTGCTGTGTCCAGTTCTGGGATCCTCATTGCAAGAAAGATGTGGAGGTGCTGGAGGGTGTCCAGAGAAGCGCAACAGAGCTGATGAAAGGTTTAGAGGTTAAATCATATGAGGAGTGGCAGAGGGAGCTGGGCTTGTTTTTGCTGGAGAAAAGAAGTCTCAGGGGAGACCTTACAACTACCTGGATGGAGGCTGTAGCCAAGTCAGTCTCTTCTGCCAGGGAACCAGCGACAGGGCAAGAGGAAATGGCCTTAAGTTGTGCCAGGGACCAATGAAGTTGGACATCAAGAAAATTTTCTTCACTGAAAGGGTGTTTGAGCATTGGAAGAAACTTCCCACGGAAGTGATAGAGTCACCATCCCTGGAAGTGTTCAAGGAAAGACTAAATGTGGCACTTAGTGCTATGATTTAGTTGACAAGGTGTGTTCAGTCAAAGGTTGAACTCGGTGAATTTGGAGGTTTTGTCCGACCTTAATGATTATATGATTCTAAGACAAAACCTGATTGTGCGCATTGGTCACCCAGTGATCACCGAGCCTGGGTGAAAACATGTGCCTCAGAGCATACACACATCAGCATGGCCGATGTAAGTGCATACACACATCAACGGGGTCAATGTCCCTTCTGCACAAATGTACACTGAGCCTCCTAGAGGTGATTTTTTTATTTTTTGGACAGGCCTTTCTAAAGTTGGCTTGATTGTTTATTTTTTCATTGTTTTTCTTACTATGGAAACCTTGAATGTACTATTCTCTCAGATAACTTTTTCATCATGTTTTCCACAGAACTTCATTAAAATATTCTGTATTGAAAAAAATACTCTTCTAGTAAGCTTAGCAAATTGAATAGGATTTTGTAGATTCAGACTCAGATTTGTTGTTTCGTGGAATAGGTGTTGAAATTGGGCACTGAAATGTTGATTTTGGTTCTTAATGGTATTTTCTGGTTTGTGTTATGTTTTCAGAGAAGTTAAATTTATTTTTAAAACTCACACAGCATCAGTGTCTTCTCGTCACTTTGCCCTTTGGTCAGCAGGCTGGGGATGGGCAAGAGGTTGGGAAAGGACACAGCCAGGACAACTGACCCAGACTGATCAAAGAGATTGTTCATGCCATATAACAACATGTTCAGTCATCAATAAAAGTAGAGCTGGAGGAAGGAGTAGGATCTTTGGTTTCTAGGATGGTCATTGCTTATGCACTGACTGGAGAATGGGGAAGGGATGTCATTTGCATCACTCCCTCCCTCCCTCCCCGCCTCCTCCAGATTAAACTGTTCTTACCTCTACACACAAGTTTTCTTGCTTTTGTTCTTCCAATTGTCTCCATCCTCCCACTGTGGGAGCAGCGGGAGAGAGGCCACATGGGTGCTTGACTGCTGACTATGGCCAACCTGCCTCAACAGGTTTCTCTCTTTATCTTGATGTAACTTTTAACATTGCACGTTGCGTGAGTAATGTTGAATGTCTTTATTCCCGCACTCCTGAAGATTGCATTGTAGAAAATTGCAATGTTCTTCAACAAAAGCCTAGGTTGTTGTACACATAACGTTCCTTTTAGTAACCTCATTCTCTCCCAAAACTGATTTATCTTGTAGAGCTTTTCCTAATTGCTGTCACATTCTTCCTGGTTCCTGTCTCGCTTTATTCTTAGTCAGAGGTGTTAACATTTACGAGTACCCATAATACTGAAATGGAAAAAGACAGCAGATGATTTTATCTCCTGTTTTGTTAATCACACGGGAAAGGTTTGTGCCATATAACTTTGAAGCACAGTAGTCATTATGTCAGGTCTAGTACTGTCATTAAACTAATATGCAGACTATCCTGGAAACTTTGATACTAGCCAGTCTCTCTAACACTGGCATGAAATTGCTGCTTGAAATGCTGCAGACGTAAGACAATTTGCAGGATTAAGTGCAGGAACAATGGCTTTTCATACCCCATAAGTCTCTCATTCCTATTCATGTGTGCTTTCGGAGTGTTCAGCTAAGTCCCTTAACAAGCAATAGCATTAAGGCCACTGAGAATATACTTCCTGTAAACAAGGTGATAGATGGCAGAAAAATGTGCCCATGTATCTCTTCCCGATCTGTACATTAATGTTAAATGGGAGTTGAATTAAAAAAGATCATTGAGCAAGCCCTGTTTCCTCAATGGATTGTTCTCAGTGCTGATGCACAAGCAAAAATGGTGAAGGTGTGCTGGAGCTGATTGTGTCAGACACTGGAGACAGGTGAGACTTACTACAGAGGCACCTGTCTTTGCTACTGGCTGGTACAGATGCATGGAATGCATAGGGAAGCCTTTATTTTCAAAGATCTTAGTCTTGTAAGTATGTCAGAAATGCTTTTTTTACCCTCTTTCTGGAAGAAAATATATTGCTTGGAATATAGAGCAAGTACATGCATGTGTAAATCTTGGTAGTGTTTGAGCAGCTTCTAAGTACCCAAAAATGTTCTGTATTCATTTATATTAACCCAAACAGATGAAAATCATACTTACCCTTGAATTGGGGCCTGCCTCCAAAAGCTGTCACGCATATAAGGAATTGCCAGGGAAAGTCTCCTGCCACAGATCACTGAGACACTACATCCTGTTATACAGCCTCTGAGGGAGCGCTTTGGTACTCAGGATCAAACAGGTCACACCAGACCTAGGGAATTTCTTCTGCCTTTTCCAAGCCCCCATCCCTCACCTGTGGCTGCGCTGCTAAAGAAATGCTGAAGTTGTCAGGAAGAGCCAGTGTATCTCTCTATCTTCTGCAACAGCGTCTGCCCCCATGATTTCCAGGAGAGACAAACTCTCCAGTCGCATCAAATCCCAAGTGTCGTGGGTTCCTCATTGCAGACAAAGCTGTAGGCTCTATAAACAGAGGCAGTGAAAAGCCCAAGTATAAATTCACCTTGACTTGGGTTTAATGCATTTGTGGAAATCCAGCAGTAACTTTGGTCACTGTGAAGTCCTGACATAGCTAAATGTTTATTTGTCTGTCTTATCTATCTGTCAGACTCTTGGAGGTCTGCTAGGTGCATAGGAATTACTGTCTTTTTGTGAGTGAGGACACTTGCCCTTCACGTGAGCGTGTTGGTGCAGGCGTGGAGTGCAGAGTGGGTTGCCTGGAGCTTCCTAGAGGGAGGAAAGATGCATTATTGTTTCTGGTTCATAGTGACCTCAGGGGATGTGCACACCCTGGCAGCCTTAGAGCTTAGCCCTGTTGGGACCTTATGCTTTGCCTTCTAGCCTGAACAGTAGAAAATCAAGATGTTCCCTCTCCAGAAAAAACACAGGGTGAGAATTGCATTAGACACACTATGAGATTACTCTCTTCTCCCAGGGCTTCTAGATAATATAATTCCCCGTCTTTTTATTTTTTTCTCTTACTGAAACAAGTCTGCCTGTGTTAAACAACAGACCCTTTTCCTCAGTTTTGGCCAGAGGAGGAAGTCTTTGTCCTGGTCTTCTGGCAGCTAGCCAAGGCAGTTGGGCTATGGGCCAGGAGGGGGTGAACTTGAAAGGAACAGTGTGTTGTTTCTGCTCTGGTAGCATTCTTCCTTCTTTAGCAGTGCCTCAGCCCCTGGCTGCCTTCAGTCACTTATTATACACAGAAGAACCTAAGGGCAAAAGAGACAATCTTCTCTTGACTGCCTGTAACTTGAAATAATAAGAAATAAAACCATTTGGAGGCTTTCAGTTGTCTGTGTGCAGACATGGTTGGGAGAAAATCTTCTTGGAACTAGCAACTTTCTCACAAGGGAGAAAAGAACCAATAGCATGTTTTTTTCCAATTCATTTTAATAGCAGCTTTCATACAGTAACATACATCTTGCCATGCATCCTGTATCTTGTATCAGTTGTGATTTTAGCTTGGCAGTGCATAGGTTTTATTACTGGACATCCTAGTTAGCATTTTTGCATTCATTTTTCATTTCAGTAGTTATATAAAGAAATAAGCAGTCATATGTATGCTCTTGGAAGACTTAAGTCTAAAAGGCTAGGAGTTTAAGGGACTGCATTTAGAATTAAAAATTTTTAAGGCCACAGTCTCAACATTTTTTAGAGAAAATATAGGAATATTTCCCATTCCTGCAAGGCCTGATACTACAGGGTGATGACCACTAGGTTGGAACAGTCAAGAAGTAGAAAATGTAGCAGATTGGATGTTCAGACATCTTCCATAATAGACATTCACACTGAGGTATCTGAAATGCAGTGACAAAAAGGCTTTTGCATGTAGTACTTCTGACTTAGAAGCTGACACAAGCAAGATGTTCCAAATTTGGATCTGTGAAAGACTTAAATGGATCTTTGGGTCATTGAGCTTGGCTTCCTGTGTGCTACAGGCCACGCAGTCTCTCCTCTGCAGAGACCTGTATCTGGAGTTCATTAAGTTTTCCATCATTGATGCAAAATTATCAAGTGATGTAAAATCAACTGTGTTTGTTTTGTACTAACAATTAATCACCTTCACCACTTCAAGAAAGCAGTGCCATACTTGCAGTCGGCATGTCTGGTTCCTGCTTCCAACCCTTCAGTACCCGTAGTTTTCTCACCATGAAAATATGCAGATGCTGTAAATAAGTCACCTCTCAATCATCTTTTTTTGGTAAGCTGACCAGAACAAATTTATCATCTTTCCTCAAAGTGTCCCTTTCAACCCCAGTGTTCATTCTGAGGCTGTTTTCATACTCTTTCTGATTTAGGATGTGGTTACAAAACTGGACACTGTATGCCAGTGTTTCACTTACTAACACTATATATGGAAATAAAGATACCTCCACCTCTGTCCATCCCTCTTGGACATCTTCGCTTGCACAGCACGCCTCTTCATCATTTCCTTTTTGTGGACAAAAGTCACAGATAGGAGCCGACCATGACTCGAAGCACAAAGGCAAGATGCCTGCTCTAGATTTTCAAGTCCTGGGCTGTATCTCTGCAGATTTTTTGCATTACATAGCTGTGGTGAAGCTTTTCCTGCTCGTAAGTGCTGCTGAAACTTGTCTCGGTCACTGCAACTCTCTCTTCTGTCTGCAAAAAAGTGATAATGTTAGTATCTGCATAACGTACTATGCAGCCCTGTTCACAAGCCTTCTGTAAGAACCTATTTTTAAATTGTGATTTTGTAAGATCCAGATGTGACTGTATTCATTCAATAACTCTTAAACAGCTATAAGAGATACATTAGAAATCGTAGCGTATAAGCTGCAACCATAGCAGTTGTTTCAGCAACTCAAACTAGACAATCCTGGCATTTCCTCTGCAGATGACTTTGGTTTTGGCACCTCTAACTCTGTCTAGTTCAACTTAAAAGTTGCTTAATGGCTATAAAAGTACCTGACCACATTCTCATAAGAATCTGCCTGCTCATTCTACCAGTGTGGGTTATTTTTCAACTTCCCTTTTTCTTCTGTGTTAGCCTACGTGAACTGGGAATGCAACATTAAAATGCACCAAATAAAGAAGTCTCTTAGAAGATCCTGCTGAGATTTGTTATCTGATCTTGTGTGCAATGCAGCACATGTCCAGGCTGAGGACAGCATCAGAGGCAGTGTGTGATACAGTAGGGTTGGCTGGAGTGTCCCATGCAACTGGAAATCCATGTTGTTGGATCCACGGCTCTGAGCTGGTAGGAGCGAGGGCATAACACTGTGACATTTCCGAGAGGGTAGTTTAGAGATTTCATTATAATGCTTACTGGTTGGAGAAGAGACTTCAGAGAGCAGTAGGTGGAGAAAGTTACACAGTTACGTTGCTGAGTTGTATGGCAAGTGTTTCATAAGAGCGGTATAATACCTTTAACAGCTCAAGGAGCGTGTAAGAGCACTGTTCAATTCATACTGCTCTTGCACTGTCCAGCTGACAGCCAGACCAGTGCAGGGCTGACCTCTGCAATATTTTCCAAATAAATGTTACTTGCATAGTGTAGGAAGATGTTTGTTATTGATGACCATATCAGCCCAAGGTACTCCTTACATTTATCACTTATCACTAACTTGTATTTTCTTTTCTCTTCATCTTTCCTCCTTGCTGTTATTTTGTGTCATGCCTCCTTGGTGTTTACGTCCTTGAACATTAGTAGTTGTTTGATTACATGTCTTTCAGATTATCTCTTTGAACTCTTCCTGTCTAACCTCTGTTTTGTCATCCCTCCGTTTTTATGTGCCACCTTATCATTATCAGAGCTTCCTGCATTTTGTCTATGTTAAAATAAATAATGAAATTATATAAGGTTAATAGGGAGACTATTCTTTCCTCCACTTTCTTTAGTCATTGTAGTGGTAAAAAAGAAGAAAGAACGTTGCCGTCTCACCTAGTTGCATCTCTATCACTGACAGCCATCATTTTGCAGTGTCCGGGCTAATTACAATCTGGTGTATTTGCTCCCAAGATCCCTGTTTGATAAATAATTGGATATTCCATTTCCTAGGATTGCAGATCTCTGGAGTTCTGGGAGTTTCTGTGACCTCTGGAGAGCTGCTCTTTGAGAGAGATCCATACCTGACCTTTAGGAGGTAGAAAACGGCTGTGTGCCAGTGTGCAAGGCTTCTCCTAATCCCCTGGAGTTAGGAGTTGTTCCATGCCCACAGTAATTCAGGACAGAAGTGCTAAAACAAAGCAAGTGTTGCTGTGAGCTTGGCATAACTGTCCCCAGTATGCACGTCAGGGTCTAATCTTTATCTACACGTCCCTAAAACTTATACCATATTTTGTTGGTGTGAATATCTGAGAGGAGAGTAAACTAGTGGTAAAGAGGTTAATAACTGGGATTCATGGTATTTCAGATACAGTTGGTAGATACTGTGGGAGAAATTGCTACTTCACTTTTCAATCAGTTTTGATTTTTAATTTATTTCTGTCTGCTTTCCATTAACAAATGTGAGCCTAAGCAAGGTGCTCCATGGCGGAGTATGGCTGCACCGCACCATCCCTCCTCCAGCTCAGATCCAGACACCTGCCCTGGGCAGAGACTCCTGAGCAGCAGTAGCTGTGTGGCCATTGGAAAGATGTGCAAGCCCAGCACATTGGTGTCTCATCCATTCTCCCCAAACTGTCCTTTTCTAGATATTCTTTAAGAGCCAGGCTAAAAATTTCAAGTTTGTAGAACAAATCAGTTGTTCCAGAAAAATTTTTGCTAAGCTGCAGTTGAACATTATGGGGGAGATAATTTCTAGCATAGCCATCAGAACCCTGGTTGGCACCACAGCAATGAGAGGCAGATCAAGCAGAGACCCTCGCCCCTTCATACGTCACATCTAACCACAGTGACGTACATTTATTTCCATTTGAAACTCTAGAGAAGTAGGTATGTGCTGTAACTCAGCTGCACACCACTGAGATGCGGGGCCTCCCTGCACAGGAAATGAGTTTGCTGTATCTGTGACAGCCACTGCGTTCACACAGCCATGGGAGCAACACAGCTCAGCTCAGTGTTCTTCCACTGCGGGCGTGAGCCCGGCAAGCCCACGGCTCTGCTGGTCTGATGCCGCCCTGCGCTGCCTCCAGCCTGGCTCACCTCCCCTCAAGGGCCCCCCAGAGCAGCCTCTGCATGGCACCCTCTGGAGAGCCCATTGTGCTGGAGTTTTCTTCGGAGGTGGAGAATGCTGTTAGGATCCTTCTGTCTAAATATGGCAATTCAGGGGTTTTTGAGCCACAAGTTATAGTACTCACTCTTCCCTATGGTTTGGATTGCTGCAGTGAGTAATGTCCATCTCTTAGTTAAAAAAAAAAAAAAAAAAANAAAAAAAAAAAAAAAGGTGAGAGTGTGGAAAGTAACAGTAAATACTCATCAACTGGTTACCCAAAAGAATTTCATTTTCTTCATTCCTATCTGCATATCAGTTTAGTCTTAATTCAAGGTATGAGCAGGCTGCACTGGGAGGTTGCATTACTGTATAGTACATTCTTCTGGTGATTTCAAATAATGCCAAAGTAAACACATTTTTTAAAAATAACCCTGAGAAGTAAATAGTATCATTTGTTGCCCTCCATCTGGTTAGATGTCTCAAAGGTCATAAAATGGGGATCCTTTGGTGGGGCAGCTGGGTTTATGTAGCATATGCAGATCGGTATTTTGGCTTTAATCCAGATCTACCTCATTTTCCACTTTGCTCCTATGATGAGAAGAGGTGGTTGAGGTGACTTCAAGGGGCAGTGTTGTGATTTCATCCCCATTTGTATTAGAGAACCTTTTAAGAGTATTAAGATTAAAACGCAGTCTAAATAAAGTTCAAGTACAAAAAATAGCAGCATTCACTTGTTTTATCAAAAGGCTGAGCCTGCAGCCAGGCACAGGCCCAGCTCACGCCGCCCAACAACCCACACCTCACAGCTCTTCACGCTCTGCAGTTCCAATGATTGTGCTGCAAGGCAAACAAACAGGAGCCAGAAAATTTACAGAGCCCCTGCAGCCTTCCAGAGTGTGGGTGTTTCTGTCTGTTCGGACGTGTACTTCTGCAGTTATAGGTGTGTGCACAGAGCAGAGAATTGCACACATCAGAAACCCCTGTGCCTCTGCAACAGCGAATTCAGAGGAGTGTATTGTGCTGCAAGGGTGGCATGCAGCACTGGACATTGCCTTTGGCCACTCCTGCCCCCACAGACTGCCCCCCGAAGAAAACAGTCTCGTGCCTGTCACCTTGTCATCGTTGGCAGTGCTCCTGGGCTAAGCACAAGTGCCTCTCTCTGCTGGGAGAAGCAGCCACTGAAGGAGGCTGGAGCTGTGAAAGTGGCTTTCCCCACTTACAGTCCTGGAGGGACCATATAAGTAAAGAGCTTTTTCCAGTGAGCTAAATGGAGTTTTCTGTAGCAGAAATAACTTACATAAAATAAAAACGAAGTTGGCAGGCAGTATAAAGCCTTAAGGTAATAAATACAATATTTAGTAGTGTATATTTGCTGCTGAATTTGTAAAGAAAATCAGACTGCAAAGCTGGCACGAGCTATCAGCTAAGCACAATAAAGAGGAATGTCTTGAAGTGCTGAATAATCTTAAGAAAGTTTTCTTACCCAAGGACAGACTGAGCACACTGGCCTTCCTAGAGTGTAGTCATCTCACACCCGTCAATGGCAATTTGAAAGGAACTTGAACAACTTGACTGAGAATTTTAACAAGGTTGAGGCACTTGTTGTCTGTTCCAGTCTATGGATAAAAGTGGTGCAGAAGAAAATAAGCTCTTGGGGAACCCAGATATTTTCACAAAAAATACTTCACGCTATTCACGAACTACAGGTTCTGCTTTCTATGCCAATGTCTGTTTGAAATGCAAGCAGTTCCCGATCCTTCCTCTATGCTTTTTCTTCACTAAATAGCTCATCAAAAATTGCATCTTTCTTTCTGGGTTTCTCTTTATTTTTTTTTGTATATTTTAATAATTTCACTACTGTCTAAATAAAACTAAGCAAATTGATAAACAGTCAGTAAATATAGAGGATGTTTCACTGTACATCACTGTAATTAAAAAACAGAGAACTGTGCACTCAGCTGTTTAATTACTTATGTATATGAGTAGACAGATTTCAGTGTAAAGAACTACTAAGTTTGGTGTAAAAGTTCAATTTAATTACAGAATAGTATGTTTTAATAATTACCAACTAATAAAAACCATTCTTCCTTTAGAGAAGGAATTAAAAATATAGATGCAAAATAGAATGAATGCTTTAAATAATTTTTTTGTGATTTAGAATAGCATTGCATTGAGTAAGCTAGTCAACATATCTTCTCTTTGTATCATTATTCCTACATTTCAAATTAGTCTGCTGCAGCTGATAAGTAAAACTGACTATTTTGGATATAACTCTTTTCTTTTGCACCAGATGGGTGTAACACAATGAAGTCCAGGGAATAAGAGAATGTCCACCCCAGCAGCACTTGTCTCATGTAGCATTATTAAAATGTTCTGAGTTGTTTTTCTGTAGTTCCTTCATTCTCAAGGAGAAAAATGTGCGTCCACTGACTGAAAAATGTATTTTTTTACAAGTGTGGATACCTTAAGCTATATAAATATTAATCTTTTTAAATTTAAAGGTAGCAGTTCATGTTCAATGCTGTGCTCTGCCCATCTGTTCTACTTTTCAAAATTTAAAATCTTGAACCAACTTTTTCTCTAAAGATCATTGCTGTTGTGCTTGCTAGATGGACTTACTCATATTTTATTACCTCTTGGGATAAAGGGGTTTGTCTTTGTTTAAAGTTCCTCTCTTCCCTAAAATGACTATTGATTATTTCTCTTGGATAAACATAGCTTGCAGGATCCCAAGAGCTTACTTTTCCTGCTAGAAACCAGCGTTACATCCTGTAGCTTTATGTGTAAGCAATTGTGAAAACCTATTTCTCTGCAGAGATGTTAAGCATATGTTAAGCTTTGCAGGCAGGTGCTACAGAAGAACTCCATTTGTTCTGCTCACATGAACAAAACTCTACGTGTGGTAAAATCACGTTTTGATTCAGGGACTCCTTCTGGAAGTGAGGGTGGTTGCTGCCACTGGAACCCAGTTGGAAACATGAAATGTTCTATGTTTCTGCTTCCTCCATTTAAGCTTTTTCTGGGCCATCCTTCATGGCCTGACCCTTTTGAATACTTCTGACCTGAATAACTCCTGTTACCTAATAAGAATTAAGTTCCGATGTTATTTACTTAGGATGAAAATACTTAGGATGCTCTGGCAGCCTGTTGCCATCTAGAAAAGAGAAAAATTATTGCCTTCAGAGTTTGCTTTACACCTCATTCAAATACATTCATCTCCACTAATAGACTCTTCTATTGAGAGAGAAGGCAAGGAGACAATTCAGTATTTTTGTTAGTAACTAATTCTTTATCAACAATCAAAGGTTTGTATTTCAGTTTACCAAAGCGAAAGTTGTCAGGTGAACAAAAAAGTAGTGAAATCTTCCAGGGCATGACAGGAAGATGAGTCTAGCTCCATTAACAGATATAATAGGACAAGAAAGTTAACAGGCACAGTTGATGCTAAGGTGTCATGTGGTGATGCCAACAATCTTTCAGTGCTACCCTGAGATGGATTCAGGTTGACAAGTATCTTGTTTAGATTTGAACTATAATAAAGCACAACCAAGATAGGTCACCATATGCCACATAGGAAATAATTATTTTAAGCTTGGTGGTGTGCCTGACATCAAATTTCCAAAGCTAGGCAAGATTGTGGGTTTCTCTACGTGTAGCTCATGCTTGTAATTAGTATGACGTGGTTTGCATTTTCAGATAACCATTCACAATTAAGATCTTTGGTGACTGCAGCAAGACATGTATGAACTAACCATATTTAAACATGCAAGTCTGACTTCAAACATATGTATTTTTTCATATCTAGTTAAAAGTAAATCCACTGTTAGTAACAGCTTGAACTCTTTTGTATCGTTTGTAGTAGGGCTGTGACTTCATGTTTAAATTGAAAAGTTTATATCTGGTCTCACTAATTAGCACCCACCATGTTGCTTGTTGTTCTTTCTTTACAGAACATAGGAAACTTGGCAATCTGACTGTGACAGTGAAAAAGACCGTCCCCTCTCCAGAAGCAATACAGATCCTCTACCAACGCATGAGATACGAATATGAGTTTTATTATTATGTCAAAGAACAATTCCACCTGCTAAAGCGCAAGTTCGGACTGAAGTCTCATATCAGGAAACCAAGTCCCAGACCTGAGTTCTTCATTCCTTCTCCCCTGGAAACAGAGGAACCAATAAATGATGAGGAAGAAGATGATGAAAAATGGCTAGAGGATATATATAAAAGGTGATGGATGGAAGAGCTATCCTTTCTCTTCTGGTGACCCCTCCAGCTTTCTTAAGATTTTTTTCAATAATTATTATAAGTAATTCCTTAAGGAACTGAGTTAATGCGCAGCAGATTTGAAATCGAACAGAAGAGACCATTCTCACGTGCTGGAGCCATTGAGAGATACCTGATTTTGCAGGTTTGATTCATTATACAGTGTTGGCTCTATAGCACCCTTGCTATAGCATAGTTCAAGAGAGAAGTACCTACCATCTGTCACAAAATAACTTTTGGAATACACAGTAGTCCTTTGTGAACTGCAAAATACAAAATAATAGATTAGGCATTCTTGAAAAGTAAATCTTACAGATTCTCATCTCTCTCTTTGACTAGAAACAAATCATGGCTTAACACTGTGGCATGAACTACCAGCAAGTGAACTACAGGCAGTGAGCCATTTGGGAAGAGTGCCTCTTTTTGTCCAAAGTAAGCTGGTATCCCAGTGGTGTGGTCTGAGCCATTGCTTTGTCTTCAAATCCAAGGATAACAGGCTCAGAAAGAGGTTAGGTGACAGCTCCTTTAATTACCTGTGCCAGAGGAGCAAGGCTGCTGTACTGCCAAATCAGTACTAGTGAATGTAAGGCCAGTCACAGGAATCAGATATTTTTGGTAAAACCTTCTAGTTCATAGAGTGGGAAAAGTTACCAGGTCAGTGAATGGCAACAACAAATTAAAAGTGCCCGGCAGAGCTTTATTTCAACAGTAGAGTATGTTTCTATTAGACTCTAAAGGAAAAGGTATAACATATGGAGTTTATGTTCAAGAATGGTATTTTTAGATTTTTATTTTTCTTTTGGGTCACAAATCCAAAGAGATACCGAAAAAGCAACTAATTCAAAAGCTCAGGTGATCTGGAACTCCTATTAAGCACGACCTGTATTTCTGCAACTGCAGAATTTAATTGTTCACGTCTGAATCTGAACACAGCTTCCCCACCAGCACAAACACCAGACTCCTGATTTTAGTATGGCGACAAGGAAAATTAACAATACGAACATACACAGCTTCTCTAGTTGAAATATTTCAGAATCATCAAACAAGTACAAGAAGAGGCGTTCTCTGAAACCAAAGCTGATTCAGTGGTAGGTTATTAAGAGTCACTGTGAAAGTTGCTCGTATGAATCACTACAAATACCTGCCAACACTAGAAGAGGGATCAGTGGAAGCTTGGGAGGGGAAAGAGAAGTAGCACCAATATGTGAGGTGCTGTTGTTGCTCGTTCAGGTGGGTGTCCCTGCAGTGGGATTGGCTGTGATGTGTGTGCTGGCTGTTGGGCAGCCTGCCAGCCCTGGTGGTGCAGCAGTGACAGCCACAGGCAGCCCTGGGCAGAGCTCTCTGGCTTTCCGCTACACAGCAGAATAGGGGGGAGTTTGGGGTCTTGATGAGGCCTGGGCCTCTTATGCGCCATTGTTGCCAGAGAAAGCTGGACTAATAGAGAATAAGAGCAATCAATTCCTGTCCCTGGAGTGCAGGAAAGAAGCAGGTACAAGATGTTGCAGCTGCTTGCCAGGTTGAAGACAATCCACCTCCATCTATCTCACATCCTTTCTCAAACATCTACCAGAAAATTTTTGGTTCCTATTCCACAGCTGCCATCTGCAAGGTCATACTTTGGTTTGCGATATCAAGCAAAAGTTATTTTGTGATGGATGCAGCATGTGAACTCAGGATCAACTCAAAGGGGCTTTCCAAGGGTTTTCTCTTGCATGAGCCTGCTGAGAGCCAATAAAAATTATGGTTAATCTTCTTTACCTATACACAGAGAATGAAAATAAAGGAGAGTTAAGAAAAAATGCTAAATTAAAGAAAATACTAGGGAAAATATTCTGTTCTCATTATTAACATCCCAGGTTGGTGGTAGCAGTGCACTACTGTGGGGGAGCACATTAAAGAAAGCTGAAAATGGCACAGATAGTAACTAACATATTAGCTAAAATATGAATCTGCTGCATTGTATATTTTAAGTGGTTTCTATGAAATTACATTGAAAGAGTAATGATTAGTTTACACACTGTGGAGTTGTTATATTTTGGAAAGAACTAGTATTCTCATGTTTCTGAAATTCTGTTTGAATCCTTTTTCTGGCAGCATTTTAACAGAATATAGTCAACACATTCACCCTTCCTGAGAGTTCACTGCCATTTCCAGTAAAGTCTGTTTCTATCTGTTTGTTTATTTAATGGTATCTTCAGCCATCACTACTTACAATCTAAATACAGAAGCTGCTTAGTGATTACCCGCTAGGTTTTAATATTGTTGTATTTTCGTAACAATCAACCTGGTGTCTCCTCCTCAAATGGTAATTCTTAAATTTATCTGGCACATAGCATCTAATATTCCTGGTCCTGTGCCCTATTTCTCTGTCATTAAATATACTTTGCTTAACTTTTAAAAGGTACGTTATAAGCTGGTAAATCTTTGACTTATTTATTGAAACTTTTCAGCACATTCCAAATTCTGAGTTGCTCAGGAAGAAGTTGGTTTAAATACTTATATTTGGGTCTGATAAATATTTCTTGTTCAAAGAAAAAAAATCACTGTTTGTAAGCCTTTAATCAACAACAGCTTTGTAGAAAGTGCCAATGCATATATGTGGAGATCTTTGTCGGGGGGAAAAGGTGGCTGTTCAACACTTACAAAAATAAGAAAATGTATGTCTACATTAGCTTAGCTATAAATGAAGCAACATATGTTTTGGAATGAAATCTTCTTTAACTTATTCACTACTATCTCCTGAAATATCAGTAAGCCATATGATTCTTTATTTTTCAATCCAATGATGTTTAAAAATAAAACTTGCACATTTCTTCCTGGTGCCATAGTCCTCTTGCTTACACTAGTTTTCCTGCCTGGATACAGTGGCTGTGGGTAGGATGGTGGAGTTGTACCCAACAGAACAGGGTTGGATACAGCATAGGGCATCCTCTGAAAGTCATACTTGAGCAGTGGGACAGGAGCAGGTTGCTCCTGCGTTATTCCATCTCCCAAACTATCTGGAGGAGTGAGCTGAAGTCCAAATTGTTTTACTCACCTGAGATGTGTTGTCAGTACGCTAAAGTACATTGTCCAGTGTTCCGTGGCTGCTAAGTAGATGTTTTATCCAGGAGAAAAACAACTTGGTCTCCATACACTGCATTTTTACTAGAGCTGATGTTTGATGGCCAGGCATAAAAGCTTCAGTAGTCACAGTGATGTTACAATGTAAGTGAAGTATCAGTGCTTTCACACTGAAGAGAGAATCAACTGTTGTTAAAATGCAGCATTCTGGTAAAAAAATAAATTTTACTCAAGTTTCAAGTGACAATGACAAATTGTGCCATTTTTTGTTTCAGTTCACTTTACTTCTCTTTCACATCAGTTTTGTTGGTGATGCAGGGCTAAGTCCAAGTATCTCAAATGTTCTCTACTTGTACGTAGAGAAGTAGCTTGACAGAATGGAAAGTACATGAACCTGATGGTGTATTTAAAGCATTCCAGTTTCTTTGCAATTCTTTTATTGTTGGATCTTTGATGAATCATTTGAGTGTTAGATGTAGAATGGTACATTGTACCATAAACACACCAGCAAAGCCACAAATTTTAAATGTTGAAGAACACATCTGTGAATTCAAGCCATGGAATTTTTCCTCCTTTCAGTATTTGATACAATAAAATTGAATGTACAGGTATGTTTTTGACTAGCAAAGAAAATCACACTGCATGCCAACTTTTATCCTCTTATCAAATGAAAAAACATTGCCTGCCAAGAATAAAATTCTACATTCCTTTAAAAAATAAAGACCTGTAATTCCCAGCTAGGAGTAATGGTACTCTGATCTTTCCCTCCATTTTAAGAAAGGGAACATCTGTGATGTTAGAACATTAACCTAAAACAACAAAGCTACATTTTTGAGAGCTAAAATACTATAATACAGTACCACAGCATTCCTTCTTTTTATTTTTAAGGACTCTGCCTTTTTGCAAGGAGTTCAAAAACATAAAACACTGTTGATCAGTCGGCTTGCAGGAGCCAAGACCAGAGTAAAGAACTGAGTGTTGCTACGTATAGACCTCCACATGCAGATTCCATGGGAAAACAAGGGTGTTACCAAGCCTTGGAAGTGCCTGTCTACTGGCAATAGAATCACTGGAACCACTTTTGCGGGGTCTGTCCCAAGGGAGGGTTTGCAAAGTGAGGTTCTGCTTAAGTACCCACAGGTATGGCAGGAAGGTGCTGGAAGGCAGCTCCATGAGAAATGGCCACTGGAGGGTAAAAAGCTTCACTGCAGAATATTTAAAGTGGATGGGAAGGGATCTTAGTTTGAAGGTTGAAAGTTAAATTGCAACCAGCATAAATCAATTCCTGATGTCTCACAGCTGAGAAACAGTCCTAAGTTTTCTTTGGTTTTTCTGGAAATGGTGTTGTATGCCAAGCTGCAACACGCAGTGAGCGTCTAATCTCAGTTGTAAGCTTCAGAAAGTCAGTATGTGTGTAATGAGAGCACCAGCACACCATAATGGTTGTGTCTCAGCACCAGTGGCTGACCCTGTCATCTTGGAAGAACCTGCAGTAAGGTTGTTTTGGGGCAGTAGGATGGGGGAAGGGGAAAATTTTCTGCAAATACAAATTTGGCCTTGCAGACACCCTAAGGTGTCAAGATTTGACCACTGGTTTATTTAAATGCAGATTTTGAATACAAACACATGAATTTTCCTTTTCTGAGTGTGTAAAGGAGGAATGTGAGTTGGTTTTGTATTTAACTGGTTGTGACTGGAAGAGTAAGTTAATAATAATGCTGTCAGGCAGGCACATTGGAGTGTGCTTTATGCACATTTTTGTCATCTCTCTGTTCCCTTCTTTAGATGCAATGGGCAAAGACAAGAAAATATGAAGAATTCAGCTATACTGCAGGGCAATTGCTGCTGTGAAAAGCAGATATTATCAGGAATACATGGAGGTGTTGCCGTTCAGAGTTAAGATGATTGGTCTAAACACAAGGATGATACAGAGCAGCCAGCAGCAGCGGCACACAAGCTGCTCACTCTGTGGCTTTTTCTTATCTAGAAAACTTGAGACCATGCTTCAAAATCAAATGCTTCAGTTTTGTGATTTGTACTGTTAGCAGAACAGTAGTGGATTTTTTACTTTTTCCCTATTCTTTCAAATTGCCACTTCACCACACAAACCTGGCAGAGCATAAGCACACAGCCGATTCCTGTATCTGATGTGCAGGACCTCACCAGAGACATGGATTTGATCCTTCAGCAAACCTCTCTCCAAGTGCAAATGATGAGCAGAGTGAAACAAATCCTTGGCACAGTGTTGTTGCTAACAGGCAGTCATATTTAGTTACTGTGCCACAAGGGAAAGTATTCCTGCAGTTCTCCAGTTTACTACAAGAGACTTTGGATAACCTCAAGGTTCATGGGACCATTGTCAGGTAGCAAAAGCCAATTGCATGTCGCAGTGTTGAACTCGTGATCATCTCCAGGTTAGGTGCAGGAAAGAAACAGAGGTGGTTACAGTTTGTACCAATCACAAGAGTGACACTCCAGGCTAGGGTTTCCCACAGCACGCAGGGATTTCTTTTCTTGAAGCTTCCTATCTAGTTTGTGTGGTGGGAAGCTCAGGGTAAGGAAGTCAGCTGTAATTGTTAGTCTCTGACTCCTGAAAGAAGACAAGATTCTCAAGATCATGCTGGATAAACATGCTAGAAGTGGCAATGAGGCACCTGTACTTCACAATGAGCTGTGAGCCTTTTCCATTTTCACTTTCTCTATTTGTTTGCATTTCCCGAGGTCAGTCTGTGTAGGGTATTCTTCACTAACCATATTGTCTAAGCATCTTGGAAAATGATTAATATGCTTATCCTTTTGATCCACAGTGGAGGTAAAGAAGTGCTGTTATCCCCATTTCATACATTGGGAATGGATACAGCAAGTGGGTAAGTGATATTCCAAATGTCACACAGAAAGGTTGTGAAAAAGAACTGATAATTTAGCCAAGTGTCTTAATCCTTGAACTTTCTTTTCTGCTGTAGTATCAGCCCTAGATTTTAGAAGGCAAAACAACTACTATGGAAAATGTTAGTTACTTGGAGTCTTTTCCTTAAAGCAGAAAACCTTTCAGTTAACTGCCTAAATATGAATGATGTTTTACCTCTTCTTGCAGACCATTAATTTCCCTTTGGGACAAAGATTAATTCCAAGTTTTATCTGTTCAGTTACATACTAAACACCTGCAGAAATGGTATGGTCATAAGATGGCTTTGTGTTTGGGAACGGTGTGCCTGTAGCAGCTAAGAGGAGACAAGCAGATAGGTGGGTGGCTGAAGTCACATCTTGTAAATTTAGCCATTCACATTTTCTCCTGCAATACATGGCACTTTTAGCCTACCTGAAAAGTCATCAGACCTGTGTTCATGTGTGTGGTCTAAGTTGTGCTTTCATTTGGTTTTCTCAGTGCTTAAAAACCTTGAAAAACAAGTGATGCCTCGCTGTTCAGCCACCAGCATGGAGTGAAGAGAGTTCTCTCATAGCTCACCAAGTAGTCAGTTTTGTCTGATGTACCCATAAACCCTAACTTCTGATACTTTCTACTTGTTGGGCAGGGGCATATGCCTCTTGCCTGAGAGACCTGGTCCTTCCCTCACCTGGACAGCACACATCATTAAAGCTCTTGCCTATATCTTCTGTGGAGCATCTTAAGGAAGACTGTGCAAATGTGGACATAATCCTCTGTTCCAAGTGCCCGTGGAGATGTGTCAGCTGCTGAGCCTTGCTCTAAACTTTAATAGTGGGAGAAGGCTCTTGACTTTGAGCCCACCTTGCAGGTGTCAGCTTCATTCCTGCTCCAGATCTAGTTTCTGTTCTCAGTGTCAGGGTGAGTGCTGGCCTGTCTCTGTTGAAATAACTGAGGCTTAGCAATACCAAATCCATCCCCTCTGGCTTTGGGCCAGGAGGCTGAAATGCACTGGCAGGTAAGCCCACCAGGGAGCAAAGCCCCCATAGTGTCAGTCCTCTGATGTCAGCAGAGACACTCTGTGTCAGCAGCAGCCCTGGGGGCTGATGTCTGTGTGGGGTGGGGGAAACAGAGCCAGTTTCTCACTCACGGCGTGCTGGTGGGCACTTCTGCCAATCTCCCTTGAACAAGTTTCTGCTAGTCCTGTCAGCACTTGCTGTGGCAAAAGAAACTTTTTTCCTGCACTTCTTTGGACAGGAAGCTGGCAAAGAAGACCCAGCAGTGCTTCTCTTCCATAGAGGCTGCAGAGATCCAGGGGAGATGTCAGGGTGCAGGGGAGGGAAAGCAGCAGCCTCTGCCTGCCCCATAGGGGCTGAGTTCCAAGCTCTGTCTCATCAGACCTAGGCAGGATGGTGCTGGTAGAGGAGAGTGCTGCTCCTTGAAGCATGAAAACATAGCTCCTCACAATGGAGTCTCGTGTCAGAAACTTAGCCATGAAAACTCCTTGGAGTCTCTCTGCACATTTGTAGCTTTCCATCAGATTTTGCCCCAAAGAACATGATTTGGCCCATCAGCACTGTCAGGAAACTGAGCTTTCTAGTGACTCCACAATCCAGCCCTTGTCAGTCACGCCACTTGGGTCTGTGCATGGGGCTCTTTGTGATAAACCTCACTGGAATTTGGAAAACATTCAGCAAATTTGACCTCTACTTTGTCTTATAAATATCAGTGTCAAGTAGCATCATGCATGCTTTATCGCTCCAAAATGGGGAAAAGGAGATGGAATTGGTGCAGTCAGCTGATTTTCCAAAACAATATCTTCAGAGTTAAAAAAGCTTTTTGCTTCTCAAATGTCCTCTCAAAATACAATGACCTCTTTTTGCCCCAGGACTGGGGCTTCTTCTCAAACTTGCTCTAAATCCTTATGGACATGGACTTGTCAACCCAAAGGAGCCTAAAGCATTTTTGTCTCTTTTAGGTAGAGCACTATGGCAGCCAGCTCCAGCAAGGAAAGTGAAATGAGACCCAGCCCATTTCTCTGTTCTCATCACAGGAAGGGGAACAGAGGCATCGGAAAAACCCTGGCCAATAACAGCTCTGACCAAAGTTAAGAGCTTCTTACTTCTCTACAAAATAGAAAAGTGCAAAATAGATAGCAAAGCTTACTGGGACAATCCAGGGAAAATGCATCTAGCTGCAGGTCAGCATCTTTTCCAAAAGCTGCTGCTCCTGCTAACACAAGGAAGATCAGACCCTTTTGTCCCTTAAGAGATGGATGTGGGCCCACAATGTCCCCTCCCTGGCGCCCTCTCAGAGCTGCCCAGGCTATGGGGCCGTGCCGGTGCTGCGGCAGGCGGCAGATGAGAACGCCTTGGGATCCCTGTGCAGCTGCCGGCCCGGCCTGCTGCCGAATCGCTGTGTGGCCCAGCCTAATTGCTTAAAGCTTTCCTTTTCGCCTCACCGCGAATGCTGGAGTGTAGTATTTATCTACTCTGCAAAACTTTTATGAGAATTGGTACGGTTTTGTAGAATTCCTGAATAACAGAGATCACAATAGCTGCGGCAGAGCCAGACATGCAAACCCAAGCGCTTGCACTGTTGGCCTTATTTACACACAGTCTATGCAGGGAGGAGTTGTGCTCCTCTGCCTACAGTGTCTGCACAAAGCACCCCAGACCCCTCACAATCCAGCTGAGGTGCAACTGCTCAGTGCCCGCAGCACTTCGCCCTCTGCCTCCCTCCTTCTCTTTCAGTCCCAGGCTTAGCAAAGAGCATGGGCACCACTGGAAGACAGCTGAATGTAGCTCTCTAAACCACTTCAGGACTTTGCACTAGATTGTCTGCCTCCAGAAATAAAAAGGAAGTCCTGAGAACTTCCCTGGGGAAATTTTCCATGGGAGAAGCTTCCTTTCTTTCCTACTAGATAGTGGGCTAGGAAAAGTAATTTGAAACAGGACAGGTAATGCCTACCTTCTTCAAAATAGCCCTTCAGGTTTTGGCCAGCCCTTACATACTGTGAAGCCAGCAGTGACATGTCATAACCTTGAAGACTCCTCTTAATGGCAACATTAAAGATAAAATTGTGATAGTAATTACAAATAGTAATGATAATAATGTGTTTACCTCACAGTGATGTTCAATTGAAACAGTAGGTTCTGGAGAAAAGATGCTTTGCATGCAGAGGAAGCCTTATGCAGGAAGGGGATGAGTGCAGGTTAAACTGCAGGAGCCTCTTGCTGAGGAGGCCTAGACTGCAGTGCTTAATGCCTGGGAATAGCCAGCCTTCCCCTTCTTCCTTCCTCTCCAGTGCATGCCAGTCATTTCAGTTTAGATGAAACAGAAAAAATTACCAAGCCAGACCAAACCTAAGTATCCATTGTTTTTTCCAGCCTGTCTGTCCAAAAGTAGTTTGCTTTATTCCAGTGAGTCAAAAGGTATTACTCCCTTACTCATCATTCCCATTTGCACTGCTCAAGGGGAGATCTGGCAGAGAAATGGTGTGGACAAGCCCAGAACCTTGCACCAGTACTTGATAGCTCGTTCTTGGGCAAGCAGTGCATTAGCTGCAGGGACTGCAGGCTTGGAGACTGTCAAAATGGTAATTTGTTCAGGGCCAGTGGAGCCTGCCTGGAGGTGCCACCATAAAGGGGATCACAATCTGAAACAACCAAGGGGAACAAAACCAGGCTGGCACATGCAGCAATGGCAAGTTCCCACCATAGCACTGCAGTGACACGGTCAGCATGTGTTTGGTGTGTACACTGTACAGGAACACAAGCGTGTGTCTGTGGCTTCAAAAACACTGTGGCCCTCTGGAACTCTGCAGGGGGATTAGAACAAAAGAGAGAAGAGTTTTGCTTCTAGAAGATTTAAGAGATGTTAGGGACCAAACAGAGAAACCAAAACACAGGTGATGAACAGGGTGTGGTGTAAGGACCAGAACCTTGTACAAGAGGGGTTGAGGAAAACTATTCCTGGTACAAGTATTGGGCATTCTCCATGCCGCTTTATATCTATAAGGGAGCTGGGAAAAAGGCCAGTCACAGCCTCCCTGGCTCCACTTTTCCTGCCCCTGATGATGAGGGCACACTGTGAAAAGCCCACACCTGATAAATTACAGGAGCACACAGCAATGGGGAAAAGATTTAAGCTGTGCCCAGATTAAGTGATGGATCCGGGTGAAACTGCTTAATAATCCTGGCAGTTACTGGCTTTCAGGTGCTGGAGCCAGTCTGAGGGGAAATGAGCAGAGATGGAATTTGTTCGTCCTTTTTCATTCTGGTTATCAGAGGTCAGTGCTGGTGTAAATTAGCTAATGCTGCACATTTTTAAAAGCAAGCAAGGCTGCCTCTAATACTGTTTCAATACTTTCTTCTAGTAAGCTACCAATATCAGCTTTGTTTAAAGGTTTTCTTCACCTCTCAATCTCAAGTTTGTGCCCTCTGCTTCTCAACAAAAAGTACTAAAGTCAAGGGAGGCTCTTTTGTCAGAGGGAGGATTTTTCCTCCTTCTGCTGTGGTCTCTTGTTCCCATACCTCGTGGGTCTCTGCATTTCTAATGTAGAGCCAATGCTCCGCAAAAATGCACCGCAAGCTTTCAAAGAATGCATCTGTTTATATTACCTCCCCTGGCCCAACATCCTGTTTTGGGAAAAATAGCTTTTATAATGAGAAGCAGGGGAAAGCGAACAAATTACTCTCCACGCAAGAGCTGAATGCCCTCCTTTTCCATAGCACTTTAGGGGTGTACCCTGTGCTTTCCCCGGAATTCCTGCCTTGGGGGAAAGAGTGGCTGTCCCCGGCCGGGCTGTGCGGGCAGCGGCCGGCGGGGGACGCTGCCCGGGGGCCAGGCCGGCTCNCAGCAAGGCCCGGGGCCGCCGTCAGTGCCGGCCCCCCCCGCGGGAGCCTGCAGGCAGCGGGAGCAGCGGCCGGGCGGCAGGAAGGGAACTGCCGAGAGAGCCGGGACGGAGCCGGGCAGCCCAAGGAGTGGTTCTGGCTGGCAGCGAGCACTCGGGCACCGAGGAATGCGAGAGATTCCGGGCGGGAGGTGGTGTGAGATGTGGCGGGGTATTAGAAGATGAAAACCAGGGAGTGGCCACGTCTCGAGATCTGGGCAAAGACCAGGGCTGCTGGAGGGAGGAAGCGTATTGCTGAGTACTGAAATTATAATATACAGCTTGCTTTCAACAGCCAACCAAAGAAACCGAGGCTGTGAAAAGTCATTTTCAAGCTGGGGCTGTAACAACCTTTTATGAACAAACATCAAACCTGCAAAACCATGTTCCCATTGACTTTTGGCAGCGGGAAGAGCAAATTAAACTTCCACACAGATGGTACCTTTCTTCTGGTGACATCAACACCTAAAAAGATGAATAGCCTAAACCTTATCACTCTCTTGAGAGATCATTCACTATCAGAATCCCATCTTTGCTGGGCACATTTAGAAGCAGGTAACATACCCAGTGTTGCTTCAGGAGTGGGAACCTGGATCTCTTCCTTCACTTGAGGCAGGAGCCTTTCCCCATATTTTCCCCCTTTCCCATTACCTCTTTTCCAGCAGCACCTCAAGGGGTATGTGCAGTTTTCATTAGGCAAACTTGCCTGTGGTTCCTTGTTCGCTATTTTCGTCTGGACAGAACACAGATTCTGGGACATGGGCACAGGGAGAGATTAGGTGGTTTAAATCTTATGCCTCGGGCCGCTCTCCAAGGAAAAGCTGTTGCTGACTTACAGCTGTCTCGTGCTCTCTGTGGAATGAGAGGGAAGTCCATTCAGTCCAGTGAAAATAAACCCACCATCATAGCTGGCATTCTCGTTGGTAGTCTCAGTGCAGAGGCCAAGGATTTGAGGGTTGTGACACATGAGGCAGCTCACTCCTAAAGAGCTTGATCTGGGCTGAAACATGTCATCAGAAAAGTATGAGGAGCCTTGTGCTCCCACTGTCAATACAGTACTTGCCCTCCTCACACGGACCAGCTTTCTTTTTCTGTCCTGCCAGTCTGGCACATGGCATGGGTACCCTTTACTGTACATTCACTTTAAAGGAGAACGACACACAGTTTCCTCTCACTAGGCTCCAGGACTCAACCATTAATCCTGTAGCTACTATTTTGCTTTTACCATCTGTCCTTCTCTCCTGAATAAAAGGGGGTGTCCTATCTTCCTGCTACTTGGCAGGCACCCCATCATCTCCTCTGCCTGTTAACCCTCCTCTCTTGTTCCCCAGCTCCTCCTGGGCATGAGGCTGAGTGCCCAGGTGGTAACTGGCTACAGTGGCACCGGTGGTGCCTAGGTGCAAGTGGGCAGGCTGTGAAGTAGCTGAGCTGTTGTTAGGAGCAGGGTTCTAGGAACATGACAGCAGGTACAGTGCAGCTGTGTACACACTCTGCCATTGTCAGCCTTTCCCCTCCAAGAGAGGATCAAGAGTGAGTCCAGGGCTGTGCAAGAGGCTATCATGGGCAAGAAGTGTTGACTATAACAAGTTTATTTATCATATGATATGAGAAAGCTGAAACTTTCATCATAGAGCCCTGGAGGTTTTCCCTTTGCTCTTTTATCAACAGGTCTGAGAGTTTATACAGGCTTCTCAGAAGGGTTGAAATCTCTGTTGAAGTGGGTTTCATAATGTTCCTAACTTAATTCATCTAATATGCTGAACATAAGTGTAGCATGCAGCAGACAGGCCAGAACAGCTCAGTGAGTCAAGAAGGTGCAGTGAATGAGTAGGACAGACGCAGTGAAGGGATACACTACCAGAAGAAACTGAAATGCAAAGCAAAGCCATCTAGAAGAGTTGTCATCCATCAAAACTGATTTGTCACCATATATCGCAACTGTAATGGTTTCACATTTCACACACTCTTTCCTCATGGAGACTAATCCAATGGCCACTCCCCCTGGGAGTCAAATTAAGGGGGTCAATCACCCTGGACATGACCTGTGAGCTTTTCAAGTGAAAGAGCAATTTTTAAAAATGGGTTAAAAAATATTCAGTATTAAACCTCCAAGCTTTCTCAGGCAATTTTGGATGGCCTGGTTTGGTCTCTTCCCT
Organism: Donacobius atricapilla; assembly: GCA_013397315.1. Lineage (NCBI taxonomy): Eukaryota > Metazoa > Chordata > Aves > Passeriformes > Mimidae > Donacobius > Donacobius atricapilla. Next base: position 178,612 of record WBMY01012595.1, on the reverse strand, counting down.
GTGCATTCACTGTCTTAGGTCTTTTCTTGGTACAGCTTCCACAGACTCACCACGAGCCCTCCTCAGAGCTGACTGTGCTATGTGCTCATTTTCCAGCTAAAAAAACCTGGAAAAATGTAAGCAAGGGGTGCTCCAGCCAGGCCATGTGGACAGATCTGCAGCCTCTACAGCACCCAGCTCCTGCACACCTTCGTCTGAAGGCTGTGGAAAGGGTTTTAAATTATATGGTGCCAAGAGAAGGGGAAGCCTGCAGCTGGTTTTAGTTCTGGGGTGAGAAAGTTGAAAGAATAAAAGAATTAGAGGCAGTTCTTTCACAAAGGTGATTAGTGCAAAAGAATGCCAGCTTCAGCGAAGAAAGGAAGAAAGTTTCCTTATCAGGCTGCAGATTTATTAAATGTGTTCCAGACTTGCATTGCTTCATTCAAGTTTAACAGAGCAGTAATACTTAATATGCCCTTTAGCAATTTAATACTCTCTTGTACAAATCATTGGAAAATTTAAAATAGAAAAATATGTTCAGGCTTAACTGTAAGAAGAAGGGGAACGCTGTACAAAAACAGAGGAGAAGGAATGCATGGGTAAAGCTGAATATTACTGAATATCTTACCACATGTATTATTCTGCTGAGTTATTAGTACGTGCACTCTCAGCTGCAGGCTAAAGGAGGAACTTGCAGAAATAACTTACAGAACAAAAATTTTCAGTATCAGGACTCAAGGCTGGCATCGTGTCATGCCCAGAAATTACTCCTTGGGAAACACATTTTATACAACTCTTTTTTTGCCTTTAGGGAGCACAAATGTGAATTTCTTCTATAAGAAAATGAAAATCAGTTGTTGGTGCTGCTTATAACAGAGAGGAAATACTGCTGTCAGACATCACACAGTTGCTTTCACTATGGAGGAGGATGTAAACATAGAATTGGCACATCACTGAGGCATTGAAGGCAGTCTTTGTTGGAGACAGAGAGAGGACAAGACCATAAAATGCCTCACTGCTGCATAATTATGTGTGAATATAAACACATCCATATAAACATGATTCCTCATAAGTGTTTTTGGTCTAATATCCTGTGTAAGTTCCTTCAAGGCTTCACGTGCCCAAGGTGAACAGGGATCTGTCCCAGTTTGGACAAGAGGATGTTTTTTAACATTGGCTATGCATGTGGGAAGGAAGGGAAGGGTTTTATTTTGTGGTAATCGATTAGACTGCTCGGCTTTTGTGTTTGTTTTGAAGAAACAAAGGCTCCTAAAACAGCCTTCCCAGTTAATTGCAATATACAAGCATACTCCTGAGTATCTAATTGCCCTGGAGAGTATTGGACGGAAGATACAATGGTGCCTATTGCATCCTACAAGGAGATGTTCCCAGGACAGAACTAGAGTGCAGGAAAGAGAAAATTACATATGTCATGAGTACATCCATCTTGACCTAGCAGAGCAACTGATACAGCTCTGGATACTGGCCACTTCTAATGGCTCTGAGTCACTCCATCAGTCAGTGTGCTGCTGCTGACCCAGACTGACTGCCATGAGTCAATATACACAGAGATCACAGGGCCTTGCAGGGGCTGGGAAGAGCCATTGCTCCCAGGGGACAAAATTCCCCAGATCACAAAGGACAGCAGTATTAAAGAACCACCAAAACTAATGATTTGAGTCAAGCAGCAGCTGGGACCAGAATCTCCCCTCTCCTGCCCTAGTCATATGCTTCCAGGCCCTGAGCCCTTTTTAACAATAACCATTGCTTTCTACTGGCAAGCTCAGACTAACTCTTTCCATTCTATTTAAGGGCTGCAGGACTGGAATTGACCTCCTGAATCACTGATCCCAGGCCCTTCTAGTTGGAGGCAACCACATCATGTGAGCCTAGTCAGAAATGTCTCAAAGAGAGCAGGGTGGTGGGATGTGTGGTGATTTCATTCTTCCAAATTCCAGAGGCAACACCCAAGCTGTGGCAGTGATTGTCTCTTGCTCAGACATTTTGGCAAATACAGTTGCCTGATAACAAAAGGAATTTGTGCTGAAAGGTGTTTTGGTTTGTTTGTAATTTTCCTGACATGACAATGGAAATTCTGTAGTGAGGTGGCATCTGGGGAAAGCAGCCATTCCTCTTACCCGCCATGCAGCAATGGCACTGAGTGCTAAAAGCAACTCGCCAATATCCAAGACCTCAGAGAGTCCTATTGAAGTGGAAGCTGAGACTACACACTGAATTTACCAGAAGGATCCAAGTGTGGGGCCTACACTGATTTATATTAGTGGAAGAATGTGTTAGCAGTATCTGTTTTTGAAAGGCACGTATTTCATGGCCTCTGGGATAGACAGGGGAAAAGGGCTTTGGTTCTCCTCTTCCATTAGCCTCTGTCTCCAGCTTCTCTATGTTGGAGCCTGTCTCCAGGCCTGCAGGGATGACAGAAGGGAGGACCTGTTTCTGAAGGGTGCAAGTCTTAAAGGGATTTATTTTTCCTTTCTTGTCATCTAATCCGTTTAGAAGGTGTGGCCCCTGGGATCAGCTCTCCTGTTTGCTGGGGAGGAGCACACCCTGCAAAGCCCTTCTGCTGCCACCTTCCTCTGCCAGTCCTTCAGAGGCCGTGAGCGAGGGAGCAGCATGGAAATAGCACCTTATGCCTGATGTAGAGACCACAAGAGAGAGAGAGGCAAGCAGGGTTGTTTGGATTTTGAAGGTGGGATAGAGAAACAACTGTTATAAGAGGTGTAGGGCTGTCATAGCCGCCTCTCTATAGACCTTAGAGGGAGCTGGGGACCTGGGTCACCTGGATGCTGCTTAAAAAGTGATCTTGGGACATAGGCACTATCACACAGAGTCTGAATATGGGCCAGAAGCACAGGGGGAAATGGAATGGAAATAACTATGGAAGGAAGGCAGAGATGCATGCAGCAGCTAGAAAGCCAAAGCTGCCAACAAGTGTGGGGTTGCACCTGGACAGGGCAAGACCCAACAGCGTCTTCCACCATGCCACAGCAGAAACAAGCAGCAGGAATTCAGGACTTCAGGACTCCCACAGAAACCATGCTTTTGTGCTGGTGTCTAAAAAAGCTGCCAAAATACACTGGCAAACAGATTTGAGTTAAAGGACAAAGGCTCCTTAAATATCACATATCATTTTAACTTGCTCCAAAATGCAGGGATGAAACTGAGTTTCATGTCACCGCTGAATTGTGACAAGCTACCAACAAAACCTACTTTGGAGAAGCTGGCATAGTTTCCATAGTTGATATCCAACAGCTACAAAGTGAGGGTAACAAGCAAAAGAGGTCCTGTTGTCAGGAGCAGGAAAGGGGAGTCACATAGCTCAGATGTACTGAGGCAAATGATCTGAATAGCTGTGGAGGTTTTTTTAAGTCTCATCTCCAACAAACACCTAACACAAGAACATGTTAAAGCTGCTTTATCAGGAAGGAGAAGGCAAATAACTTGCTTGCATTGTGTTGATCTCATTCATGTAGCATTAATAGGATGTTAATATCACTGTAGCTCAAGTACAGGTTGTTTCATTTACATTTAAATTTAAAAGTAACACTCATTTACATCACTATAAATTAGTGTAAACTAGGACTCAAGAGTTGGAATTTGGTTTGAGAAAAAGAAGCAGTGTTGACCCTTGCAGGAAAACAGTGCTGTCCTGCACCTAATGGCTATGGGGGTCAGTCATTCATAGCTGGTGGGATGTAACTGATCAGTACAGAGAAATTGAACACATTTCCTAGCAGGTAGAGCTGTGATTCACTATGAAGAGCTGCAGTGGTCAGAGGCTTGGCTGTGCTTCATGCATTGGAGTGTGCCCATGGGCAGCAAGCCTGTTGAGAACTTTCCTCTCTCTTCATAAGATTCTGGCAACCCCCTGGATGTTAAGGTCAGAGAGAACTTTTCAAGCCACCAAAAAATACAAAGAAAAGTTCATCCCTTTCTACTGGAGATTCATCCGGTTATTTCTACATGGAGTTGTGTGAAATTTCTTGGAAAAGTTTAGCTTTCAGGAAGGATATTGTGGAATAGAGATTGTGCTATTTAAAAATTGTGTAAAGAGATATTAAAAATAGACATAAATAGGAATGACAGGTGTTAGTAGCATCAGTCTTTAAGTCAATTGCATGTGGTTTTTCCATAAAGTCCTTTCCCTATGAAAATTACTGCTAGGAAAATATGAAGACTTGTGCATCCAGTCTGGAAACCTGGAGCTCACTGAACTCCAAGGAACTGAGCAAGAGATCTCCTCAGCCGAAAATGATGCAGCAGGATGGCAGCTCCTATTGTGCCTTCAGCCCACTCTGTCCCTGGTGTAGAAGCAGTAGTGGAGCAGCCTTGTCTCTCACCTGACCACTTCTCCAGCTGCTGCTTCTTTCATAGGGTGCTTCCAGAAGCAGAGGGGTAAAATTCTGGTCTCACTGAAGTGATCCCATAACCCTCCCTTCAGAAAAGGCTCTTTCCTGCCTCATTAGATAGAAGACACAGAGTCCTTCCTTGCACCAAGCTGCACACTCCAGGTAACCCAGGAGCCAGAATGTCTGCTCCTGCTGATCTTCCTTATCTTGCCATGTTTTCTTCCAAAAGACATCAAGAACAATTTGATGTGTGCGCAGCTGGGGTGTTGGTGCCTGGTAGTGGAACTTTCATCCCTGCCTGGGAAACTCTAATCAGTTGATAGCACTTCACCAGACCATGGAAAGCCAATCCAGGGTAAAGGTGGATTAAGGGAGTCCAGTCTCCAAGATGGTGGAGAGAGATGACTGTCCAAATATTTTTCAGAGAATTCTTCACTGCTTTGAGGAAAATATTGATCCTATGCCTTCAAGAAATTACCGGCAGTCCAGACAGGTCTTCACTGTCACAAGGGATCTATTACAGCTGTATAAAAAAAAAAAGGTTCCCATATTCAAATCAGAAACTGACTGAGCCTGCCCCCCTGAGAACACTGTCAGAGCTATCAGGAGGTGACCATGGACTGACTGCCCTTTTCCTTGTGAATAATTTCATTTATTACAGTATTTTAAATGCAAGATCTTGAGATAATGACTCGGATTGCTCAAGAGGTCAGGATGCAACCTCTCTGAAAAGCCTCTTTCTGCTCTTTGCCTGGTAAGACAGCTAATAACCATCTTCTGGAATGGGGCTCTGGTGCACATTGCCAAAATTCAATTTATGGATTTGTTCTTCTGAGGCAAAGAGGTTGAGTGATGCAAATGAAATTGCCACTGTCAGCTAGGTAAAACCATTTCATAATCTGCATCCTGGAATAAAGTTCTCATACTTGCATTCCTCCTAGGTACATTTCACTGAGGCATTCCAAATATCCATTGAGTGAATACTGTGGGGTTCAAAGGTCAGCAGTAGTTAAAACAGAAGTGCTCAGAGGCTAGTTTGCAGAACAAGCTGTTTGACTGGAGAAAATGAGGTATAAACCAGCACCTTTTCCTCAGGTATGAAAGAGTGGGGATATCTCAAAATGGTTTACCTTCCATTAAAATACAGGCAGTTCTGTTAGGCATAGGGGTTTCAGGGGACAAGGCTCAGCAATGTGCCCTGAGCTTCCAAGCACAGAAAATTACAATTTACAGCAGCATAGACAAGATCTTCATCTACTGATTGCACTGTGCACCTCACAGTGGAAGCAGTGGTATCACTACACAACAGAGAAATAAATAGCCAATGACAGGGTAACTGATTTTAAACAGTAGGTGAGCCACAATTAAGACTTTCAGGGAGTTTTTTGAGCCTAGTAATAATCAAAGGGTTCTTCTTCAATTAAGTGTTTTGTATGAAAACTAATTCTGTTTTATTAGCAGTGTGTGGATCGATACGTGCACATCTGCATGCATGAATGTGTCTAGTGAACATAAAGGCTTGACCTGGGCAGTCCATATTTTGAGGTTGTTTTGGGTTAGACTGTATATCCTATTTGGATATCAGATGCAGCATCCACAGCTTTGTCTCTAAAATCACAAAAGCTTTCCATTCAGGTGCTGCATGTCTATACTTCTCTGTGAGAGCTCAGCCAAAAGTTCCAGCTCACACTGACAACTCATCAGTGGCTGTGGATGCCAAGGAGATGAAGGCTGTATTGGCATCTGCTTCCTCTGATCTCCACTCTTGGTTTTTGCTGATATGGCCCAGACCTCGTCCTTCAGAGCAGCCCTGTGCTTTCTTGTGCTAAAATAGTGAGAAAGAGCCTATCTGGAACAGACAGACTAAGGGGAATCAACACAAGCAGGTAGATCAGTGGGTCTTTCCACAGGAAGGAGTCTTTTCTAAGAGTCCTCCTCATAAACCACAGGAAAGATGTAGCAGCTGGATGAAATGGGTGTCTTGGGCAGAGAATCAATGACAACCTTTAGCCTATGAGTTTAACAGCCAAGCTGATGTGACAGTCATTCATCAGCTTTATCTAGTTCGGAGTTAGCAGGCTGAAACCCTGTATGTCCATCTGTGTATTTTCCCTCCAGGTTCCCTTTCAGAGCACAGCAGCAAGGGAAGGGCCATGCTACTGATCAAATGAACAACAAAGTATTTGACCTGCGATACAGAGGTGCTGGTTCCTGGAAGCTCTCTCTCTGTTCTGTAAATTAGTTATGAACCCACTAGAGGTTTGATAAATGACTCAGAAGTGGCATGGAAGGTTGAAACATTCAAAAGCAGAAGGAAATTATAGACAGTAAGTACCTCTCCCAGAAAAGCTTGCTTGGTTTTTATCCTTACCTAGTCACTGCTAGAGCTACTCTGAATGTCCTCTTCTTTCAAGTGATTAAACCCTGACCATACTCGGGGGAGGAGAAAGTGATTCAAACCATAAATAAAAATGCAAGTCTAAAGGTCAGGCAAACCAATGTGATGTTTCAGCTCCCAGTTCATACTGGGCTTTACAGTCAGTTGGGCTCTGTGTCCAGAACATATTTATAAAAATCTATCTCAATCAGTCCATCTAACTCATTTCTCCTTTGCCAGTGAGACATTAGAAGATGTTAACTCCAGTGTTGGTGCTGTGTTTTGCATCATACACACACAGAGAAATCCACACTTGAGTGAGTAAGATCAGTCTTTATATCCCTATTTTGTAGCTGGGCTTCAGAGTCAAGGTAGAATGCCAAGGTCATACGCAAGATCCATGAGAAGCATGGCACAGCATTGTCTCATTTATCAGAGGTTACTGGAACCATTGCAGAAAGCATCAATGAGGTTATGATGGGCAAACACGCAATCACATAAAATATTTTTTTGTTTCTTAATTCATGGTTTGCCCTCCAATGATCCTGGGAAACAGTAGGGGACACAGGCTAATGCAGAAATTGAAGTACTTGAAATTTTGCTCTGAAGTAAGCTTCTAGCTTTGTGGTTTATTTTGAGGGGTAGGCATTACACTCATTGAATTGGGCACAAAGTATCTCTAGGTTGGAATCTGTCCTGTAGGATTATAGTCCTGGACTTGGAGCCAACCAGCCTGTTATTTGTGGAGGGTGAGGAGGTGACTGTGTCTGAACTGTCCACTCGATCTTGCCAATACTTCAGTGACCTTTCCTTCGATGTGGAGAGCTGGAGTCCAGTGGGAGCACCATCACCGCTTTAGAAATTAAAGAAGTGGAGGCAGCTTCTGATTTCAGCAGCATAAGCCTACCTGTTTCAGGGATACAGCAGACTCAGACTTCATACCAATAACACTGGTGCTGGACTGTGGTTTTCCCTTCTCAGTGAAAACAGGTTTGGGTTGTATCAATAAATACCTAAGGAGACACGTATGTATGTATGTCTTTAATTGCCAGAGAGCTATGGCCTAAAATGCCAACGTGTCCAAGCACTTTGCTCCCTTAATCATTTAAAGTGCTGTGCATGCTGCTTGGATACCTCCTAACACTGTTTGCTAGATCAGATATCAAACAGGAATGTTAAACTTTGGAAGCGGGACTGTGGTATGCCTTCGTAATTGCCCTTCTCTATGAATAATGGAAGCCCGCTGGACAGGACAATGATTTATTAACATTACCTCTCTTGCCTTCCCTTCTCTCCATGTGCCCTCTCAAGCAATGCAGTCAGGAATTTCTTATCACTGTATTTTAATGTAGCATACTCATCCTAGAAGACTAACAAATTTGTGCCCCAGGAAAATTTTCATGCTTATAGTTGATGCTGCTATCGAAAATATTTTTCTACCATTGTTGAGGGAGCAGTTTCCTCATTCTCAGAAACAATGCCTTGCACTGCTGCTCTGGCTCTTATTCCCTTTACTTCCATCAATAACAAGGAACTGCTGGGGTTTAGAAGCAGACCGAGGGCTGGGATCTGGGCTATGAGCTCTTCACTGACATCTCAGGCATACCAGTAAACCCTGGTGTGACAGAGCAGGGATTGGACTGGAGCCCTCCAAATGCTACCGAATTGCAGGAGCTGCTACAACAGAGGGCTGCTTCCTCCCCCACAGACACCACTGCTTGCATTTAACTTCTAGCTAATCTTGGAAATTTTCCATATTTCATCTGGTCATTTGCTTGATGTTTGCTGAGTTGTTAAATTAGTATCAGGAAGAAATCTCACTGTGCATAATGGTTGAAAGGTGATTTCTAAAGCCCAGTGAAGCTTTTCCCTCTACTGTTCCAGGAACTCCATTTGCCTGCCAGCACCGTGTTCAGCTCAGAAAGAGCTCCTCAATTAGCAGAGGAGACAGACTGATACCAGCCCATGGTCTTATGCAGCTGAGCTCTCTGCTGAGCAGATGGAGGTGTGTGTCTCTCTCAGCATGGGTAGTATACCCTTTTGTCACTCATGTTCCAGGGCCTGCATCTCCACACCTCTGGAATCTGCAGCTCACATGGCCTGCTTTACCTGCCCAACCTACGCTGCTCCCACCACATGTCCTTGACTGACACTCCATACAAGCAGCCACTTGCTGTCACCTCAAAGCTGTTTTCTCAGAATCTGGAAATAACAATCCAGCAGGGCTTCTTGGACATGTCAGTAAGACCAAGTGACAAGTCGGCCGCTAAGTCATGAAAATTGCTGCTCTTTGTTACAGGGCAAATTTAGCGCCTTCTGTGCTGCCAGTGGAACTAAAAAGGCCTTGTTCACCCAACTGCCGCTCTTCTCGAGAGTGCAATAAAACCTCCCAGACTAGAATGGAAGCAATTGACATTTGCCAAGTTTATGTGTAAATGATCGGTTTTTATGGCAAGCCAAAAAGCTGGAGCAAACTAGCCAAACAACATTTTCAGAAATAGCTGACTCCTGATGAAGCAGGTCAACTCTAACTATCTCCTTCTACTTGAAGTTATTGTGAAACACAGGAAAGCTCTCAAATAACCCTTCTTTCACTGGAAACAAGATGTGAAAGACACACAAAATGCACAACCATATTCATTCTTAGTATATGCCAATTAAATCTTCTCACTCTTTGGACATCATGAGTGCACTAATCTTGAAAAGAGATTTTTAGGGTTTTTTTCCACAGGTGACTGAGCTGTGAGAAGAAAACTGTGTCAGAATTAGCCTTTGTGGTGGATTGGTACATCTTTAGCAGCTTACTGAAAATATGACAGATATGTCCTAAATGAATTCTATGAGAATTGTTAGCAAGAGAATCTCAATTCATGTTTTGCAAAGCAGTGAGCCTTACTTTGATCAAAATACAGTCTTTCAACCCATATTTTGGTAATAAGAGTCAGTATTTTATCCTTAAAGGGCAAACATCTCTCTTACTGCTTTATAGTGCAAGGTCTTTCCTTCCCTGTGGATGTGGATAGTAGCTTGCCAGTGGTTTCCATCGGAATGGCTGGATTTGGCCCATAACAAAGCAGTGGTAGGCTCGTGGGGATTCAGCCACAGCACATAGGGGAGGAAGCTGGTGTGGAGCCTGTGAGGCAGTCACTCCACAAGAAGCACAGTGTAGGTCCCATCTACATGCCCAGTGTGGGACTGTCTCTCCAAGCACAGCCAGGACTTGACAGCTCACCCTCACAAGGTGGAAGTAAGTCCTTTATAGGCAGCCCAGGTATATCCACATGTCCATCAGCAGGCTTCTTCTCTTCATGCTTATCTTGGCCAGCAATTGTTTACATCCATCTGAGGAACCAGCCAAATTAAAAAACAGCAAAAATGTGCCTCTGTGCCTGCCCATCTTTCTACCCCACTATTGAATGGGCCAAATTCTGCCCCCAATGCAGCATGGAGAGATCTTCTCACTGGGGTCTTCCAAGGACTATCCTGTGCCTGGGGTCTAGCTCAGAGAACACCTTTGTGTGAAACAAGGAGAGAAACTGGCTTTTCCCACGCTGGTGTTACATTGGGATACAATGAGGAGGCTTATGCTGTGAAAAGCTTAACAACGTGTTAGAAACTTTCTTAGTACTAGTCTTTCCTAGTGTCATTTATCCTTGCTGTACCTTCCTAAATATTTCTTTAAAACAGCCTGTGTCTATGGAAAATGGCTCCCCTGTATCAGAAGGCCTGATCTCAATTGTTTTCATGGAGCTACGCATTCAGTCCAGTCACTTTTCCAGAACAACTCGGCAGAAAATACGGTATCGAGTCAAGCAGTCATTTCCTGGTAACGTGGCATCTTCTTTGGCAAATGCTTCTTAAAACAAACAAAAAAGGCACAAAAGATAAATTTCTCAATTCCAGGCTTGTTTTAGACCATATCTGCCAGACAGCAAACACTGTTGGTCCTGCAGTGGGTGACTTTCCCTTCCTTCCTTATTCCTGCGGCAAGGCCCTGCAGACACTCTATGTGTGTTTACAGATACAGCTCTGTGATTACTTTGGAAGTGCAAAATACTTGGCATAAGGGATTGTGACTGGGTTTCATGGGCTCTGACAAGTCTCAGTACCTTCAATTTTGGCTACCCAAACTTTTGCTTCAGAATACTGTTCAGTTTTTCAGCAAAAAAACAGTCATCTCAGATGGCACTCTCTGGTGTCACCTGCCCATCCTGCTGCCTTCATGATCTAGAAAGGAGGCACGGAGAAGAATGCAATCATACATCTACAATTGGCAGTGGGATTCCTGGCTTTGATTCCTCCTCTGTGGAGTCCTGTCAACGAGACAGTTGTCCGGATGTGAGTGTTCGAGTGTTCTCTGGCCATGTCAGTGTGAATCGTTAGTCAGCAATTGTGTGGGATGCAATCCCCTCCTTTGGAGATGCCTTGTGCTGGAATTTAAGGTTATTTGCTGCTTCATTTTTACCACAAGTTACTCTCAGCTGCCTCATACCTGAATTGTACCTTTAGTCCTGTCTCCCTTCTCTTTCCTCTCACCTACCCACTTCTGCTTCTTCTGGCTCCAGTTAAACCTGCATTGGACGACTCAAGCTTATGCTTGTTACAGAGCTCAGGGCTGCTCAAGGGTTTTGCAAGAGCTCCACATGACATGTGCACAAAATTGGTGAATGAAGAGTTTTGTATTGGAACATAATTACTGAGGGGCCTGGCAGAGAACAAGAAATACAAGTCCTTTTCTTACACAAACATTTGCAGTTTGAGTTGGCTGAATACCTAGATACCAATTCTCTATGGGTTGGGATCCTGTGAGCTTATTTATCCAGTTATGTTCCTGTTTTTGAATTTAACGACTCCCTAACTATCATCACCATAGTAGAAAAAATATTGATATGCAGGGCACAGGAGACAATTTTGTGTTCAATTTCAACAGCAACTAAGGAAACTGTTTAGCTGGAGGCATCATGGAACAGCTATGTCTATTTATTCAAAATTTGGATGAACTACGTTACATTTTCTATTTCTTCTGCTTTCCAGTATGGGGGCTTAAAACTCAGACGCAAGAGTAAACAACCGGGTTTTTTAAGTACTCCTCATTCTAGTAAGAATACTTTGTTAAAGGAAACACAAAACAAAAAACCCTAAACATAGGCTAATGAGGAGAGTTATGATCAAAAAACTATTAATTGCAACAGTATCAGAGACTTGTGCACTGAAGAAGATAGTGTCAACACTGAAAATATTCTAAGCAATACTACTTTAAGTTTGTAATATCATGGAGTGTCAAGTACGCAGGGCTTGGGGTTAACACAAGTAATAGATTAGGGTTGAGAAGAGTGTCCATAAGGTAAATTCACTGTCTGTCTCTCAGTCAGTCTTACTCCATCTGTCTGCCTCTACCCCGCCTCCTCCCATTTTGCTCTTGTTTCCAGCAAAGGCCACAGATGGAGACTTTGGAAGAGCAGAGGAGGAGCAGATATGATTAACTGCTTTATTTTTTAAAAAGTTCTGAAGAGGTAAGATTTTCTTACAAGATAATCTTCATCTGAAAAGAATTTCTAACAAAAGGGTATTGTGTCTAAAGAGGTAAATCTTTTGGTTCCTTTTTACTAGAGCAAGATAATTAGTCACTGGATGAAACTTGATAGTAGCCTTGCCTGTAGCAGCATGATACTCAGTAGAGGCAAATGGAAGACACTGCTGATGAGCTGTAGGCATATTTTCATAAAAAAACACTTCCTGGAACTGAGAGAAAATGGGAGAAAAAGTAGTCAGAAGAATAATGATGATTAACTTAAAGACAAACATATACATATTCACATAAAACTGAAGAGAAAAAGAAGAAAATAAACTAGGACCAAAAGCTGATCTACAGTGATCCACACAGTTGCAACATTTGCTCTTATTTAGGTTTTCAAAATATAGTGAAAAGCAGAGCACATCGCAACAGAGCCTGAATTCTCTACTGAAAAACACTGATTATTTTAGAGCATGACCCAGATGCCAAAACTTCAGACTGTATGAATATTTTAGTGTCTCTCAGAAAATTTTGTCCAGCCATTAGGAGCAATACTCAAGTGATGTTAACTATGCATTAATAAGAGAAAGGTTTGGAGGTTTGGTAACAAGGAAGATGTAAAAAGCAGCTGAAGACAGGCAAGAGTGGGACAGCCATATTTGTATCATAAGCAACAGTATGACTACTCTGTGAGGATGCAAGGCGTGCTACAAGAAGTAAGTGGTCCTTACTTCCATGTATGGAAATGTCCAATAAAATGATTAATGGTCATGTCGAAAATATAGACTTATTCTATTCTTATCTGTATTTGGAAGCTAGAAGGCTAATGAGCATGAATGCCTTCTTTCTACTTATAAAGCAGGACTATATGAAAACATACTGGCTCAGAATTAATTTTTTTGAAAATCAACAGATCTAGAAAACTGGCAGTCAAGAGACCTACAGAGATGAAGGAGCAGACCCTGGCCTAGAAATGTTCATTTTTTGGTGAATCCTGAAACACCAGAAGAACAATGCAGAATGTTCAGCCAACATCACAGTAGGTCACCAGCATACTTGACAGCACTACAGCTTGGTCTGCCTGACAAGGGATCCTAGGCAGCAGAAAAATGAATTGTTAATGAAATTTCATGGGAACACAGTCACTAGAAGTCTACACTGGTTTACAAGACAGCATTCTTGCAAGAAACTAATGGTACACAATGTCTGTGTGGCTTGTTCCAAAGGGATTAAGATAGGGCTTGAAGCCTCTCCAAAGAGCTCGCTTGCTGATTCCCTTCAGGCAGCCATCTGTATGCATCAGGTTATTCAGTGCTGCCGAGGTATAACCAGACTGAACCAACAAGCAGTTATATTGTGGTTTGACTACAGCAACTCAATCATCAGCTGTAGGTCACAGGCAAGACCGAGGCAGAATCAATCTTGCCACATTGGCAAGAAACTCTTCAAGTGAGAGGCACACGTCTGGTCTCTGCTGTAAAAACAGATAAAAACTTCACAAATGGCCTTCATGATTTGACATTGGAAACCAAGTCAGGTGATCAGTATGACTTGAAGCAGGTGAACAAGAGACACCATCAAAGCACCTCCTTAGTAAATGGAACCCAGGCCAGCTTCTGACAGCGACCAAGAGAATCACAGAAACAGAAGACTTTACTACCCCAATCCAGTTTGAGCAGGGATGTGCTTTTATCTCTGTTCAGTATTAGTATTATTCACTGTTTCAACACCCACAGTTTTAGGAGGTTGTTGAAATATTCACATGGGCGTGGAAAACAGCCAAAAAACTGTGCAGGGTCTAGAGAAAAAGGCCATAGCAAAGACTTGGACAACACAGTCTGTTGAGTTAATCAAGACTTATAAAAAATGAGAAATCATTTGATTACAGAGAATGTTTCCTGGCAGGAAATGTCATGGATGAAGGAGCTCTTAATCTACCAGAGAAATGTGCAACAAGTGCCAATAGCTGGAAATGGAAGCCTGGCACCTTCAAATGAGAAAATGATTAGAAATGTTTAACCATAAGAGTAAGCATTAAAACAAATTGCCAAAGAAAGCGGTTGGTTCTTCACATCAAGCTATCATCACATCAAATCTCCAGGCATTTCTAAATGATGAGTTTCTGTTAAACAACTCATTTGGCTCCTAACGAGAAAGACTGTCCAAACCTAATGGCCCATCCCAAGGACTGAAACTCAGCTGGCTTCAGGAAATTCAGACCAGATGATTTACTGACTTCCCTAGCCATCTTTTTGTGTGTCTTACACACTGGTACAGGTTAGTTTAAGTTTTTAGATTCTTATCTACCGGCTTTATTTTTCACTTCTCTTGTAAACAAAGAATTCCTCCAGCTTTTGCCTGTCGGGACTCCACAGGTGGGCAAAGAATTGTCTCTGCATCTCTCCTTGTGGCTAAGTACCCTGCAATAGCTGGTGCTTTTCTTTTCTCAGACTTCTCCATTTTTCCTGGAAAAAGGGCAATTTCTCTCTATCCATCTTTCTCTTTCTCTCTTTCTCCATCTTAAGCCACAATTGCCAAGTCTCCTGGAAAATATTTTCTAGCTTCTGGAACAGATTATTATCCTTGCTTGGTGCAGATCTTTCTCTGGGTGGTTTTCAGAGCTTCTTGGGGCCCACTACTTCCCATGGTCTGGCAAAATCCCTGACCACCACTTGGGACCTTGGTTTGTTTATTTTAACATTTATAGTGAATAAAATGAAACCAATCAATGCCAACCATTGGTACAGAACAAAAAATTATTGTAGACCAAACACATTTCTATCTGCTAAAGAAAGATGTAGAATAAAGGCCTCACCCAGTGTCAAATTAAATAAAGGCCAGAGTTAAAAGGTTTGTCTTATGACACATTCTACAACTGCTCAAACTCTGTGTCAAGAGGCAATAAATGCCAGAGCCAGGGGCTTGTGGGGAACAAGTCCTCTCCTTGCTGGTCCCAGAAGCTCAAGCCCAGAGACAGACACCAGGAGCCTTCTGGTTCGTTTCAACTACTGCAAAAATTGGACAGCCCCAGGACAGAGGCAGGGGCCTGTTGGAGAGGGTGGGTCAGATAAGGTGCTCAGCTTCAGCAAAGCTGGTGCCTTAAATAAGGGCGTGCGACACGGGACTGAGAGGAGCTCTCACCTTGGGCTCTGCCTTTCCGATACTCAGGTTTTGTCCTGCTCACCTGCTCTCTGTGGGAGGTGGGCTCTGGAACTGATGGTCTATACTTTGTCCTTTGTACTTCTCTTCAGAGTCTTCCCAATTTGGGTGATTTTTATGCTCTGTTAAAAAAACAGAAGGCACAGAAATCAAATATCACTGAGGCATTTGGGAAAAGCTGTCTTATGCTTTGCCATGGCATGCACGCCTGGGCTAAAATTGGTGATCTGCCTCAACTCCCCTTCTGGGTCTCTGGTGAGGCTGCTTACCCCAGTGGGGCTCATGGGTTTCCAGCGCTTAGCTCCTTGGCTCAGGCAGTGCCAAAGCCATTGTTTTCTGTGCTGGAGCTATGTGGTTTCTGTGCTGGAATTATGAGTAAACTATGAAAAAATATTAACATTTTTGTGTAGACTTACGCAACTTTTTCCATTAAGACCCTCATAAATGGCAAAAGTCTTTTCTTGTCATGAAATGTATGGAAATGTATGGTACATGGGTGCCTTCTGAAAGCAGCAAATGTTTGTCCAGAAAGAGTATGTTTGCAGACCAGAGAGGTTCTGAAAGTCATGACTTATAAAACTCCCACCAAAGGACCTCTGTGAAGGCTTCACTAAGCAGACGCATATAAACCTGCTTTACAGACAAATTTTGTGCTACAAACACAGCTGCTACTGCTCTTGAGCAGTCATGAAGCATGGCTACAAAGTCAATTAGATTGGAGCAAAGTCCCACCATGGTGCCACTTTTTACCAGGAGTGGGTGCCTCTTCCATCCTGGAACAAGAATGGTGGTTACCACCAGGAGCCCACTGGCTTCACCAAGGGCCCAGAAATGCTTCCTGTGCTCTCCTACCGGGAAACACTCTTGTATGTGAGATCTCAAACACTTTATAAAGGGCTTTCAGCCTTAGCATGTGTATCAGCACTTTGTAAAACACATGGGGATGGAAACGCACCATGCCAAGTTCTTGGAGCAGTGAGACTGATTAGTGATTCGATATTTGTCCTGAGGAAATGCTTGCTTTTATAAAATAGTGGGCTGCTGTCACTTGTGTTTGAGCAGCCTTCATTGTGCAGGGGCTCAGATGTATCCTGTGAAATCCAGACATACCACAGCGTGTTTTTGAGGTTGGTGGGTGGACATATGCCCATTACAGAGCCCAGCTATACAGATGCTCAATAATTAAGCTGGACTCCTACACACTTGTAAGGTACACAAGGCTCATGGAGTGCCTGCCAAGTTCCTCAAGTAGTAATAGTTCATGACACTCTTGAGATATCTGCCAGATGCCGACACAGTGTTCTGAAGTTCCTATTTCAGGACATAATTTTAAAAATACTTCTAGCTCAGGATTTAGATGCCAAAAAGCATTTGTGTGTGAATTGTAATGTAAACCATAAACCCAACAGGAAACATCAGAGCCTTCTCCTTTTGTAGATACCTTGTGACTAAGGAGTTAGGAAAATATTCTTTTATTGGCAAGAAAACAAATACATTTTACTGTCCCATATGTGCAAAATGAAACAACCAATTAATATATATCTGGCAGAGAAAGAATATTTTTACCTTCCAGCATTGCCCACACATCCCAAATTTTATATTGGTTGCAACATTTATGAGTATTGCACAGGGGGGCAGATGGTGAACACTCTGCTAAACCCTGAATTTGGCTGACAGGGAGACATGGAACTTTTAATAACAGAATCAGCAATTCAGCTCAAGCCTGAATTTTCTCGTATTTCTGCAGCTTACACTAGGAAAGGAAAAGCTTTGTAACATAGTTGCTTTTATATCATCAACTGGCTGGCACAATCACTTGCACAATACTGATATAATTCTTATCCTTTCAGTAGACATCAAAATTAATTGCAGTAGAAAAGAAGTCTCAAGAAGCAACACTTGCCTGCTTTGCCTCACATAGGAGCTACATTTGTAGATTCATGTTCAATAACCCATTGGCGCACGTGTGTGTTGTATGTGTGTGTTTTCAGCACATTGGCTCTTTGAAGTGGGCTTCTTGGTTTTTAAATCTTTTCTCAAGTGAGACTCAGATAGATCTGAGGAAGACTTAAAGCTAACAAAACCCGAGCCCTGCTTTTACCAGTGTGTTTTCACAGGGGAAATGCAAAGACAACAACAGCATGAGCAGAAGAATGCAACTCCCACCCCTGCAGCAAGCCATCCTCAATGCACGTTTTCAGCCCAGCCAGACAAGCCTCTGGGCCAGAATAAAGTATGTATTTGTTGTTTGTGGGGTATTGTCACTGGTTATTCGAAATTGCTGAATAGATTCAAATGCCCCATGCCACCATTTTGAGCTGTGTCCCATTTTCTTCATCAAGTTTGCATATGCTGGGCCCCTGAATGCAGCAGTGAGCCTTGATCACCCTCAGCTGGAGCTTCCAGCCACACCCACACCCACGGCACCAGGAAGCCTCATTTCAACCCATCCCAGGGTTGTGATGCCCTGGTGAAGCAGTAGTGGAGGACTGCTGCTCTCTTATCCATGTCTGTGGCTGCACCTTCTTTTTTCACCGTGGGCCTTATCGATCCAGCCCTCAACCAGAAGATTGATTTGTTGGCTTAGTCCAGCCTGGTTGTAGTAGACCTTCTTGGCCATCATAAAACCTGGCCATAACCCTGACCCGTGGACTGAATTTCCAGCTTGACCTTGGACCTGTTTTGTCACTGTGATACTGCCTTATGATCTGGGCTCTCAGCTAGTTCCAGCCATTGTCTCCAGGTTTGTCCTGCTTGCCTTATTTGGGCCCTGTTTAGGGAGGCTGTGTCCTGCTAGGTCTGGGTTCCCATTGCCTCCTGGATCACCCAGCCTCAGGGAGCAGCTAGCCTGTGTGGTGGCATGACCCTGGGATGTGCATTTAAGTTTATAGGAGCATAAAAATGGTCAAGGGGGCCTGACCAAGAGTCCTTCTTGTCACACAGTAGCTGGTCAGCCATGTGGATAGTCTCAGCTGGACAATGAAATATGTTCTGTTTCTAATACAGTGAAATGCCATGAGTGAGTGACTGAATCCTTTCTATTTGTTATTTCATGAGGGCCAAAGCTCCCTCCGTATGTGTTACTACACTCTGCACTGACCTGTAAGAGGCATAAATATAGTGCTCTGGTTTCCCACATAGCTGCAATACCTGTCTCCTATAGCCTTCACCAAAATGACCCTGGCTTCTTCTTGGCATCTTAAGACTTCCCCATAACAATATCCCCGGGTTCTCTCCATGACCCCATGATTCCTTCTCTGATTATCCTAAACCTGTGCTTCATCCTTTTTCCTCAGCGCTTTCCCTTAAAGTGATAATTTGACTTTATCCTTCTAAATTCAAATATTTGCTGGTATTTTCACTGTTTACCACTTTTACCAGATAGGTGAGCAAGAGGCTGTGTGAGCAAGGCCAAGGCTAGAGCTGCATACCCACCAAAGCCACAGGTAATGGCTGGCTTCTGCTTTTTCCTGTTCCTTGCTAAATGGAAGTGCTCTGGTTTGGGGTGCGTTTCTTTCCCTCTTCCCACATGGACTGCAGTGAAATTTGTTTTAAGAGGCTGCTGCTCTGTCAAACATGATTGAAACTGACCGCCAGATTCAAGGGTACCTGGGGAAGGGGTTGACAGACAGATGGGCTTTGCGTAAGCCCTTGTGTTCCTCTGAACTCTTGAACGATTAAATGAGATTCAAACGCTCAGGGAATGGAGTTAGTGTGCCTCCCTCATATTTTAAATTCATCCAACAACTGCAGTTGTGTATTAAGTGTATTTAAAATACATGATAAAACTTTCTACTTCCTGTTTTCAGAACTGCTGTGCAAAATCAGCATTTTACACCGGGTAACGATAAGAAAGAGCTTTTGAACAGCCATTATACTCTACAAGTGTGTGGGGAGCTGTTTGTCTTTAATTTAGAACAGAGGGAATTTTTCAAACTGGGAAGACAGACTAGTAAGTGTAGTTTGAATGTGCCTCTCTCCTTTTCCCTTTTCACTGTTTTTGCACTAGCTTGAATGTGTAATCAGATAGCTTTCTGAGACCTTTGTTAGCAACCAGAGTTTAATGTGCAGGCACCAATCTGAATATTATGGGAGTTTAGAGGCTGCTGAGTGTGGAATAAATTGGTTTTAAAAGCAATAGCTATTGCTCAAAGGATCATGTAAGGATAGCAATAGCTATTGCTCAAAGGATCAAATAATAGATTTGAAAGTTGTGGGCAATGCAGTGGATGAGAGCTGAAGATGTGGATGAAGCATTTTGTGGGCTGCTCAGAGCAGAGAGATAATGGTTATTGCATTGACAAAGGTGGGTTGTGGGGGCAGCTGTCACCTCTTTAAAGTTGGGGCTTTCAATCCATCCATGGTTACCATGGAACTTAGGAAGGCTTCAGGAGTACAGCTCAGTCACACTGATGGATGAGGCAAGGAGGAGAGCCTGTGTCTGTATATCCAGTAGAGCTCTGCGCTGGCACAAATGCTGCAGTGATAAATATAACGGTAATTAGCTCAAATAGTAAATTATGAAGATGGATAAAAAAGAAAGGGGAAGCCTAAGTAAAAGGAACCATAAAGAGATCTACATGAACCTGACAGAAGAAACCATGTCCCAGACCACCAGAGCTGTTCAGCTGAGAGTCAGGTGCCTGAATAACTTTTAAGAGCTGATGCAGTCTGGAGAGAGAGAAAAGGAGCTGGCAGTCTATTAAGCTACTTCTTAACAGACTGCTTTTCTTCTACTTTGAGAGGAAGTGTCAAAGGCTGTCAATATTATTCAGGATACTATTGGGAATTTCTCCTGCTTTTATTTACTATTTCATAATGTTTGTGTTTTAGTTTACATGTGGTATGTACACTGGAAGTAAATTGAAATTCAAGACTTTTTTTTTGTCTGGTTGGCCAAATACAGAAACTTCTTGTTTGGCAAACTGAAGAAAAGATTAGAAGTGTTTTGGCTGTAACTCCCTGCTATGATCAAATCAAGACCTTGATTTCCTCAAACTCCTGGTCAGGACCACACTTTAGCAGCAATGGTCTGTCTCTAAAATTGAATAATTATTATTAGTGAAAGCCGAAACATATTCAGTCAATCAGATTCTGGTTTGGAGATGTTATGGATGGCATGTAAAATTAAGTACTGACAACTGACAAAATAGCACAGCAATGAAATTCTATTCATGAACTCACACTCACTATTTTCCAAACTATTGTTAATGGCAAGATCTTTATGGATGTCAGCAAGGCAGGAGTGGGAAGGCAGAAAAACAAGAATCCCTAAATTAAACTTGGATGTGTATACATATAGAAGTATAAATGTGTTTATTTTCAGAAGTGACATAGTGCCATGTCTGTTGTATGTGTAATTTTTCTGCTGTTCCATCTGCACAAATGTCTCTTAAAGCCATTATGAAAAACTATAGGAGACGAAGGGAGGAGAAAGGGAGTATATGACCCCAGAGAAGTGAATAAATCATGTGGATACATCCTGTGCGGGCAGTTTGAGCTGGCTCACAGGCAGCACCAGATAAGTCTGCCCCACAGAGCATGCCACTCTGTGCTCTACCCTCTGGCTTTAATGTTTCACAAACATCCTGCTGGCCCTCAACTGGCTGCAAGGATGGTTGTAAAAGTGCAAGCCAAAGCTAAGTAATACAAAGGTGTCCACAGGCAGGTAGAGCAAGATCTTCAAAGATCTGAACTTTTGCCATTCATCTTAATGGCATGGTATTACTTAAATCGTGCAGCACTGTACATTTTAATATCGTTAACTATGTCGTTGCTGGGTAAAACTTGCAAGGTAAAACTGGACTGACAAGTAATACAAGATTACACTGACAAGATATGTAATAGTCACGTTCATTGGCTTTGCATCATGGTAATGTTTTTATGAGTTTGATATTAGCATTATTAAGGATTGTCTTGAAACTATAAAACAAGCTGATATTATGACTGTTCTACTGCTTACCTGGCAATCTGCCTTTACATTACAATTTGATGTTACTGTGATCATGAGATGATAAAATTTAAGTCGATGAGGAAAGAAAGGAAGGCAGGGTGATAATATTGCCTTTAGGAGAATAGATTTCTTCTTCTGGGTACCATGGGAGGCTGTCATAGAGCACTGTGAAGGACCTTCACATTTGTTTGATCTTCAAGAACACCTTTGGAGTAGGAGTACTCAGAAATAACTAGTCCTGGCAGGGGACTGGCTTTGGAACAGGGAACTCCTGACTGAAACAAGATGCATCCTTTGAGGTTTTCCAGACTTAACTGGATGAGGCTTTAAGAACCGTTAAAGTTACCCCTGCTTTGTGCAGCAGAGGTAGGGTGATCCAAAGGTCCCTTCCAACCTGGAATATGTTTTATGTTTATGTTGTGCCATAATGGGTATGTATTAAAAAGGCATATTCTTTTTGGTTAACACATGGAAGACTCCCAGCCGTTCCTTGAACTAGATATGCTGCTGCCAAGTAAAAAAGAAAAGTCTCTGCTAAGTCAAATATGATGGGAATGAGCCCAGTACAAATGACTCCATGTTTGCAAATTGAGGAATTGTGTAGTGTATCAGGCAACAGGAGTCATTACTTTGCCTTTCTGTGCAAAGATGGGATTTTAAGACCTGGACCTATTGTCTTTAACTGGTTGAATAAGCCATTTGATTCATCTGTTCATTCTTCCAATGATCTTTTTTCTATGCTGCTTATTCTGATTCCCCACTGTAATACAAGATACAGACCTCATGGCATAGCAAAGATCAGTAAGAGTCATGCAAGTAAATGCAAACAAAAAGGTTAATGTGTGCTTTGTACAGTGTTGTGTCTTGGTTATTCTGTAAGTTTTGAGGCAGAATTTGTGTCCAATTTCACTAGAGGAAGCGAGTCTCTTCCCCAGGCAAAAACACCACAGCTCTTTAAAGGCAGGACACAGGTGTCTCTCACAAATTGCAAGGCATTTTGACGAAGTATGGCATTTAGAAATGCTCATTTCTTGTTACTTTCCACTGAAAATAGGTGTGTTCTTCACAACCTAAGGTAGTGCGATGGGACTCTAAGCTGGCTAGAATGTTGAGGCAGATCTGAGTAAACCTTTTTCTTAAGCTGGTTGTTCTCAAAACTGTAAAAGAGCTTCTAAATGCAAACCCAAGTTTTATTTGAACAGAAAGTAGATCCCTTAGTTTGAAAAACAGATAAAACTTAGAGTGAAACAAAACAGAAGTGAAAGCATTTGGAAACAAAAGTCGTTCTTGCCTGCTGCGTCCTGGTAGAAAAGGTCCCCTTTTCAGGCTTTCTATCAGTTCAGCAAACCAGGAACTCCCTGTATTGCAACAAAATCTCCTCTGAGAAGGTCTTTGAAACTATTACTTTGAAACTTTCACTTTGAAAATATCACTAAGCCCATCACTGAGGCTTGGTTGTGTATCTGCTCTTCTTAGCACTTTGCAGGTCTCTGAGTTCTCACACCCTCAGCATAGGTTCTTACACATTTTACTCAGTGTTCAAGTATTTTAATTTGATTACTTTTTAACTAGATTCTTATATTATATGATATCTAAAAAATTCACCTGAAGAATGAAAGAAGCTGATAAGAAGGGAGCCATCTGGCAGGGGGTGGCGGATATAAACCATCAAAGGAAGTATATTTTAAGACCAGCTTGGCACTGAACATATGTGGTGAAAGAGCACCATGTAAAGAGAACTGTCTCTGTGTTTTTAGGGTTAATTTCGTTTTTATTTTGTTTTTATTTAGCTTTAATGTTTAATGCCTTAAAAGTTGCAGAGGGCATGATTGGAAGAACTGACCCATAGAGGAGATTACTGTGGTTGTCAGAGAAGGACAGAATAATTAAGTTCTTCAGAAAGGGTTGCTGGAGATGAGGTGAAGAAGCGTGAAGCACTGGCAGAGAGACAAACTAAAATGGAGAGATGATTTTACCATATGATATGAGGCTTTGGAGCAATATTGTAAATACTGTAAGATATTTCAATTTTATATCATACATTGACTTCTAGAAAAGTAAATTGCATGTAGGAAATTAGCGGGTAAATACATGTTAACATAAGAAAGTAACTTCGCTCACAGGCACATTTTTAGTGAAAACCTTCAAGAGACATACAGACATTTTTCAAATTCTTAGCTCGTTCAGTTTAGTGCCATGTACTGCCACTGATTGTTGTAAGGCTGTTCTATCTCCCAGTCTTTGCTTTTACCCACTTTTAGTCTGAAAAGTACTGAAGAGTCTCTCAGTACCTATTTAAAGCAATGGTTCCAGATGGACAAGAGAGAGAAGTATACAGACACTTTTCATTTCCTTTTGGTTTGAAAGGACAGTGTGCATAGAAAATGGCACAGAGATTTTGGTCATTCCACTCTGAAGCACAGACAGCTGTGCAAAGGGGAGCCCAGGCCCATCCCTGGGTCTGCCAGCAATAATGGATCTGTGGCTGTATGGCTCAGCAGGATAGATGATGTTCCACCAGTGGTTGGGGCAGCAAGAGAGAGACCAGGTCAGGCCAAGGACATGGTGGGTTCCTGAGAGTTTATATGGGGGAGTGGAAAGTCTGGGTGTGAGGGAAGAACAAGGTACTCAGCTGCAAGTCACAGTGGCAGGTTAGGAGTCTCAGAAAGGGCAGAGTCACACATGGCAAGTATTCATGTGGGAAGCTTGGAGAGCTATTCCTTAATGAGTTTGTGGTGTGCCAAGCCTTAGATTGATGTGAGTCAACCATTTGGTTTTTAATCTCTTCCTCTGCATGCATAGTGACTATTCATGAGAGGATTACTGTGAAGTATCCTGAAACGAAAAGGCATGTTTAGGATGTCATGGGCAAATTTGGATAGCACAAGCAGGCTGTTCATGTTTTCTGCTCAGTGTCACTCTCCTACTCACATTTATCCTAACTCATACTGCAGCATCAACTCTAAAAATTCAACTGCTGTTGCCAGTATGTAAATCAAATACCTCACATGGGTGTCACCTCTTCAGGATCACCTTGTTCTTACTGTTCTAGAGGTCAAGTAATAGGAGCAGGTGATCACATCAGCTGAGAAAGTAGAAAAGCCAGTATCTTCTGTAGATCAAATGTTTTAAAATGTTATAAACAAGTGTATGCCTGCCTAGATTTACCCTGGAAGACGATCTAATGCCCATCTGTGTAATTGCAGAATTACTGCCTGCTGAAATGAGACTCCTGTGAAGCTGAAGTTTTATGTAGCTCCAGATACCCTAGGCTCACCCTTGTCTCCAGAGCACATTTTGCAATGCTTCATATTTGAAGATATATACATATGCTCAGCAAAACAAGATCCTTTCCTTGGAGGTGAGGGGAATGGGGACATGGCAGCTAACTACTAGCCTAAAGAAAGAGGGAAATGAGTCACAGTCATTAAGTAGGTCACTTCCACTTTGTGTAAATGTGTTCTTCTGGTACTCGGGTAATCTCTGAAACAAGGAACTGTCTGGGCTCAAGTTTTCATCTGAGCTTGCTGCTTCTGCTCCAGAAAAGCAGGGTAAGTAAGGAAAAAAAATCCCTGTATAAGAATTGGTGTTTTCAGCTGATGAATATATGGTTGTGGATTCTAGCAAAACTATTTTAACTCTCACTAATTAAACATGTGATTTAATTTTACTTCATGCATCTGTGTAGCTTCTCAACAAAAAAACCCAAAAAAATACACCAACCCTCTGTAGCAGCTGCATTGGCTTCTGCTAATATTTGCTTCCCTTACAGTAAAACCTAAGCAGTTCAGCAAAAGATGTAAACCTTTTCTTTAGTTTTATGTCAGATCATGTCTTTGAAATGGTGAGTTTCTGCTGGAAGACAGAACACAAGTTTATCTGTGGTGAGTGGGAGGTTGTAGTATTAGATCTTCTTTCAGGAAGCTTCTTTGACCCCGAACAGAGGGTCAAAACATTTTGGTCATCAAAGCTCTCAAACAAGGGAGTTCAAAGATTAAAATTTAACAAAGTTTTTTTCCAATAAATTTCTCAAAGAAGTGTGAAGGCTATCATTATTGTCACTGGTTTGTTGTGGCAGATAGACTGCTGGCCTGAGACATTGTCCTTGCTGAAAAACTGATACCAGTTCAGTTTTTAAAAGTAGGTGTTTCCTCTGCTTTTATTCACCCCATTAGACTTTCATAAGCAAACAAACAGAAAAACCCATCATTATTTCTCATGTTTCTGTTGCTTTCCTGAGAGAACTGTGTCACAACGACTTCCTGAGTGTGAAGCAAGCTGCTGCTTCATTTTTTTTATCCTCCCCTTCTAGGAAACAGTTGCTTGAGAAGTGATTCTAGTAACCTGATACCACTTAATGTATTTTTGCTGGAATATGGAGCCTACATAAATTGCACCATAAGCAAATTTCTTTATAATGAAAGGATAGGGAAGCTGCAGCTTGGCAGGCCATTTCATTGGTGTGGCTTTATTAAGGTGGATTTTCCAGATGCTTATTAACACAAGATATTGTAGACTGCTTCAAAGGGCATTAGGAATACACCATTGCCACTGTTTTTAGAGCATCCCACCTTGGCTCCACATTTGGAAATGCCTGACAGATACCACTGTACATCTGAAAAGAAAGTGCCTGCCATTTGTACTTTCCAATGTGCCTAATTATGTGTCAGTGTTGCATGAGCCCAGAGACTCCTTCTAAAATTGAATCCCATCTCAATAGACTCAAATACAGAAGAAAAGTTAGGTCTTTCTTCTCATAGAGATAAACTAACAAAAATCCAGAAAGAGTAGCAAAAACCGAGTACCACATTCATTAAACCAAAACATCATTCCTCTCTGGCTAGGACACAGTAGCTGATATGGGTACTTCTTTAGATAGAGGATGGGCAGATATAAAGTGACTCTGCAGCATGGTGTGATGCAGGCAGGGGGTCTTCCAGTGCTGGTCCTGAAAAGGAGCCAGAACAGAAATTTTAGTTTTCCTCCCAGCTGAGCAAAAGATCTTGTAGTCTTATGGTTACAATGAAATCAACCAATCAGCTGGATCCACTGTACACAGAGTGCATCCCGGGACTCTGAGCTGGTGAGAGCCTTCATGTCCTCCAACTGGTGTCCTGAGACCCTCAGCACCTCCTGCTCTGCGAGGGGCTGGCACTGTCTGACTGAAGACATTAACAGCAGCATGGCCTTTGCCTCAGACCTTTCCAGGGTGCCAATGCTTTTGCTAAGATTTCCTGACAGCTCTCAGAAAAACAATTCCTCATAAAGCCAAGACTTATTTCTGCTACCAGTAGGAGATGCTATCCCTTCCTGTGTTTATGAAAAAAGAGTGGGAAACCCTGGCCAGTGACTTTGACATGGAAAGCACTTTCTAGAGAGTTTAAAACTTGCATTGTTTGGCTGGCAAAGGCTGAGGCACTGGAGAATGCTCTGAACTATGACGACCATGCAGTCTCTGTCACCACATTATCCCAACTGGAGAGCTCTGTTACAACTCATTAATGCTCCCAGACCATTCAGACTTGATTTTGTTGTCATTACAGTATTATCTGTCCCTGAGATATTGCAAAGTAGTGCACCTTCCACCAGCTCTTCCTTTCACTGCAGCACAGGACTGCATGTTGCACATGGCTGAGTTGTGTGTTGGGCTGTGGCATATGGAAATTTCTCCTGATGAGGTAAACCTTCATGTTCTGCCCAGAAATGGAGCCTGGCCCTTAAGAATGAAGGAAAGGAGGAGATTTGCACTTTGTTCCTTCCACTAGAAAGAATGCTGCCCAGTGGTCAAGTTGAAGTAAACACAAGATAGAGGGCTGGAATGCGACTCTTGCCTTATCAGCTCCTGGCCCCTGCCTCAGGAACCCTCTGTCATCTCATAACATTTATTACAGGCTTACCAAGCATCAGAAAGGATTTGGGGTTTGGGCTTCTGCTGCTAAGTAACTTATGTGATGATGAATGACTAATTTAAACTTACAGCACCTTGCTTCATTATCTCCAAAACTCTTAACAGGAATTTCACTGGGCTGCCTGAAAGCTCAGTGTTCATAAATTGCTTTAAGACTCTTTCCTGAAGCATTTTCTTGTTATGTGCAAATACTATAATAACCTTACCTTGAGATTATTGTTCCAGAGCCAAGTGGTAAAAACCAGTTCAAATTCACACTGTATGGGTTTGCCTGCCCTGGAATGGGGTGGCTGCACTGATGCTGGGCTGCTGCTTTTTGCCGTGGTTTCCTTAGGACCCATGTAGCATAATGATGGCATAAAAAATAGCTTTTCTTTTAGGGTAGCTTGTTGGGTTTGAAATCTTTGAAGTATGCATATACCCTGTTAAATTACTTAACTTACTTTTAAAAGGTCTTTTAAAAATAGTCTCAGAGGCTCCTTTTTGTAGAAATGGTTACAAGAAACTAAGCCATGTATCTTCACATAATAATTATGATAATTAGATCTTATCCCTTAGTCTTATGCTTTAACTGTTCAAAAATGAGGGTATAGCCTTAAAAAAGCCCTTTTTAATATATGTTTCAAATATGTGGCAACCTGGTTTCTCCAAGCAAAAGACCATTTCTGCTGCTTTCTCGCTGCTAAGGAGGAGCTGATCTGTACTCACAGGAGGGATTTCCCTGGGGATCCCAGCCCTCAGACACTGACGCTTTGTCCTATGGGTTACCCAAACACCTCTAGCTTTGGGGGTTGCCTCAGCTCATCTCAGCTTGTAGGTATCCATAGCTACTGTGTTTGGGATTTTTTTTTTTTAGTATTTTATTAGCAATTTCATAATGTGTAAACAAGAGGAGGTAGGTTTTGAAATTAATTTTTCAGATAATCATTTGTCTCTCAGATTGTTAAGTAATGATTGCTGTGACCGTGTTTTCATCACAGCTGCCTTGCCCTGTACAAGGACCAAAAACTAGATGTGAGCCAAGAGGTGCAGCTGAGGGGTGAAATGTCATTTTACTTTAGCTGTACAGAAAACAGGTGCTGCAAACAGGTATTAGGGAAGAAGCATAGCTTTTAAAGGGGTGTGTGGTAAAGGAGCCAGGGAGGTAACATGCCTAGCACAGAGATAAAAATTTATGGCAGTAAAGGCCTTCAGCCACAGGGATTCCCAGAGATCCCTCACATATGAAGATGTACTGTGTTTGTGCTCTAATAAAAGAAGATTAACTAGGAAGCAGTTTGCTTGACTGAATTCTACTCTAAATTTTGCGTTTGGTTTTACTGACTTGGTCTATAGCCTCATGTTGCAAATATAAAATGTTTCACTTTTGTAACTTCTTCTTTGGTGTCCAGAGTTCTGAGAAAGAGTTAAATTATCCCGTAGGGACATACTTAGGAAAGACAAGGAAAGAATAAAACTAGGGAGAGTGCTTTGGTGGAAAACATGGAATATCTCTGCTAACGTGTGCCTGGTAACAAAAAATTGGTTATGTGGAATTTTTCTGGAGAAGTCCTTCCGAACAACACTCAGACATAAGATGAAGTAGTCACCTAAGGCTACATTGCAACAGATATGCTGATGATAGCCTGTGGGGAAAGCTTTCAGATGGGGTGAAGTCCATGTGCAATAGATTTGTTCAACTGGTCAATTCACATTAAATATATTATTACCATTTTTCAGGAGAAAAATGCTCCCACAGAGCAGAGCCTGGCTGATGGGTGGCCCTTAAAGGATTCTGCTGCAAGAAAAGCTGCACCCTGAGGCACTTTGCAATATTGAGTGAAAAAACATGAGCTCTTGTTTCAGTGTAGCAAAGCATTTGTCATTTCCATTTCAAGACAGATGAACTTTTGTCAGATAACAACCCATTTGGGCTCTTTATACCCCATGGTAGCCAGAGTAGGAGTGCTTGACAGGTGCTGTCTTTCCAGAGACTTTGATTCAGGACAAGTGCAGTGAATTTTGGCATCTGAGAGGTTCATGACATTTTTAAGGCCATGAAACAGTTAAGTATGTGTAGTTATTTGTATATATTTATACACAAGCACATACACTTATGTATTCAATATATTCAAAGTTGCAAATTTTTAGCAGAAGTTGTGCAATTGGGTGGATGTGACAGTAAATAAAATTATTAAGTTTTGAGGTTTCTTCATTTTTATAAATTTTATTAAACATTTTGAAAGGATTACCTTTAAAATCCCATTAAATGCTTGCATTTGCCTAAAATGTTTTGTTTCAGTAAATGAACATACCTGTGAATCAACTAAGTTTGAATATGGTGATGTAGGAACATTTGTGTTTCTGTTTGCTGGGTTCTTACTCTGGGAAAAGCAAAAAAAGAAAAAAGAGGCATTTTCTCCTGGAAAAGATTCCTCGTATATAAATTTTTTACAAACTTTAATAAAAAGTCAAAGAAAAGAAAACATTCAAGTCTCTTGACTCTTGCCAGCTCCTGCTGCTGCTATTTGTTTAGAGTTTATTCCTTTATTTTTATTATTACTGACCATTTATTAGTACTGTAGTGGTGCCCAGATCTTCCCCATGACGATTGTAAGTACACGTACAAGTCTCGTAAACAGACAAGCTGATACCATTTCTTCCATGAAGAACCCCAGCACACAGTCAGCCGACCTGGAGCCAGGAAGTGCAATACAATAAAATCACATCCAGGCTCTGGGATACGTTTATGAGCAAGCACAACCAGGGAGGGTTTTGAAAAGCTGCTTGCAAAGGCTCAGGTCTGCATGCTGTGGGGACACCATTTTATTCCTTCTTCTTGGAATAGAAAGGAGCATTTTTCAGACAAAATAAAGGCTTGTAGACATCTGCAGAAGTGGCCAGTGGCTGTGTTCTGGAGAAGGTGTGTTCTATACCTTCAGACTGTGGGTCTGGGGAATGTGAGCAGTGCCCCAGCAGCCCAGCTGGGCATGAAATTTGGAGCCTGGCATCAGCAGATGCTGAGTTTGGTGGCCACCCCACAGTGTGTCACCCCCTCCACAGGGGCAGACAGGAAGGACCTAGGCTGGAAGGGCAAGGTCCAGCCACTGTTCTGGGAGCCTGGGTACATTTCTTCCCAAGTGAGGGCTTCAGTAGGGGTCACCAACATGGGCCCTTGATAAGGGAGAGAGTTTGTGAAGGCAAGAACTTATGCAGATTTGAAGCTTAAACAAGCTTAAAAAAAAGATAATTCAGGTAATCTGTTATACCAGTGGATAAAGTTTGGGAGGACTTTGAGAAGGAGAAAAGTGTGTGGGCTTGCACTGTTCTGAGAGTGTGGAGGGATTGAGAGACAACTGATGAAATTTAATAGAACATACTAGGTCCACTGAGACTAGGAAGAGATTTCCTCACCTACTCACTTCTGTGTAAGACAATCTAGTTACTCAGAGGGAAGATAATCTCAGTACAGCAGAAATGAAATCTGTGATTTTTTTTAAATACACAGAGGTTGGGAGGAGGGTTTTAAGAGGCTGCAGCCACCCTCTATTAGAACACAGTAACTACGAATGTTATAAAGTTGTTGAGTAGAAGGAATGCAGGTGTAAATGCCAGGACTGAGTAACAGAAGGATCAATGGTTTCTCAGTAAAAGAAGTGCTGGGCTCAGCTGGTCAAGTGGAGAAAGCCAGAAGTAAGCCTGAAGTAAGAGAATATGATGGAGTCAAGAAACGAGGCACTGGAGTGAGACGAGGGTATTGGGATGCAGCAGAAGGGTAGAGATCACAAAGCCCAGGCATCTCCCGATATAAATAAAAGTAATTCCCTGGAAGATAATAGACTTGGTGTGATGTTCATTAGGTGAGGACAGAGAGAGAATGAAAGAATAGGATGATGATGATGATGCAAAAAAGATCTCTGGAACATAATTCATCTTCAAACTTGCTGGATAATGTCTGGCTTGGGCGGGCCTGTGTAATAAGGGATACCAACAGCAGGAGAATAACTCCATGCCTGCCATAGTGGTAAAGCTGAAGGGAATGAAGTGAGTTATTAACTGTAGCTTTATGTCAAAAATGGCATAACATTATTCCTGTAATGAGCTAAACTAATAACTAGTAAGAACTGTTTATGGTTCATTCAATTAAGTCAGCAAAAAGTAAAATATAATCAGGTATGTTATAAATGTTAATTAACATGTTAGAAACATGGAGACAGTCATTGGCAAACAGAATTATAAATGTTTAAATAATGCAGTAGTTGCAGAGTGAGATGTAAATTAAGTCAAATGGACAATCTCAGTGACAGAAAAGATATTTAACAGGTATTAAAAACAGTAAGAAAACAGCATTCTGCAATGGACTTTTGGAGGTCAGTACAGACAGTAGGAGAGCAGTATTGCATTGTCATATATCAAATGTTTTGTTTATAAAAAAGCAATGATTTCTGCTTCTTTATGAGAAAGAAATTAAAACATCCATGTTCTTTCCATGAAAGAAACTGTATCTGCAGAATTCACCACAGCAAGTCTGAAAGAGCATGGGAAGTTATCATGCTTTTTGATTCAATAACCTGTTTTGAGAAGGCATTAAATACATTGTTTGCAACAACTATTGGTACTATATTAAGGTTGAAATCCAAGTAAGCTCAGCAACGTTTTGCAAACAAGGGTAAATTGGCATGTTAAACCTATAGTTTGTTTACAGTGGTTATATAGCGGCCTTGTAGCATGAAAAATGCAATTTGTTAGAATACATTTCATTATGGTATGTTTCTTTTGGCTGTTGGGAATTGTCCTGTGACTCAGATCATGCCCAATAAAGAAAAAGGCTCCACCTGAAGTATTGCCCTTGTCACATGGTATTTATGTTGCTGATAAACATGAAAATGTTTGCTCAGCACCTTATTCTAAGGCCATTGTGAAGAAATATAGTTTCTGAAACAGAACTAAGTGGCTGTATCCTGTATTTTAAGGCTAAAATTTGAAAAACGATGTGTGAGATAGGAGTCTTTTTGTTCTTTTAATGTGTTTGCTCTCTTATCCCTTCCTGGCAGAACCAAGCTTCTGTATGGGAGCTGCGATGCTGAAGCCCGGAGCTTCGTTCTTAGCAGTCTTCTAGCTGGAGAGAGTTGTACCCTCTCACTATCCAACTAAGTTAGGTTTTTACATGGCCACTGCAAATATATTATCTTGTTGTTGTTTCCCATATCTAAATATTTAATTCCTAGATTCTAAGCTCAAGGAGCATCTGTCAGTGTTATCTTTAAAAACCCCATTGGGAAAGAATTCTCTTCCTTTCTTAAAACATGGCAGACTTATTCTTCAGAATAAGATCCTCCTGTGTATAATTTGGTTAAAAATAAGAAAAACTCTGAAGACAGGATGAGTGAAGTTTCCTGGTTTGGAAAATGCATTTTATATTCTGTGTTTTGGAAGAAATTTTATTGCACCTTTTTTCTGTTTGATTGTTTTGTTTTTGTTAGTGGAGAGGAATTCAAAGGAATAAAATTAAGCCTATGAACCAGTACCAGTAATCACATTAAATACAGGATAATTGAACTAGCAATTTCCCCCAGCTGTAGGCAGTTTGTGAACTGCCAGGCAATAAATCCACTGCCATCTACCACAGAAAGTAGTGTTGCCTAGTTTCCCTTCCCTTTGCATTGGGATTTACTTTGCATTCAGCACATTGTTTCAAATCTGTGCCTGCATTCAATATGAAGGCTGCAGTCCAAGTGCAGCCAAGGTTTTCCTCCTTTGCAATCACGGGCCAGGCCTTTCAGTATTAAACATGCTTCAGGGGACAGGCACAAAGAAGTGATCAGGTGCTGGAGAGCTTGCTTTGTTGCTGAACTCGGAAAATAGGTCAGCTGTCCTTCAGCTGCCTTGAAAAAAATATAAAAGGGATGAGGAATAAACTTGTTTTTCTTTCTTTCCTATCAACATTGTTCCAAACCCAGAGAGGGGGGAAATATCCATCTCCTACAAGCTGTACAAATACTGATGTTCAGATTATAGGTTGCTTAATCTTTCTTCTGCTGTGAGTTCTCCACTCCTTGTGCTGTTAAGGGATGTGATTGCCCGAGCAGTGCTGGGGCAAACAGAAATGCTTTCAAAAGCAGATCTGCTAATCCCCTAGAGCACGATGGTGTCAGGCCGCTGCAATGCTCTGCTGTTGCCACCTTTCTAAGCAAAATCACAACGCTATAGAAAGAACTCCTTTAACTACTCTGACTCTAATTTCCTCACCAATCCTACAAAGAATGAGTGGGGGGTGTTATGTTTCCTTCCCCCCCCCCACCCTCCGTACAAAGAAAAACCTCTCTGTGAAAAAGAGGGCCTGTACTTGGCATGTAGCATAGTAACATGAGCATAATAAACAAGAGTGGCTGTCCCCATAAATAATAAAAGGAATGTTTCTCCTCACACGGCAGCCTTTCAGAGGAGAAAAGGCAGGGAATAGGTAGCCCTCTTCTAATGTGCAACCTTGCAAACTCTAATCCCCACTTCTGTTGTTTTCATTGGCAAACCACCAGCTGGTGGAGAAGGAGGTACTTCTCTGCTCTGCACTTCCTTCTGACTTTTATTCTCTCTCTTATCTCTTATTCCTCGTGCCTGCTGGAAACTCAGAGGCTCCTTAATAACACAGTTGTATTTCTTCCCTCTGCCTGTGCGGTGTTTTACATTCTCATGACGATGGAGACATGCTCTGCTGGTGATGAACTTGGACTCATAATATCAGCATAGAAGTGAAAATAGACCATTCAGAGCTTAACATCCTCCTGATTTACGTTCTTGCAGCAAAGGTGATGAGCTCTTGATACAAGTGAATAACTGTACCATTGGAAAAATGTTTCTGATGTTGCTTCAGCTGCTTAAGTAAAAATGTTAAGCTTTCTCACCATTAGGAACATGATTTAGTGGCACGTCAAAATTTCCCTTTTCTGGCCACTCAGTTCAAACTTTGAATATATTGTAGTTGGCTTCAGTTTTCAGAGCCATGTGTTAGCTACTGCAGTAGCTGAAGACGCATGCAAATTACCTCTTTATTCTGGCTGAGGTTACGACATTAAAACAACAACAACAGAGAAAAGCCTGTGCAGAGAGTATCATAAATAATTTAGCTTAAGTGAATGCTGAAATTAGTCAAGGCACCGCATTGCTTGGCTCCAAGCAGTCTATTTACAGCCAGATATGTAGAGTACCCTCCAGCCAAAGCCTAGGTTTACAAAAATGGAAAGCAGGAAAAACAATATGATCTTCTTTTAAAGAAGCATGTTGGAATGATCCACGGGGTTAAATATACCTAGACAGTGCTCTGTGCCATAGCTCCAACAATCTTGGGAGAAAACAAACTGTTTATAGAGGGCCCTGAGCTGGCAAAGGAGATAATGAAATATGCTCGTGTATTATTGGCAAGTGCCCTGAATGGTACAGGCAAGCTAAGTGCATACAGTATTATCTTGCATAATTATTGGGTCACTGTACTGTAAACTAAGTGGCTTCTATACTTAGCCACACTACTGTGCTCACTGCCTGATTAAGGACTAGATCCAGCTCTCTCCCCCACCAGGCTGTATTTACACTGAGCTCAAAGGATCGATTTGGGGCCTACTAATTCTTCCCGGGGCCTTCATTTCTGAATAGCTGAGATGAATGTGGGGACAAGATAGCAATGGGCATTTGCAGTCACAGCAATAGGGGATGTTCCACTGCAGTCAGGCACAATAGAGCCTTTCCAGGGAGTCCAGGGCTTGAAGACATAGTGAGGCAGCAAGAGGACAAAACCAAATAGATGACTCGGATTATTTTAGTGAGACAACAAGAACTGATGTGAACTATGGATCAGATTATTTCATAGCTAGTGTTTAGTTTGCATGGATCAGAAACTCCAGAAAAATCTCAGCTGGGGAGAAAGCATGTGTTTCTTATGCATTTCTTTGAATGTGATTATTTTGTACAAGTACCACTTGAGGAGGGACTCCTACTAGCACAGTACAGCGGATCACGGAGCAGGCTATCTGCAGACTCATGGGTTGAAAGAAAACTCTGACAGGCAAAAGCAGCAGTCTGTGGAAGGGGAAAAGTTGAAAGACTTTTTTTATTATGGGCACGTTCAGAATCAGTCTCCTTAGCACATTTATGAGTCCCGAAGTGACTGTTCAGTTGAAATAGTCTTGGAGAATGGGGAGAAACCCAAGATACCCCATGGCAATTACTTAGGCAAAAAAGTGTCTGTGCATACATATATCCGCAGAGAGCTTAGCAGGCTAGCTGAAATGACACAGGGCTGAGGTCAAGTCAAGAAGAGAGGCTGTGAAACAAGGAGTGAGAGAAGGAAAAGAAGCCAAGATTACAGACTGGGATGAGATGGAAACAAAAGGCAGGAACTGGAGACAGAGAAATGGGAAGAAGAAAACCCAGTGCGAAGAAATGGAGAATCAAAGACAAGTGGAGAGAGAGTGGAAAATGAAAATAAAATTAGTATTTTTGTTGTTTAAAGGAAGAATAGCAGCTTGAGCCTTGAGAAATACACAAGGTCAGATAATAAACGAAACCAAAAACCAATGTAGAGAATATAGTGTGAGAAATCATTGAGCAACACTAACATGGCAAAGGAGATGAGAAAAATGTCCCAAGATACTAGTGGCAGTATTTACATTTACTGACAGGCAAAAAATGGGTTAGATCTCACACCATTAAGATACATCTTTATCCCTTAAGCAATGATTCCACTTCTTCCAAATGCCTGTGCTACACGGTGATAGATCCCTACCAGTCTTTATTCTGAAAATCCACAGTATAGGAGTGAATACAGAGGTAATTAAAAGAGTACGATTTTTTAATAAACCTGTATCATCTGGTATATTATTAATTCCTTCCAAGTCCTGGAGTAACACTGAATTTCAAGATCATAAGGCCAAGTTAAAAAGGTTTTTGTTGACTATGTCTTCTTTCTGGTTTCATGGGAAAATGTAGCAACAAACCCTAAACACTAAGGATTTCCTGTGCATGCAGCCACTCTCTCCAAGGAGGTCACTGGGTGTATCACATTGTGTGACTGCTGCAATAATTTCCTCTGCCAGTCATGTCTGCCCTGCCAATGACATCCCCCATCCAAACAAGGAGACATGAGGAGACAACCGTCTCTTGGAGAAAGAGGAGATGGTGAACGTGCTTTAAGTAGTCAACAAAGAATCTTTGACACATCTTCACATCCAAAAGAGGATGGAAAGAAGGAGGGAAGAAAAGTCAATAGGAGTCAGCTTCTATCACTTCCACATGAAACCTTCAAATCTAGGTCAGATTCTTCTAACCATATATGTTTTATGCTCTATAAAAATATATTTTCCAAAGATTGCATTCTATTTACGAACAATTTTTTTAAAAAGCAGCCAAGATCTGACACAAAACCTTAGAAAAAGTTCATTAAGACCTTCAGCCTTCATATAACCTTGTCAAGAAGCAGTTGAAATAGAGGTTTAATCCGTTCACCTCTCTTCCTGTGCAAGCTGGGACAGGGCTCTGGGCATGTACGCAAGGAAGCGGCTTTTGCTGCATGACAACGCATAGCGTGCTTGGAATCACCACTTATCATTGGACTTGGACTGGCTGTGAACCTTGTGTATGGATATGGTGCTGTGAAACACTGTGGTAATGATGTTTCTATTTCTCTCTTTTCTTAAGCTGAAGATTGCTTGTGTAGTCCTTCGGAGCCCAAAAGTATAATACTTTTATGGCACAAAGGTTCATCTTTCTACTACAGTGAACCAGTCCACTAAGGGTAAGTGGCAAGTAGTTTTAATTCCTTGGATGTGTTGACCTGCTTCAGAGATGGCAAGTTATGAAAAAGTGAGCTTAGTTTTTGAGACTGAGAGGTGTGGTTTTGAAACACTGGAAGTGAAGCATGATGTATGCTCACAAAAAACACATCCAAAGCAACTTTTTTTGTGAGAACTGTTTGGTTTTTTCACTTTCAAAGAGGCAAAGCCTGCCTTACATATTTAGGATTTGGGAAAAACCTTACAATACCTTACTGTACAGGACTATTTGCCTTATTAAGTCGTGTTTGCCTTTGGTATAAAACCAGAGCACTGAGCAAGATGCCACTAGGGCTAGGTACATTTATTAGAAACTTGTCAAAAGTCAGAAAATCTCACAAGAAGATGAACTTGGTGTTTCCATGCGTAACCTTTCAGTCTTTCCTTGTGGAGGGGTCAAGATTCACAGGAGCACCTTGTGAATGTTAAGCTGAAGGTTCCAACAAGCAGAAGTTATTTCTGGATCTTTTATATCTTCAGTAAGCTTGCACACGAAACAAGTTGCCATGACTCAATAATATTTTTTTTCTGAATCCTTGTGGGTCTTGTTTGGTTTATTTTGTGGGATTTAAATTACACTTGCAATTCAAACTTGCAGCGTGTGCATGCAAGGTAGAGGGAGGCTGCTTGGAGGGAAAGTGTTATGCACTCAGTAACCTTTTTGTATTTATTTGTTCAGCATGCTAGCTCTTGTGCTATTTGCTGGGAAGGAATGCCTACACAAAAAGCTACGAGGTGGATCAAATAAAAAAAGCCTAGAATGTTTTGAAAGCCTCCCCCTTCACTTTGGACTGAAGGGATCTGTAGAATTTTTGGCACATTATAAATCTGTGTTTACTAAAAAGAGAAAAAACCCAACCCAGCAGCCCCTCTCTGACTCTGGGTTTATGTCCGTTGAAGTCTGTGCCAGACCTGGTTTATAGAATGTCAAGTGCTAATAATTCACAATAGATCCAAGAGAAAAGAAAACTGGAACTGCATTTTGGGTCAAAACATGTAGTTTTAAGGTCTAAAAATACTATGCAATTTGATCTTAATTAGAAGATCCAAGCTTACATCACATTGTTCCAACTCTTCTCCTAGAAACTTGAATGTAAACTTTGTGTTTAAATATAAACCCACCTCTGGGGCTGGCCTATTCTCTTTATTTATTTTATTTGCCAAGCTGCTGAAAAGGTCGCGTGCACAAAAAGAATGCCCCACTCCTAATCTTCTTAAGCTATTGACAGGGTAGCTCATGCAAAGCACTTGGTTTCATTGTGCCTCTAGAAATGAAAAACAAACTATCTTTCTTCGTCCATAGCCCTTTTCTTTCACATTGATACATTTCCGGTTTTCTCTCTTAAATACTCATTCTGGCCTTTGGTTACTGACACACCATTCTGTATGGGACTAGATATATGCTACAGTTTAGAAGTAACCTGGGCACAAAACTCTTCTTCTGACAAGATAAAATCTTTCCTTATTAAGTCCTTACTAATAGCAACAGAATAAGTTGGCATTTCATTACATACTCCTTGTCTTAACACTATCTGTCTGTTGTTCATATGCTTCCAGAGAACCAGGGCAGGAGAACTTTGGGAATAGTAGATTGTGGAGTTACCTAAATTATCACCAAATTTGTAATCTAAATTGGATCCCTGACAATGAAATCTAGCCCTCAGGCATGTGACTTTGTGTCATTTTCTCCATGATGCCTTCTCACTCTTCCTGGACTTCTGTCTTCTGCATTTTCTTGGAAATTTTCTCACCCCAGTCAAAGTCCTAACGATGGGCTTAAAACCACTGGCATGATTTATGCTTATTCTTTTGGGTATTCATTTAGCTGTGGATCAGAACTGAAGTATTCAGTTGCTCTTTGGAAGAACTGAGTTTAGGGCATCCACTAGGGACTGGACCCCTGCACTTGTGGCACCACCTGTGGTTAAAATGCCTTCTGAGCGCACATCAGTAAATGACCTGGAAGGCAGGAAAAGCCAGGGTGATTCTGCCACACTTTACCCCAGCTCTCTTCTGTAGTTCCTAGACTGAGTAAAAGATGCTGCTCCTTTGATACAGTGTCACATCGAAAAGGAAAGGTGTAAAACTTTACTGAGGTGGAATTTAATGAGCCAACCACAAAACACACCTGAGGAGGCCTGGTCATTTATAAATGTCTACTTTTGCTAATTTTCTAGTCACCTGCTCAGGATGGCTACCACTGGTGCAGCTGAGCTTCTCCACTGCTGCTTCCTCATAACTCCAGCCTGAATTCACCAGGTAGGTATCCCATGTCATCTGAGAGGCTTGGTTTCACATGGGTACACTGAATTCGGCACAGCAGTGCCAAATCCTCTCTTCTCAAGGATTTTCTGGTCTGTGGATCTGCTGGTATGGATTTCCAGTCACCAACTTCTAGCAAGGTGAATGAACCTCTTTCTCCTTTTCTCTTTAGATACAAGCTGTTTTGTAGCAGATAAAGCTGCCTACATGCGGCAAGGTGAGCTGTGTTGCATGTTTTGAGGGAACATCCAGAAAGCTGATTCTGTAGAGAGTAGCAGGATCAGGACATACATTAAGGGAGGGGCAGGGGAGATTAGATAATATATTAAGATTAAATAAGCAAAAAAGTAGTAACAAAAAAAGCCAGATTCAGAAGCTTTGAAGCCTCCCTGGTAACCAGGGAGTTACAATGGCTTAAACAGAAAGCCTGTGAGCTGCTTCATTCTGCTCTAGTGGAATACACAGACTTACTTTGAACTTTTTGGCCTATTTTATACTTATTTTGTGTGGATAAGGCACAGAAAATGCTCAAATGGAGAGCAGAATTGAGTTTTCAAAGCATGCTACAATGTTTTGTTTATTCCTGTACTTTATCACTACAGACTCGATCATCTTTGCTGGCATTTAGAGACTCCACAGTTGCTCTACTCTCAGCAACAGGAAATTTGTGAAAACATCTCTGTGCAAAAAAGAAGGGAGTGGACAGAAACAAACTTTTCAGTGAGTCAGAATTATATCAGTGGTAAGTCTAGGGAGAAACAGATTTTAAAAGCTCCTGTTGCCTTTGGAACAAATTAGGAGTGGGAGGAAGAAGCGTTCATTTACATTGTAAAGTCTTAATTTTTAAACAGAGAAAGAGAGATATAATTAAGGAGGGAGAATCGTGTATTTTGCATAGCAATATTCTTCTTTCTACCAGTAGTTCTAGAATTTCTATTAGAGAGAAAAACAAATAACAACGCTGCCAACAACAGAGATGAAAGAAGCCAAAGGAGAGAAAGATTTTTTCAAATAGCACAGTGATGACAAAATACCAAGGCTCATTGACAGCATTGTCAAAGCTTAAAATTATAGCTAATGATACAGCAGTGGTTCTCTGGCATTTTAAAATACCACAGTGCATGGATTTCTCACTGTATTTACATTTTCCTTCTTCTCCAGAGAGAATAAACTTAAACTGATTCTGCTGCTAGGTAATAACAGTCAGTATAAAATAATTATTATCACAGACCATAGCATAAATTGGATCAGGCGATCCTCTGTACACTTTGTTACCAGCCTGCTGGGAGCAAATATAGCCCAGTAGTATCAAAAGTCATTAGTTCAAGTCAGGACTTGGGTGACTGAGCAGGTGGAAGTTTTACATGTCAGACAGAGGAAGCTTAATGCAATATTGAGTAGCAGTTACATAAACTCTGCTAGGGTGTTACTGCTCCTTTACAGACAGGCAAGTTGCAGAGGTTAGGGAGTTTGAAGTGCTTAGAAAAGTCAAGTAGTTCACAACCATAAAGCTTCTCCTAAAGTTTGGCTGGGTTCAGGTTTTATCAGCAAATTGTTGCTAAAGAAGTAATTTTGTAAGCTTCTTTGCCTGCATCTCTATCTAAGGCAGGCTATCTTATCTAAGGCAGGCTAATTTGCACCACAGTAGTGTTCTGTCTTTCCCAACATCATCTGGCACTGAATTGTGAATAGGATTGAGATTTACCATTCATTCAGGGTTTTGTTGTGGATCTCATCTTGGAACATCCTCTTCTGCGCATCTGATCCACAAAGAGCTGGTACACAGCCAGCCAGTGCTGTGATACCACTCTGCCTCAGGGTGAAATGCACTACCAGCCTGGGGACTACAGCTCAGGCATCACCTCTGCCAAAACCCCTGACAATGGGCTTTAAACACAGTCTCTTTCTTCCTCCTTCCACTTTGGGTGCCAAGAAGTTTTTTTTATCTGAACTGGGCAGTAACTCAGGTACCAGGTGGGATGCAGGAGGCCCCACATGAGAATTTCCTGTAGAAATCAGAGTGATCAGAGCATGCATGTAGGAATGACCCGGACCCTCCCTGGGAGAAAGACTCCACATCCTAGTTGGTGCCTTTCTGGTAAGTGCTGTAGGCTACTACACAAACTGTAGCTGGTGTCCACTGGTTTAAATAAATGCCAATAACCAACAATTTGAGGAGAGATAGAGCATAGAAACAAGTAAAGGGAGTAAAAGTAGAGGTAAAAAATTGTATTACCACTAAGCTACTGAGAAATAGCCAATTTAAGGAGAAGGGTGTTTAACACAGAAATAAAAATGAGAAAACCTAAGACAGCAGCAAAGTTGAAAGACCTGAATATGCTCATTTGAAGGGTGGGACAGAGATAATACAATAAAATAATAACTACATTTGAAGAAGTAGCATGTGGAATGGAATCTAGAAGTAAAGATTTTGAATAAGAGGCTGTGACTTGGTCATATAGTAAGGAAAGGGCATAAATAACAAATATGTCCCTATGATTAGGATGAAGCAAGAGGACAATGTACGTAAGTAGTTGGATCCATTGATCATATCACAACCCTCTGCAAGACTTGTAAATATTGAATGACATATAACCAAATATATTAAGAAAATTTTAAAATAAGATCCAACATATACTTTAGGAATAGATTATATCATAATGATGAGGTGTGTGTCTTTACCAATGGTAAAGTTCTCCTTGCTGACAAGGAAAGTATTAGACCCAAGTGCTTTGGATATCAAAGAAACACATTGAGGAAAAGAAAAGTTAATGTATTAAAGATGAAAATTAGCAGGAAAAATTGAAATGGTCTGCTGGCTAGCAGACCAGCTAAAGAAGATGCAAAAAAATTTAACTTAAAACCAAAGAGAGGTTAGAATTGCTGTCTCCCTCTCTGGTGGACAGAAAGTTGATATTTAACATAAAAGTCAATGCTGGCACAAGAATGAAGTAGCACAAACTGCCCTAAACAAATATACTTTGAAGACTTCATAAATCTTGAACATCAGAGAAGAGGAGAACAGCTGCCCAGTCCGTATAATGGAAGAAGCATTTTAAGACAGAATTTTCCAAACATATTGAAGATTGATAAATTGTAGACTGAAAGGCTGACTGATAACAGAGAGACAGTCTTGATGACCCTGGAGATCCTTTCCAATTCCTTTTTATAAACTGGAATACTTGTTGACAAATCTTCTTACTGATAATGCCTCAGATGATCATTTCTAATACCAGATAATATTTAAAAATGAAGTGAGTTGTTCCTTTATCACCTGTTACTCAGAAGGAAGATGTAGAGAAGAGAGGTATAATCTTTTGTGAACCATAGGACTCTGTAAGAATGCAGATACTTTTTCTGTTTTCACTGGACTGTTTTTTGCATATATCTAACCTGGTAGTGTTTTACATAGATAAAGAAGAGGATCACAAGGGTGAAAGTTATGATAAACTAATACAAATATTTGCATTTTAAGTACACATTTTTATTGTATAACCAGAATCACATGTAATAGAATTAGGTCTGGGGAGGGACTTAGAGAAGTAATTTAATTTATTCCCTTGAGGGATGAGCTATACCCTACAGCATTCCTGACACATTTGTACTTTAAGTTCTTTGTAGATATCTCCAAAGGTGGAATTGTGTGAACTAGCCCAGCTATTGCACTGCTTTTGTTGCACTCATTGTTTAGAAAGGTTCACTTAAGCCAATGCTGAGCAGGGCAAGATTACTTTCTNTTTTTTTTTTTTCCTTTTAAAGCCTAGTATGACATTTCTTACTCTGAAGTTCTTCCTGTTTTCGAAAAGGATCATTTCATGAAGATGAGAACATGAATCAGCTAGGCACTTTCGAAACAAAGAAGTAATGTGAGTGATGAACAAGAACTGGTCTTTAGTAGAAATGTTTTAAAGAATCTGTTAATAAGAAGAAAAACTCCACACAATTAAAAGGTAGAAGTTTTGAGTTTTAAAGGGAAATACAGAAGCACAAATAACAAGGACAGTTGTTTGTTGATAAATTTCAATCTCAGATTTCTGGAACTTAATCAAGGGAAAATACCCTGGTAGAAATAAGCCAGTAAACATGAGTAGAATATTTAATTTCTTTTTTTTTCCACATATTGGAAACTAAAGGAATTCTAGTAATAGTTGTAATTTTTTTCTAGTAGAAGGAAGAAGCGTTACATTAAGAGTCTCATGGAAGAGAAAAAATGTTCATGTAATGGAACTGTTATATAATTTGAAATAATGCAGTATTGCATTTGACCTTCCCAGCTTTTGCTGATGTTGAGGTGACGGGGTTCTGTGTTTTCATGTTGTTTTGTGTTGTATGCATGCCAAAAAGCCAATGGCTCCATGCTCCCAGTGTGCTTACATTCAAACCAGGTTTTCTTTGTATATTCCAAAGAACCCATTTTGCAGCAGGGGGAAGGACCCAGCCTTTGCTCAGGTTAATTAGGCTGCTATTTGTGATTTTGGAGAGGTTTTTCTACATGTAGATCTGCTTGTAACAAATCAGTTTGTTGCTGTGCTGTCCTA
This sequence comes from Donacobius atricapilla, assembly GCA_013397315.1. Lineage (NCBI taxonomy): Eukaryota > Metazoa > Chordata > Aves > Passeriformes > Mimidae > Donacobius > Donacobius atricapilla. The sequence continues at coordinate 134,754 of WBMY01012595.1, read as the reverse complement.
CGTGCTTGCTTTCTAATTAAGGCCTTTCTAGTGTCTCCAAGTTATGTGCATGGCACTTATTTTTCTTACCACAGGAATAAGTAAATACTTTAAATATAGGCATCTTCCTATAGAGTTAAAATGTTAGGAATTGCAATCCTCAATAAATGACTTTATTAACAGTATTTCAGGTATTGCGCCTGACAGAAACCTCTTGCTTACTTCTTATTCTCTGTTTCTACCATAAAGATATGACAATGCCCCCTTTACCTTGCCAGGGAAGGAATTACAAACAGCACTTGCTTTAGATCACATGGAACTAACTGCTGTGCATTATGCAATGCGATTAAAAGACACATGGTACTGCTTTCGCTATCTGTTGATCACTCTTAAGAGAGGTATCTTTAAGGCACCTATTGCTACCATAGTCCAGGTGCTGTGTGTTGAGTAGAGACATGAAAGAACTCTGCTCATAAAATTAGCTTGATTAATGAGGGCTCTATTTGGAGATGGGCTGCAGAGCCAGCTGTGATTGTAGCTGTGCGCCAGAAACTACTGCTTAGTACTTCCTGCAGCTTTGTGTTCCTGCCTCAACCTCTGCATAGGTTGTTATAAGGCAGATGGAAGAGTTCCTGCTTGCACAGGGTGACCTGGCATAGCATTGCAGCCAGGATGATGCTCTGAACAATTTTGCCCAATAACACCTGGAGTAAAGCCATGAACACAAGACCTCACTAGCATCTACTCTTGTCAGCTCCACAAGGGCAAGGACCAAGAGCCTTCAGATTTACATTTGAAATGCTCTCCTACCTAGGACTAAACCAGGAATTAATGCTCACAGCACTGCTGACTTTTATGGAGTTTGTAAAGTTATTTGTTTACAACACACAGAAATGAAGCTTCTTAAAATGCATAACTGGTTTCTTAAACAAGGTGGCTTTTTAAACTACTTTAAGTACAAAGCTTAAAAGTTGTATGAACTTAATACTTAGCCAGGTGACCAGAACAAAAGGCATCTCTGCCAGCTACATTAAGGTGGCACTGGAGCTCTGCTCAGCAAAATGTTTTAAGAGTACATTTGAACACAGTGATTATATGACCTGCATATTTAGAGGCAGGGCACAGGATTATCTGAATAAGATGTAAACGGATATGGATACTGCAACTCTACCATATTTCAATAGCTATTTTCAGCCTAATTTCAGTCTCTAAAAGTCATGCCACCACAATACTACTAAAAGTACTTTCCAATGGGATATACACATTTTTTTCTTAAAAATTTTATCAAATTATTGCAGATTCAAAATCATCCACTTCTTACTGTCTGTCTAGGAATTGTTACAAATCCATATGAATAAAAGGCACTGTTTCTCACTGTTCTTGATATGAGAGAGAGCTGCAATACAAAACACCTTACAGGAAACGTAGGTGTACTATCTGCAAACCAACTCCTTTATTGCAATTCGTGATACTTTAATGTTGCACACTATTATTTTATTGCATCACTGATAATTGCATGTTCTTTCAGTTCAGAAAAAAAATTACACACTGTGCTGCAATTTTTTCTCCTCCCTTTTACAACATTTCCATTGGATTCAACTCTGAAATTATACCAGGTATTGTTTTTTCATCAATACATTGCTTCAGGGTAACTACATATATATAATTTTCTTTGATAATTTATCATACCTCAAAGAAACAGAGCACTTGTAATTAAATTGCCCAGTTACAAGGCCATGTGGTCTATGTAATTCTTTTTTTGAAGCTGCATTATCTGACCTGCAAAGTACAAATTTATTTATGCTGCAGTTATGAGAAAGGCTGTAGATTAAATTAGATGAAATCACAACTTAAAATTAATGACTTATACATTTTTAAACTAAAAGTTGGATAAATTAAACTAATCTTTTATCACAGGTGAACAATCAAAAGGAAGCCAATTATTTAGGACATCTTGACACATATTTTAAAACCAACCTCTTGTGCAGCACATGTGTTATTTTTTCTTTATACAGGTACCTTATGAATCTCAGCTGCAGCATTGTAACACCATCTCTTAACTGTTTCCCATACTTGTTTTTATTTTGTTGTGATCTTCCTTTAGGGTTTTTTTCAGGGTTAGGATAATCATGATCAAAATAATAACTAAAACCTACTTCATTTTCTGAGTAATTTATTTTATTTTGGAATTTCTTCTCTCCTAAAAAGCATAAAAGCTAGATTAGATATAAAACTACTGATTTTTAAAATCCCAAAGTTTCTATGACAATTAATCATACTTGAAACACACTAATTACTTGAATATTTATTGCCTCAAAAGTGCACAGGTTCTTCGACAATTTAATACATGCATTGCCTTTGTAGACCTTCCTTATTCAGAACAAAAATTTGTGCATAGTACTGTAGCAAGATTTCTGGATAGAAATACTATTCCTAAAAATTAAATTGACACTCTCTCAGTTAGAAACAAAGTCTGTTTATGCTGTTGGGCATCATGTATTTATAAACAAACTGAAAAATTACTTACAAAAAAAGTTACTAACGGTGGTTTAAATCTTCTCTTTTTCTTTTTTTTTTTCTTTCCTGAGGATGATGGTCTCGCAAATAATTATTTAGTGACAATCATTTTAATCAGGAACAGTTCAATGCATGTACAAATTTCAGATTACTACTAGGTATTGGATTTTGGTAGTTAGGAAATTGAACCAGATAAGACCTCTATGGTTCATTGCACATAGTTCCATGATGCAGCAATAACACATGTTTATTACATTTCATTACATTTTTAAACTAGTTTTCATTCACCTTTACTGTTGGAAGGCTATTTAATTTCTGTGATTAGAAACTTTTTTTTTACTTTACTGCAGAGTGTTGCCTACTACTGGGTCTGATTCTGACAAAGATTAACTGACATGTGTAGGAGTTTTACTTGGAGAAGGGCTGATGATTAAACTTTAAAATATGTAATGCATTAGGAAGCTCCCAAACTGAGATCTCAACTGGTGGGAGTTTTTATGGGTTCCATTACTACACCTCTTGTAAACATACAACGCTGAGTTAACTGTTGGTGAACCTGAACCATCATTCTGGCCATGTTGTACCTTAGCCTGCTCCTTGCAGCTGGTTTCTTTTGCAGGTCAGTACATCTTAGCTTGGCCACCTGGCTTGACTTCACCCCAGTATTGCTGCTGTTGCCAATAAATGAAACTTTCCTTTCTCCCACACTCTCAGTTAATGTGCAGCCAAGTGCCAAGGCTTCTTTGCAGACCTGTCTCAACACAAAACCAGCACAATTCCAATTTACGTTCCAGTCTCCTGCCCATCAGTAGTAGATGACAGCCACACAGCAGAATTGAGACATGACTCATGTGTGTCATTATTCTTCATGATATTATGGATAGCACAGTGCTTATGTCCATCTGAACAGGTGGGATTGGGGTTTACTAGAAGTGTGCAATTTTAAAAATTATTAAAAACTTCAACCTGATTAATGGTATCTGTATACAACACTGCAGAAATCAACACAGGATCTCAGAAGAGTTGGTGAAGAGGTGAATTTTGAAGAAAAGGCAATCTCTGATGTAAGTGGTAAGAAGAATGGGTTTTTAATTTTTTTTTTGTTTTAACACACCCTACTAATTAGAGTCCCATAACTGCCTGTAAGGATTACTGGTGAAAACATTCCTTTGGAGTCAGTTTTCTTACCATCTGTGATCTCATAAGTTTCATGCATTCAATAAATTTACTGTTTAATGTTTGTTTATTCTGTAGGGCATTGGGACCATGACCAGGTCTTCACTGAGCAGTGGGCCTCGCAAATAAGTTATGAAAAGAGGATTGTGGATCCTGATCTGTAAAATCCAGTCAAATCAGCAATTTATTAACAGTGGAGTGATGAAACCTACTTTTCATGCGTCTCAAGGCTGGTATTTCCAGTCGATTCCCTCATGTGTCACAAGGGTTAGATAAGATCCATCTTTATTCTTCCCTTTTGTGAGGACATTACTGTCAGCCCAGACACTTATTTTCTGAAAAAGTTCTGAACTAGAAACATGTCTATCTGAAACTGTTCAATGGGCTCTGGGGCTGTAGCTGGCAATGCAGAGTGAGGACAAAAACCTGCAGGCTGTGCACTCAGCAAAACCTTGTGCTTTTGGAAGACTGGCTATTAGGACAGAGCTACTAAAGATCAGTAGAAGACCTAATTTGAAAACAAATTATGATGTCTTCTGAATGAAGGTTTTTCCCTTTGAAAAGGCAGAAAATAGAATGCACATGCATTGCCTGGTGATTCAGGTGTGAAGCAATGCTAAAGGAGTAGATGATACCTCTTGTGGAAGTCTAGGACATTTTCTGTGCAAGGATATTAGTGAGAGGGTTGCTAGTACAACTCCACTGCTGCTGGGAAGTGCCAAAGTGTTAATGTAGAGTCCTGGTGTGATCACTGCTGTCTCAATACACAGAATCACAAAATCACAGAGTGGGTCAGGAAGGGACCACAGGGGGTCATCTGGTCCAACCTCCCTGCTCAAGCAGAGTCATCTTACAGCACACGGCACAGGATTGTATCCAGACACTTCTTGAATACCACCGGAAGGGAGACTTCATCACCTCTCTGGGCAACCTGTTCCAGTGGTCAGTCACCCACATAGTATAGAAGATCTTCCTCATGTTCCGGTGAAACTTCCCAAGCACCAACTTCTGCAAATGAAACTGGTGAAGGATCTGGAGCACAAGTCCTGTGAGGAGAAGCTGAGGGAGCTGGGGTTGTTTAGTCTGGAGAAATGGAGGTTTGTCACACTTCACAATTACCTTGAATGAGGCTGTAGACAGGTGGGGGTTGATCTCTTCTCCCAGCTAACAAGTGATAGGATAAGGGGAAATGGCTTCAAGTTGCACCAGTGGAGGTTTAAATTGGATATTAGGAAATATTTCTTTGGTGGAAGGGTGGTCAAGGATTTGAACAGGCTGCCCATGGAAGTGATAGAATCACTGTCCCTTGGAGTTCAAAAAATGTGTAGATCTGGTGCTTATAGACAAGATTTAATGCTGGACTTACTTGCAAGTGATAGTTAACTCAATGATCCAAGAAGTCTTTTCCAACCTGTATGATTCTGTGATCCTTGCTCTTAGGGATACACTGTTCTTGACCTTGGAGGAAGCTGTGCTTGAAAATTGACTAGCTCTCTAGGAACCATCTTCCCTGCAGGGCCGGTTCCCACAGGATTCTTCCAAGAAGGTTGCTGAAAGTTAGCTCTCCTGCAGTGCACTGTTGTATTCTTACTTGCTGCCCCCCTTCTCCATGCAAGATACTGAATCTCATGGCTGCTGTAGCCAAGGCCCCCAACCTTCACATCTGCAACAAAGCCGTCCCTGTTTGTTAGTGCATGGTCGAACAGCTCACCATTACTCGCTTTTTCCTCCACCACCTGCATCAGGAAGTTGTGGCCAACACTTTCCAGAAACCTCTTGGACTGTTTGTGCTTTGCCATGTTGTTCCTCCAGCAGATGTCAGGGTGGTTGGAGTCCCCCACAGGAACGAATGCCTGTGACTTTGTGGCTGCTTCCAGCTGTCTGTAAAAGGCCTCATCTACTTCCTCCCCGTGATCAGATAGCCTGCAGCAAACACCCACAGAGTGTTACCCTTACCAGTCTGCTCTTTAAACCCAGCCTATAAACTCTTGACTCGCTCATCATCCACCCAAGACACAGTTCGATTCCATTCAAGTGTTGCCTTCATCCCATAGAGGGCAACTCCAGCACTGCCCCTCCCTGGTCTGTGTCTCCTGAAGGGTGTGTGGCCCTTCACACAAGATAGAGCAGTTCTGAATGATGACAGATAGCCCTGTGCTTTAAATGCCAGAGGAGCCATAGCTACACTAGAATTCATACTTTGCCCCACTGTTGTTAGCAACAGAAAGGCTTTGCTGGAAAAATTAGAATTAACACGGGCATGGTCTGGTAGAATTGTATTCCTTCTGGTTTTGAGAATGATGTAAGTTCTCTTTAAAGGACAGACCTACAACATCAAATATTCAGAGAGGTTCGTAGCATTAAAAATAAATATACATCAGTGCACAACGCATACAAGAGAATTGGTTAGCTGACATTTATAGTATATATGCAATTATGTGAACTTGAATAGGCAAATTCAGGTGCATGTGTGTAATGAAACTGTGTTTAAAAATCTTGGCTTCCTGTCTGTCCTCTTCTCCAGGGAATGCAATGGTATATCTGGAACAGCCAGGCTGTTACTAAACAGTGGGAAAATTGGTTTTGAAACTTGTGCTTGCAAAAAATGCTTTTACTTGATTTGCAAATCAATGTGCTTTTGGGGTGCAAGGATGCAAATAAATGCTTTCCTTCTAGTGAAAATTAAAAAAAAAAAGTGCTTCTGTAGCAGACGAATTAGTGCGCTATCTAAAATGTTTTGTTTCATGCCTGATTTCTTTTCTAAATATATAAATACCAGCTAGTGTTTTAAAGCTTCTGTAACTGTGAATGGCTCTGCTGTCCCTCACTGCAAGCTACTTTTTTATTACTTCTTCCCAAGAAATTTATTTTGCTGACATAGGCCCTAATCCAGTAAAGTGTTAAAACATATGCTTAATTTTAAGCGAGTTGCATAAAGCCAACAAAACTTTCCTATGCCTAAATCTAAGTACAAATTTGTGTTTGGCTTACCTGGCGTTATAGTTTCTGGGTTATGATCTAGAGGGCTTTGTGTGTTTTGCAGAATGGATACCCTTCTCAAGGAAGAACAGAGTTTTGTGGAGTTTTAAGGTGTTTGGTTATTTATCAGAAGATCTTGAGATGAAAAAGTGCCAGCAAGTGAACACTAAAATTTTTTGACATTAATGCGTTATTTTAAATATGTTTGTCGTGCATCTCCTAACAAACTTCCCACAATTTCCTCTTTTTCCTCTGTGTGACAATGTAGTAGCTGAAAACAGCTGCAGTGGTAGCGGATTGTTTTCACAAATGACCACCTTTTCTGTATTGGTTTTCCAAGTTATATCAAGAATTTTACCTTGGAAAAGAGACGACCTTCCTTCATGCTAGTGAGCTGATGATTTGGAAGTTTAGTATTTCTTAATATTTTGTTCTGTGATACTGAAACATTTTTAACTGTGAGTGCGCACAAGTAAAGTGCACAGAAAGTGTGAAACCATGGGAGATTCTGACTGAAACACAGCTCAATTTGGAACTCGAAAGTCACACAAGTAGAACAGGAACTTGAGGATTCTGATGTAGTAGCTAGAGGACAACTGGTTACGTAGAGAAATGTATTCCCACAATTTTCACTTCTGCTGGCAATCTCAGACAGACCTAGGACACAGTGGACCTGGAGTAAACTGCCTTCTCCATACAAGGGCTTGCATGAGACCCAGAAGGAAACAAACTGGTACAGTGTGTATATAAGGTCACATGATTGATTTGTTACACCAGGGAGTTTTCCACTTAAAAGGAGGATCCAGTACCTTCTTCTTCAAAACTGACTTTGTCTAATACCTATCAGCAGTAAAAAGCTCTGAGTTGCCTTTTTTTTTTTTTTTTTTTGATGTGGGATGGCTTAAAGGCTTTGTGTGTTTCATTTGTACCATGCAAGCTGTCAAGTACTGCAGCTGAAGAGAAGAAAGAATGCAAAGAATTTGTACTAAGCTTTAATTTTCCTTAATAGCAGGCACAAGATTTGTTCAGAGAGTTTTATTATTGGGTGATAAGTAAAGGTAATTACAGTGGTAGGGCAGAAGGCCAGAAGAAGACGGAGAAATCTAATACCATGGAACATTTAGGTTTAGAGAGTACTTTGGGTTATTTTTTAAAATATACTAGCCACCTACAAAACAGCCTCCTTCCCTTAAATTTAGGGAAATTTAAATGCAATATAACTATTGCACCTTGCATGTTAACATATATAATAGGATTAAGTATCTTGCAGTTTGCAGTCTCCCTTCTCACATTTACAGAATGTGTTAAGGGAAGGGATTTCACTGAAGTCACTGAGACAGAAGAGGTAAAAATCAGTAGCTAGAGAAATAAAGAGCTGTAAGACATTCTGCAAGGGTTTTTACTATGAAAACATTCATAGTAAAACTGATTTGTATCTGGAACAGCCAACTCATTTGTTTGGACTTCAAGGTAGGTTTCCTGTCTCAACTCAGCAAGTTATACTTGTCCAGAAACACTTAAACCCATTCTTTGTCTCAGGTTTCAACACAGCATAAAGTTTAAGCAAGTGATTGAAAGGTATTTGAATGAAGATGGACTTTAGCAAGAGACTAAAGATGTCTTGCTGATCAAGACCCTATAGATATGTAGGAACTATATACCAGTATTACATAAATCTTAAGAAAAGTGGAAATAAATTTTTATCATTACTTTTTACTCCATTTCCCATGAAGCATAGGAAACAGTGGATATGGGAAGAAACATAATCTGTGTTTCTCCTGAAGTATTTTGAAGCCTCAAATGGTCTTGGCTTTTTATATTTTGTCATTGAATTATTATTAAATAGTTTAATAAGAAGGGTTTATAGTGGTATTAAGTAATACTAAATTTGTTTCCCTGGTAGCTACTGACTCAGCTGTATGTCATATGAACATACGAGCTTTTATTCACACATTTTTAATTCTCTTACCCAGAGCACTGAAAGCCGTTTCAAGGATCCACTTCTCCCTACTTACTCAGAAGATTGATTTAATATGACTGTCTTTCCCAGTTTTAAAAGAATTATTGAAAAAAATTATTGAAAATTATTGAAAATAATTGCTTTGGGTAAACAGTGATATTTTCCTTCAAGTGTAAACATTCTCCAAAGATGCTCACGATCAACATAAACAAGTAATTTTTTAAAATGCATTAAAAATAAGTCTTACCAAGTCTCAAGACATGCTATTTCTGTACCTCATTTTAATACATAGACTACAATAATGCTCCACTGTAACACAGGTCCCTATGCTTTTACAACTGAAAAGCCTGGCTAGGCTGGCTGTTCTCAAAATCTCAATGGATTTTCCTTCAGCAAAGGCCTTATCCAAATCTTGTGAAGCTGCTAGAACTCATGAACCTCTAAGGCACCTCTTAATCACATCCTTATCGCAAATGTCATGTTTGCGCTCCACTCCCAAATAGATGAGCTGTTAGGAAGTGGAAAAGCTGGTGCTATCTTGAAGAAAAGAAGGCAACAACCTGGAAAAGAAGGGAGTCTCAACAGTAATAACAGGAGCTGTTTGTATTCTGCAGATTGCAAAGAAAAACATCAGGGCACAACAGCTTTTCGTAACGCACAGAGATGGTAACTCCCACATGGAATGGGAGAAGTATAGTGCCTGAAATTTCTTGTGAAATAAGGTGAATCTCTTTGTCATGTTATTTCTTTGTCATGATATTAATTCAAATTCTAATTGTTTTTGTGGGAGAAGCTGTGGTTGCATCCTCAGGTTAGGAACTTGCAAGGACTGTCTTTGGTCAATGAGTGCTACTTCTGTTTTTTCACCCTTCCAATAGGAGGGCTGACAGACCTCCTGTCTAGAAGAACAAAAAATAAATTGCCAGTTGAATGTTCAATGGAAAGGTGTCTTTAAAGCTGCCAATGCTACCTTCTGCTCTGGAAGATGGCTTTAAAACTTAATTTCAGAAATAATTATGCCAGTTGTTGTGGATTTTAACTGGACTCCTCTTACCTTTTCTGAAGAGCATTCTCAGGAAATTTCAGCATCAAAATTGTCAGTAGCAAGCTGATGAAACTGACTGTACTTTGTAGAAATAGGTTTTCTGTATAATATGTTTAGAATAATTCCCCAAACCTATTCAAAATTTCATTTTCTAGCAGGTAAAAATGTGAACAGTCTGATGAAGGTTTAAAAACATGAACTCATACCTTCTATGGCAAAAAGTGGGAGTAATATCTCAAATCTTCAGAGAAAGAAGTAAGGCCTGTGCCCCACCAGTGACTGAGATTTGATTTGCACCACAGTAAGAGTTACACACAGAGTGTACTATTAGATAGATCTGCCTAGTTCTTGTTTCAGATAGACAGGAAAACAGTTCATTTCTGAATCTCACTATAAAAACCGAATTTCCTAAATAGTTGTTCTTTGATTTTGGAAAGGTGCTAAAAACTGATTAAAAATTAGCTGCTATAGGAGGAGAGAAGAGCTACATTAGCAATGGGCTCAGACATAGATGTGGCGTGAGGAGCCTGGAAAAGGCAGGGAGGGACAGTGCAGCTCACTCGCATGATCCCAGTGCTTAAGCATTGCAGTAAATTCTGCAGATAGCACAGTGAGAAGTGGTCCCACTTTCCTGTGGTAAATCCCTGGTTTAGCAACTGTAGGCAGAAGGGTCAAATACGTAACTTGGTATTAAACTTAGCAAAATAAACCGAGTTTCTTGTGCACAAAGCATATTCATGTAAGTATATTATCCTATCAGTCTGAAAGGTCAGGAATGGCTTAACAAAGTTTGGAACAGTTGTGCTGGAAGAGCTGAAGAGCAGGGTGCTTGAGTAATGACCAGGCAAACCATGAGTTGTCTACAGCACAGGTCACAACAGAGAAAGATTTGATTAATGTACCTGGGACAATTAAAGTGGGGCAACCCCCAGTACAGCTGTAACCTGATGCTCCCACTGCATCTTCTTTCTAGGTGCCCCATCACCCATTTTTGTAATGGACTGTAATAATTTCTGTCTCAGTTTGGGGAAATACTATTTTGTTTACAACAAACAAACAAATTTCAGTGACTCTCAACCCTGTATAAGCTTGACACAAGATAGGCTGAGTAATAAGGTTTGGACACGTGCATTTCATGCTCCATGCTGCTGATGTACAAAAGAACTGCAGACTTCTCTGTTGCAGCTTATGAAAAAAACTAATTCTTACTGGAATGTATATACATACACACACATACCTATATTTCCACATTTTGTGAGGGAAAAAAAAACTGTCTTCCTCTTCCCCTTTTTTCTATTTTTTCCCCCTCACAGGATAACAACTCACTATTAGACTCCTTGGTATTCTCTCTCCCTGGCTGCGCCAAGCAGTCAGTCCTTGAAGTTGCTTCCCTTGGGACTCTGACAGTTTTAACTAAATGTAGTTGAGAGGGATTTTTTCACTTGTTAATGCTTTCATTTGGAAAATGCATTTCCAATCATTTCTGCAAATATCCACTGTTTCAATGGTGTGGTTGACTTCATTTCTTTTAACAGAACACTTAGCCTAAATTGTCACGAGTAATTTAGCTCCTGCCTACAGCATGCTAGATTTTTTATTAGCTTATGTCATTCACTGTTGCAATTGTCAATTGCCTAGCCTAACAGCTGAGGTCTCGCAAAGAAAGTGCAGCTCTCTCTTGTCACACCACTGAAATGGATAGTTTTGTGTGAGATGATTATGGCCTGGCCATTTCATAGTACCTTTCACACACTGGCATGTGCTGGAAATCACTGGTGCCTATGGGAGTTAAGGTGGTGGAGAAAATCTTTCTATTGATTCCAGCCTAGTCCCACTGTATGGGAAAAGCTGAAAGCTTTATCACATCCCAATCCTTGCTAGGTCCCATTCTAGGTTGCAGGGGTTAAGGCAGTTTCCCTCTGCTATAGATGCTAAAGATTACTTTAAAATTATTTCTGTGTCTGTATTTTTCAGAGTAAGATGACACAAGAATGGATGGATGGACTATTGATAGACAACATGGGCAGCACCTGCTTATTGCAGGGAGGAAGGAGGAGGATTCAAGAGATGCAGGAAGAAAGCAAATATAGGAAGAATAAGGAGTAGATAGTGTAAGGTATCACAACCCCCGAAACTCAACTGATTTACTGGATGATTTTACAATATAATGAGAAAGTTGTGTTTTCATTGAAGCTGAAATTTCCAAATTACAGAAATACAAAAACCTACTTGGATACCCACTGAAATTAAGGATGCCCGTCGTGGACTGCGCCAGGGTGTTGGTGGAGCTGGGAAGAGGGATTCACCAGCATCCCGGGCCCCGTTCGCCTGGCGGCATTTTTGGGAGATAATTAGTCAGGGCTCTACCCCAGAGGGATGATGGAAATCATATACTCCGCATAACGTGGAGTAACCCCTCCTGCTTCTGATAGAAAGCTGGCAATCCCTGGAAACAACCGTTTTGGATGTAAACTGGGGGGGGAGGGCTTAATTAATATTAACATTCTTAAGGTTTTATTTCCCTTCGCAGACGCTGCCCTTC
>WBMY01012595.1:7368-109093 GCA_013397315.1 Donacobius atricapilla | reverse complement strand
TTTTTTTTTTTTTTTTCAAGTCTGGCTTCCACTAGGTATTTACACAAACGCTGGCTTTACCAGTGGCACCTCTCCCATCAATTAAAGAAATTGTTTGAGTCTTGTAAAGGGTTGAAGCATAGAAAAGATAATACTGAGCCAGCCCAGAAGTAAAGGTAAGTATTCAATCAGCCCAGAAGTGTGTGTGTGACACACAAAAGCATCTGTGAGACACAATCCGTTGTGCTCCTTGATCAGGAGAGAATACCATGAGGGTTGCTGGGAAATTAAATCAAATCTCAAAGTTCATGAAATAAACTGAGATGTTCCTCAAGGTGAGTCACACATCATAAATGAGAAGGAAGAGGAAGTTGCCCTTTAGTTAGTTGGTTTATCATTAGGGAACAGGAGGGAAATTGGTACTTGGGTGCTTTGTTATCTAACTTCATATTCCCTGGCCCAGGTGCTTCAGGCCTTTCATTCTGCTTGCATCTGTTTCTGTGGGAAATAGAACCCCAGGGCTTTCTAAGCAGTAGCCAAGTGTCTGACAGTAGGCACACGTTTTACTGTTCCCGCTCCTCGGGTCGTGGGAGGTGATATCATTATACTATGAAAGGTGCAAGTGTTTTCAAAATGATCGGTGTACTCCTAAAGAGTGGGTGGATACTCCTCTTGCTCATTAGTCTCTTTCCGCCTACCCACCTCGATGGAATGGGAGTTAACCAGAAGTGATTTCACCATTTTGGGGTATGCAGGACAAAGTATTAGTGGTCATGCCAGAGGAGAGAGAAAGAGTTGCATTTGATGCTTCCTTGAGGCTTGTCCTACTGTCCCAGTTTCACATGTAATTGCAAAAACTTTAAAGCATGGCAAAATGAAATAAGGAGAGTTTATTTTGGATTAGAAGCCTAGCAAGAAAAATTCAAGGATTTTATAATTGTAGTCATTTTCTCAGGAAAATATGGGTGAAATGAAGTACAGCAATGTGCAAAACTGAAGATCTGTTCTATTCAATTATCAAGCATATCTTTTAATTGTAGGTTTGGTTATTACTGTATCTTTGAGCTTACTGTTCTCCAAAGATGACCTGTATGAATAAACATCTTGGGTGGAGAAGTCCCCAGATCCTTGAAATAACCAAAACTGTTTGCCTCTGTTAGAACAAATCTGCTTTATATTTCATTAAAATAAGAGAAGCCTATGACTGATTGCATTAGCCAATCATTTTCTGTGCAATCAAAATTTTTCCCTTAGCAAAAAACATGATTTTCTTTCACTTCTGCCTTTCAGTTTGATAAAAATTGACACTGTGACATGTATACTTTTTAGTATACTGGCTTTCTTTCCTGGATTGAAATGTAGTTATGAGTGTGTTGAAATGTTTATTATCTGTAATGTAACATTTTAATTGAAGCTGCTTTGAACAAAATGAAATATGGTCTGTGTGCATGGTGTAAAGACAGACGAGACTATTTTCTTTGAAAAACTGAAGAACCTAATTTTCTGCCTGGATATTCTGAACAAATTGGTTTTCAATTAGGCTTAAATAATTCATTGAATCTCTTGAATGAATTTCTTCACTTTTCAAATGAGTGAAAGGAATTGGTAGTTTCTTGACATCAGTATTTTAACTTTTTTTTTTTAAGCACAGGTGTTCATAAGGGAGAAGTTTTTTTATTTCTTTCATTTTTCTTCAGGTGTTAGGGATGGTGATGTTGTGTCTTTGCTCTGTTAAGGGACCAGATTGTAGCTTTCATATATTTGGTTTTTACCCTAATGCCATGCACACAAAGCAGGCACTTGCTTTCATTCGAGCAAATAGTGAGTGAGGAACATGAGTCTGTGTGTGCATGGGGAAGTGTTGTCTGATAATCTGTTCTGAATTTTTTACATCTCTTTTCTTGGTTAAGATAATGTGTCCTTACTTTTTTCCCGGCCAAAAAAAAAAGGAATTTTCTTGTTTTTATTATCCCCTACATGCAAAATGCATCATACCGCATCAGGGGGGTAGCAGTTTTCTCTTGGCAGGTTGGACTTAGAGAATGAAATTTAAGATGTTGGAAAATGCTGGAAATAGGGGGGGAGAGCCTGAGCTTTGAGTCTTACTGTGCTGGTGTCTTTTGTTTTGAGGTAGATAAAAGTTTTATCAGAGCAGCCAGTAAAACTTACCTCTCAAGAGCAGATGTAATTGCCAAGAACTGGATCAGCAAGTCATTGTAGGCAGGCATATGGACATTTATATTGAGAATGTTGTTGGTTTATACAATACTTGGTAGGATTTATATCAATACATTAAGTTAAAGGAATTCAACAGAGGGTAGTCAAAGCCCGTTTCTAGTAGGCATTATTGGTTCATCTGTCCCTCTCCAAAGATCTGCAGTTCAAACTGGGTATCTGCGATGTGAGATGTTTTTCCTCATTAGTGGGTTGTTTCTCAGGACCTTTCTCCTCCTTTCTTTATTTACCTGGGTGTTCTACAAGGGAATCTGCGCTGTGCACTTTCTATACCTTTTTTTAACATTTTCTTCCAGCCTACAGTGCCGAACCTATTTCACACTACATCTTTACCTGGTTTGGTCTCACTGACTGGGGCAAGATTGCTCTTTAACAGATGAGAGATTAGATTAGAGTAATAATAATCCTAGGTATATAGGGTAATTAAAGTGTTGGTTTCTGAATATATTTTTTTGTTCACTGGTAGGATGTGCATGAAGAAATGACAGGAGTAAGTAGGAGAGGAAATACTCCACCAGCTCCAGTGGTTTTGCAATGAGCTGCATGGCGCTGCCCAGTACTGAAGTTAGAATTTCAATTTTCTTAAAACACAATCTTCTGATCTTCAAGGTTGAAAAACATAGCTGACATAACTGCTGATTATTTCAAATGAAACAAAGTGAAAGAAAGGAAAATAAATTGGACTGCTAAGGATTTCTTTCTTTCTTCTTTCAGACTTTCTTCTGAAATCTTACAGAAAACCAGAGCCCATTTATACGTGGTCATCTGTATTGATGACTGTGTCTTACTTTTAAAACTGAAATTCCAAACACTTCCAGTCAGCTTCATGCAGACTACAAATAATCTAAAATTACATTTGTCATAAAGCTAAAAATGTAAAGCTACCCGACTGAATGTTTGGTGTTCTGAAGGGTTTTCACAATTGAGTGATGAAGTACCAGTTTGAGCTAATGCATAACTGTGGCCCTCGGGTGGAAGCTGTTACCTCTATGAATTACCAGATACCTGTATAACTCAGTTACTTTGTTCATGCTGCATGCCTTAGTTCACTTGCAACTTCAGGAGACTTACTTCGAATTTGAAGGAATTTAGTGGACAGATGAATTGGTTTTCTGTTCTTTTACCAGACTGATGGGTATTAGCACAGGTGTTAACAATGGAGTAGTTTGTTTCAACTCCTTGGAGATTCGCAGAAAGCTTGAAATCAAATATGTGTGATCTTTACTTCATATTAATTCAGTACTTCAGACTATATTTTCATTGTAAAGGGATACAAGACCAAGAACTCTAGAAAGTACCTAAAGTCAGCTAAGAGTTTTATTTTCAAAGGCCCAAGTGTCTTTAAATGTATATGTGAAAATGGACTTGAGGAACCAACTTTTTATGGTTTCTGTAAGCAGTATTGACATTGTTGGTTTTGTTGATGATAATAGTAAGCCGGTTTTATTTATAACTAGCAGCATGTTAGTTGGCTTTGGGAGTTCAGCAGTCATTCTGCTTGTTCCTGTCACTGGAAATAATACAGTGTCAGTCTAAGAATTCCTTCCCGTTAACAAATGAAGTTTATCTTCCCCTCCACGTGGGCTTGTATTGGCACTTCTCAGGTACCTCTTTTAACCAGCTCCATTTGCTACAGACAAATTCAGGCTGCCCCTTACCTGCCAGATAATCACTTACTGATCACCTAGCGAATGGACTTCCGCTCTTCGAGTGTCCAGGGAGCAGAAGATCCAGAGACGTTTTTGTGATGGAGAGAGTAAAGCTCTTCCGGCAGGTGGCAGCAGAGCTGGGCTGGCTTGGAGGTGTGAGGGCACAGAAAAATGACTGGTAAGCGATAAATAGATGAAGAAACTTCACTGACGGTAACTTGCCAGCTTTTAATAGATAATATCCTGTTAAATTATTTTTCTCAGACCTTTGCACGACAAGATGTGGTGCAGGACACTTGCCAAAAGAGCTCTGGAGTGGGGTTTAGAAAGGAGCCCCACTGAGTGACAGCAGGCTTCTGTTGTTTGCTCAGCTACTCATTGTAGGATCTTCTGAGAAGGTATAGATTAGTTTAGGCCTGTCTCTGTTACCATAATGATACAGTAAGACACAGGTAAGAGGAAATGTGCATTTTTAAATAAACTGTTTCCTTTCTGTGCAAGATAAACAGGTAGTACTTGTGTTCGGTGATGTATTTGGGCACATCAAAATTCATGACTTTTTATCAGAATAATACAAGACCAGGTAAGGTGCTAGAACAAGTAGCTAATAAGGTATGTTTGTGGGCTCCCACAGGCTACAGTTTGACCATGATTTTATCAGAATTTTTACTGTAACAGTAATGCAGTGAAACCTGACCCCTGAAGAGGTGTGTTGAGACCAGATGAGAAGCCAGATGAGTGTCTCAAAACTTCAGTGTGTGTTTCCTTCATGATATGGGCTGCTGTAGTTATACTACAAGATGATCAGTAGTTTGGGGTCGTTTGGGCAAGGTCTGACAAATGCACTGCTTATCATTCTTTTGTGTCTCTTAGTTGCTGAAGAAGTGCTTGCTTCTGGCTAGTTTTTATTTGAATAGATTCGGAAGTGCACAACCTTAACTCCTGGGAGGGAATAAGCAATAGAGTAAGGGGCAAAGGACAGAAACTGATGTAGAGGAAGTTCCACCTGAACATGAGGAAGAACTTCACTGTGAGGGTGACTGAGCACTGGAACAGATTGCCCAGAGAGGCTGTGGAGTCTCCTTCCTGGTGATATTCAAGAACCGTCTGGCCTCAGTCCTGTGCCATGTGCTCCAGGATGATCCTGCCTGAGCAGGGAGGTTGGACCACATGATCCGCTGCGGTCCATTCCAACCTGGCCCGCTCTGTGCTAAGTTATATTCAGGTGAGAAGGGAATTCGTCTTAAACTTAATTAAGCCTGTGTCAGTGTTTGACACTATAGTCATTCCTGCTTGAGGTTTTTTTTTTTAAGTAGTCCAGAGTCACCAGGCTTTCATGTATTATTGTTACTGGTTTGCCATATTGTAGTATCTGCTGGGAGATAAATAAAGAATCAAAATACTAAACGAGGCCTGTTCCTCATGACCCATAAGAAGTACCCTGCCCAGCCATGGCTGGAGTGTGGTGTGTACTTGGTGTTTAAAATTCTTCCAGATCAGTATTATAAGGCTTATTCTTCAGTTACAGTATTTCTTACCAAGAATTATGAACTGTATTTTGAATTAAATTCGATGATAAACATCTCAAGTTAACAGGTGAAAAAAGATTTATTCTGTATTCTCTAAGTTAATAATGTTAAAACTGTCTGGTGAATGCTTTGAAGCAAGTTCATAGAAATTGGACATAGCTGTTTGATATATTTTAAATTTAAATGTTTGGAATGATACATTTCGTTTATTGACTTTTCTGATTCGTGTTCAGAGACTTGCCTAAGTGTGAAGTATGTATACGTGAATCAGATACAAAATGAAATAATAGAATGTTCCCAGAATTAGTGTTTTTTTTTCCTTTTAAGAAAAAGTAAAAGCATACTTTTTTCCAATATTAACTGCAATACTCTCAAAATTGTGCTGTAACCAGCAGGAAGTAGAAGATTGTGTGCCAGGGATGCTTCTTTTGAATGTGGTTGAGACATGTGTGCTCCCTCTGTGTGTGGAATATGGCTCCATGCCATGCTAACATGCTGTAAACCAGCTTGTGTCAGGAAGCTTTATCCATGTAGTTGTAAACTTGAGTATTTGTATGCCAATAGCTCGTGCCCAAGATAGAGAGTGCTTATATCAATAGAGCACAGCCAGCAAGGGTTCATCCCTTTTCATGGCCTTGTGGACATCTTTTTGAATAAACTTGGAGTAAAGTAGGTCACTAACAGAAAGTCTTGTCCTATTGCTGCTGAAGCTTAAAATCTTCCCAAGGAGCTAGGGTATAGCCCTTACACAAATAGGCTGGCCAATATTGTGAGATAAGTTGTATGGTTTTAGTCTTGTTACTGTATCAGAGCACAGAAAATTTGCTTCCAAAGGTGCTGTAAACAGTTTTTACCATCGTAGTTACTGGTTCATTTTGCCTTCCTTTTCCATTGCCTGGGATTTGTTAAGAGGACAAAAGCGGTTACATTTTGCCCCTTTGTCTGTAGCATAGAGATCCAAGATCAAGTTATGTGTATGAAAGAAACAGTAAATGATAAAATACGCTTCTTCCACTGACAGGAAGTTATGGTGGCAGGGGAATGGGGGGAGGCAGTTTGAAACTTCTGTTTTAAATGAGTTTCTAAGAGAATTTCCTGTAGCCCTTTTATAGAATTTTTGAAAAGTAGGTGGAAACTTTTTTTTTTTTAAACATGCTTGTGAGGTAGTAGTTAGTATTCCCTTTTATTCTGCAGTAGTTGGATAATGCAGTTAATCAGGGAATGCCAAAACATTTAAAGACCAAGAGTGTAGTTTCATGAGCATTTCTTTCCATGTCAACACTAGCATGGGCTGTCCTGACCTTAGCATCTTATTCCTGCCTTGCCCCTCAGTTGTGCTGGTGTAACTAGTTAATGTGCCAGGTGGCTTTGCAGCAAAGCAGATTGTGGAATTTACCATCAGAAAAATATTATTTTTAACCTGGATCGATTCCCTGACTGGCCTCACTGCTCAGCTGCACAAACAGTTGTGCCAGCACAGCTGAGGAATGAGGACTGCTTAAGCTGGTACTGCAGTGGAAAAAGTGTTGTGAAACTGTAGCTTAATCTGTGTGTTCTAGGTATAGTTGTACTATGCTGGCAAAATATTCTTCACATAGATACCACTTTTATTAGCACAGTTTGACTGTGGAAGGGAGAAAAGGATAATTATGGCGTTTGCTGTGATATATTTATGTTGTCAAAATATGTCTATAAAACCTGTCTTGACAGTTCTGTGTAAAATTTACCGTTCTTTACATAAACTGATGTGAACTACTATGGGTCATTAGAAAACTGAAGAACTGTGAAATCAAGACATCTGCTTTTTTAAACTGTCTGCTTGGAATATATGTAATGCTGAGATAGTTGCTTCCACCTTCAATCACATTGGTGTTCCTGCTGTTCATTCAACCTTTATTTTTTAAGGTGAGAGCAACAGAAAGTATTACAAGAAATGAAATTCAATGGTTTTTAGTAGATACGATAAGAAACTGGAAGATCTGAAGAACAGATTTAAGATTTCAGGAGATAATATGCAATTTCTTTAGAATTCCTTCCTATGTAGGTATGAGTCTTTGCTGAGTCTATGTAGCTATAGGTCCCCCTGGGAAGGAAAGCATAAAAATGCTTTCATTCTTTGTCCTGGAACTTTGACTCTCGTATTGGATGTCAAATGTCCTGTACACTGACAATTCAATTCTTTAATTTCTTTTTTGGCTGGATTTTTTTTTTAATCATTTTAGATATCAGCTTCAGTTCTCATTCCCACGTTATAAATGGGGGGGTGGGAGGGGTGGGGAAAAGGCAAGTATTTTCCCTTTCTTCAACTAGTTAGCTAGAATTTCGTGATGCTTTGCTTTGCTTTTAAATTTTGCAATTCTGCGTATTGGTATGCACAGTATACAGTGTTGAATACTTAAGAGCTGACGTTACATTTCTTTGTGTTCAGGTATCATTCTGCTAAGGTGGACTTCCTTCAGTCATCCATACCTAACAGTATATTTCCGGGATTTTTTAAAAAAACGCCGCAGTGTTTCATAGTTGGCAAATATCTAAGCTCATGTGTGGTTGTAAAACAGTTTCATTTATTTCATTTGGTAATGAGTCTTTGGAATGCCTTCTACCCAGTTCTATTTCCAGTTATCCATCTGGAATGGGCTTAAATACATGTGCAATGAGAGGTCTTAGGTTTTGAAACAAACTAGTATTCTAAATGCTTTTCTTCAGCATTACTTGTAATGTTAAGTTGAACAATTACAAATGAATTGAGAAATGAAAGGTAGTGTTACAGTAGAAATTTGTGCTTTGTGTATTCTTTTAAGAGTTCAATATCCCTATGGCAACAACTACAAAAAACTTTTTCTAGTTATGCAAAGTTTAAGGTTTCATTAAAATGGAGCGGGGTGGGGGGGAAGCAGCTCCTAAACTTCTACATTTTGTAGCTTGGAAAGGAAGCACAAATCTGTGCTTTGTAGGCAGTTGTTTTGCTGACTGTTTGTAGCTTTCCAATGCACTGAAGAGAAATTTTAATATAAGGGTAAGCTTACTGATCTGTGCAAGAGAGAAATTGTTACGGTCACAGATATTTGATAAAATGATGCAGTAGCTGGGAAGACAGCTCATGCAGAATTTCCCCTGATGTTGGAAAAAGAAATACAGGCAATGCATTTCAGTGTAATTAATAGTGGTTTTCTTTGCTGAATCTATAAGAAATACATTTCTAATGTCCAGTGTTGTTTGTAATTGCATTTTCTTTAAAAAATTTTAAGTTACAGGAAGAGCTGCTTTTTGTCTCTTATAAATTGAGATACTAGGAATACTTTTCTTAAAAGGCAAGTTACATATATTGTAGAGTTTAAGTAATTAATTGTTAGGTTAGTGTTTGCTATGAAACATTACAGTGGGTAGAATATGTTTTATTCTACTATGACACATACTAATTTTACTATTAACCCATGCATAGGAGCATTTAATAATTCCTCTTTCTAAATTCTTATGACTGAAATGGAGTGTTCACAGAAGATATTATTGTTCTAGAATATGTTGTTTTGTTCCTGAAAGATACAAGGCCTCTCAGGTTGGTGGTTTTGGTGGCATTTTAGGGTTCTTTTGACTGAGCTGTCAGTCCTGTGAGGACTCACTGCTGATAAAAAGGGATTAATTTTACTATAGCTGAAACAATGCAGCAAGTGAAAACATTTCAGAATGTATTTTAACATTGGGAAGTTAAATGGCTCTAGATTTGTTAATTTCTTTATTATAATTTGTGTTGCATTATGACAAATTCAGTGCATTCTTTGGAAGACTGAAATCAGTCATGCATTCTAAACATATCTAATGCTCATTGAAATAAAAGAGCACAGTATGGTCAAAATTCTTGCTGCAAAGTCTTGAAAATTCATCCTGATATGATTTAGTTGGTTGCTGTCACACCTAAACTTCTGTACCTGTCCTCTGTGCTTCCTGGTGAAAGGGTTAAGATGTCTTGGTCGGTGTCCTTAAAACTACTGTGTAATAATAGGGGGGAGAGGCCTCCTCAGTGCTTCAGTCACAGAGGGAACTGCTTTTATAAGATGTGCAAAAGAGTACTCTGACAGTGTCAAAATGAGGATGCAACATTTCCAGTGGCAGATCACTGATGTTTTTTTACAGCTTGAACGTAGCTTTTAGGGTAAAAGAGAAGGACATTCAAGCTTTTGTTCTGAGGACTTCTTGTGTAATGACCAAAAGGGATTTTATGTCAGTCTTGAGACTAATCAGTAGGCCTTCTGGAAGTTCTGTAGGATAAGAGGAAGCCAGAGCATTTCAAATGTTTTTAATCTTTTTATTACCACATAAGAAATTATCTATACCTCCTCCTTTAAAATAACTAACCATTTATTTGCAACTTGGTGGTAACTTCTGTTTTATGGAAAGTGTAGCAGTTTACATTCCTTGTTGGTAAGAAGCAGCTTTTCAGGGCAGTGAGGGGAAAACGAACTTTAAAAGTCCATCTGAAAACATTTGGTTTCGGTTTGGGTTTTTATTTTTTCCTTAGTTCCATAATGATTGGTGCCAGTAGCAACTCCTAAGTAGCCCTTTTTGATACCTACATGCTTTCCCATTTGCAAGGCTTACTGTTCTTGTAGCCAATAGTTTGCCGTCCTGCATTTAACCAAAAAGGCAGAGCAAGATCTGCCAGCTGTGATGACATTGGAAGATCTGGAGCTTGTCATTTTTTTCTGAACTTTAGTATATGATATTGAAAAAGCTTTTCCACTGTCTGTACTGGCATCAAAACTTTCCTGCTGTGCAAATAATGTTAGCAGTGGCTTAGATTTTTGGCATTAAAAAGTTTGGCATTTTAAAATTTCAGTTTCAAATATTTAAATGTGTTCTCTGTGATGTCTAGAGAGGACATGTGTCAGAGCTAGAAAGAAATAAGTCTTACTCAAATGGAACCAAATTCCACCGAGGTATGTAAGCATCTAGTTAGTGGAGAGGGATCTAAAGGTCTGGAAAAAATTGTTGGGACTCACAGAAGCTGATGAAGGATTTGCATGGAGCCCAACAGTAGCAGACAAATACTTGGCACGGAGGTTTGAATTTAATTTGGACTCAGTGTCACAAATTGCACTCGTGTCTTTAATTTTTCCTATCACTCTTCCTCCTACCTTATTCAGACCCATAACTTCCATTTCTCTTTGTGTGTTTTCCCCCACTTCAATTCTTAAGTAGGCAGTTGTCAAACCTGAATGGTTTTCTCTGTGCTCTGCAGAAGAGGGGGATGTGGGAGATTTGTGTATTACACATGTAAAAGTAGAGAAAAAGTATTTCTATACCAGTTACTGTATTTGCTTAGATACCTAGCTTTACTTGATCTTTGATAGAACTTGTGGTGCAAAAGCACTGTAAAAAGCATCAGGTTAATTAACCTTGTTTTTAAAAAAGCATCTTTAAAACAGCAGCTGTGAATGGACTTCTCAATATATACTTCTCAATAAGTCAACTTGTCAAAGGATAAGCAAAAGGGCTTTTCAGTGTGAACATAAGCAATAGCATAGGCAGCCTGCTGTAGGATGTGATTATCCCTTCTCTTCAGCACTTCTGAGGGTGCATCTGACAGCCTGGAGCCTGCCCTTGCAAGAATGCTAACAAATGGGAGCAACTTCAACTGAGGGAAATAAGAGAGTGATAGAAGTTGAGATACTGAGGAACCTCAGCATGTTTAATGTAGGGAAGGGAGGTCTAAAGATGGACTAATGTACAGTTGGAATTACAGGCAAGATGGGGCAGGAATGCTTTTCTCAGGTGGCAAACAAAATGGCAAGAAGTAATAGATTGCAGCAAGGGAAATCCCAGCTGGATATAAAGAATAAGTTGCTCTTAGTGAGTGTGATTAATCAGTGGAGGAGATTTTCCAGAAACCTAGTGGAATCTCCATCCTTGTGATTTTTAAGAATTTGGCTGCCCAAGGCCTCATGCACCTGGTTTAATCCTGAAGTCAAGTCCTGATTTCAATAGCGTTCGGATCTCTTGACCTCTGTCCATGCCTTCCAACTGAAGTTTATCAGTAATTCTATGAAGATAGAGTTGGTTTTTGTTGCAGAGTATTCAAGAATCATAGGCCCAAGTTTAGAAAACATTCTAGATCAATAATACTGTTTTATCTGGGATGCCTTTGGAAGTGCTTTGAGACAGAGCAGCCTTAGATTATATAGTTACAGCTTTTTTGAGGCTTCATGAATTGAGATTACTGCTTGCTAAGATCTACTTTTACGTTTCTTAGAAATGCTTTTGATTTGGTTTTTTTTTAGGCAGTTGCTGCTGTTCTGCACCTGTTCTAGGTGTAGAATTGGTTTAATACATAGTCCCATAGGAGTATAATAGGAGTGGGATATAAAAATGATCCAGTTGTAGCACTGATCCAATGCTGGCTGCTGAAATAACAGCATATGGCCCATAACTCACTGCTCCAATTCAGCTTTTGGTCTAGCCATGCTTATAGGGTCTGTAATTCAGATACTTAATTACAGTTCTTGGAAAGAAGGTGTAATTTATGTCAGCCTGGTTCATTTTTTCTTTCAGTTTCACAGTAAAGTCTTTGATTTCAGAATAATGCATTATCAGGCTTTTTGCATGATAGGGTCTTCCAGTCTGTGGGATGTAGTGCAGTTGAATGTATACAGGATGGTTTGAGCTTATGCAGCTGCTCATCGCTGCTGAAAAACAAAGAGAAATCCAGCAAGAAAGAAAGGTATTATATTCTTACAGATTGATCTCTTGAATTTGCCACATCTTTCTTGCTCTGGCCCAAGAAAGGGGACAGAATTGCAGAGGCTAAGAGCAGAGTGGTGAGAAAGGCAAGATATACTGAAGATTTTGGTCTGTTCAGCTTTCTCCAACTTCCACCCTAAATCTGCAAGTACTTCGTTAGTAAAGGAGCATACAGGGCTGACTGTTGCTGCCACACAGTTAACTTGCATCTTGTTGTCTTCTCATAGGGGAAGATTCATGTGCTAATCTTATCCTCACTGAGAGAGAATAGTGATTGTGGACTTGCAGTCTTCCGGGAAGCTAAAGGAGCTGGTTCTGTGCTTTCCTGACAAAGGTGGTGTCTTCACCGGCCTTGTGCCGCAGGAGGCAGCTGATAGATCTAATCATCTGAGTTCTGGAGCTTTGCTGTTTGCATCTGGAACTATGAGTAGTTTACCCCTGATTTGAAAAGGCTCGTAGAGTTTTCAGGCATATATATTCAAAGGATTTTTTTTCTACTTTTTTTTTCCAAAAGAAAGTAGGCCAAGAGTGTTAGTTCTGGAATTACTTTGGAGAGTTAAAAGACAGAAAACTTTTAGTTTTCAGAAAGCTGAATAACCAGCTTTGATTTGTATTGAAGCCAGTAGATTTTAGTCTAAATATTTAGAAGTGTCATTTGCATAGGGCACTTAATGAAGGGCCTTAAATGTTTTGGTAAAGCTGTTTTGCATTGGTATTTATTTGTTTTTTAATTAAGAAAGAACAAAGAAGAAAAGTGAGATGGGTGTTATCCGTGGAATCCTTAATCTGAATGAGCACAATTCTGTCTTTAGCAACTAACTTTTTTCTTTTTTCATGCATATAGATTTTGCCATCAGTTATGTTCTTAGTTTGGCAGTCTCAACTATAAGTAAGGTCCTGCTTTTGAGACATATAATCAGTGTCATTACTGTCCTGGACCAATTATTTGTGTTACTTGAATATTTTTAGGTGATTTTAATTGTGAGTGAAATTTTCTTCTTTAAATATGAATATAAAAAATAAGGGCCTTTTTGCATGTAGATCACAGAACTGAGACTGCTTTCTGAAAGGAGTATCTGGAAAGTAAAGGGAATACTTGGAGTTACACTTCATCTTCGTGGATTTCTTGTGGCTTTTTGTGACCCATGCATTCACTACTTTGTGAATACCAGAGAAAGTGTAATTTGATCATCGAGCCACGTTTGGTAAATACCAGTTTTGTGGAGACAGGCTTTTCTGTCCATAGGGGAAAAGGTCCCTGCCAAAATCTAAAAGCTTTCTCTATTATTTGGTTGTCTGTTATTTTGCTCTGGAGGACTAAAATACAGATGTGTGTTATTTGTAACACGACAGCATCTGTATTTGTGTTAGTTGCTGTAGTGCTTGGTTAATAAAGTTTCAGACTGCACTTTTGATGAAATATGGCTAAATAGTTGAAAACTTTTGATAAAGGATTTTGCAAAACTTTCTCTAACATATCAGTGAAACATTAAAATTTGATGTGATGCGCACAGCCTGCTGCTGCTCAGCAACTGTTCGAATGCTTACTTAACTATGGTATATATCAAATAGCATTATTTTTGTTCTGTTGTTTGATGCTTTCTTTAACAGTCCAAAGCTACTTCCAGTTTTTCTGTAAATAGTGTACTTTAACACAGGTCTTCTAGGAGTTGTGTGGTCTCGTGGCTGTACATGACAGCTAGGAAGAGGTAAACCAGCTTGTTTCTTCTGCTTCTAGTGCAGTGCACACAGCTATGAGTTGCTGATGATCCATTAAATGCTTTGTGATATGACTTCCATGGAAATGGGATCACAAATTCCACCACTGAGCTTCCAGCTCCATTTGAGTGTGGTATCAAAGGTACATTTTGGTGTACAGGCAGCTGTTTGTACTGTCCAGGAAAGAGCACTGAAGATGGAAGGTGATGAAGTTGCTTTGCTCTTAAATCATACGATTTGTAACTTGTAATAGCTTACAGACTTGCTCAAAATATTATTGCTCAAGCTATCCTTGGTATCTTTGCTTTTCTCTAAGCAGATAATCTCCCTAAAGCCAGTTTACTGCTCAGGAATTTTTCACTTTTCATTTGAGTGATGTTTTGTATAAACCAGGCATTCTCAAAGTAGTCAGTGAATCACAGTGAAATGCTGTATGAATGTGGCTTCAGCAAGCTGAATGGAGCTTTTTTGTGCACATTGTATACAAGTGCCGACAGAGCCCTTGCTAAAAATTTTTGCAAAATGTAATATTCTTCTTAAAGTGCCTGCTTATCATATGGGGAATCAGAGACTTTGATCCTGTGACCTGGAAAAATTCCTGTTGTTTCACCAAGTTAGAATTGCTGCTAGGTTTTAAAATGAGATCAGCAAGGAGACTGCATTGATAAGAGTGTTTGGAAGATGATACAATTCAGAAATGGAGTGTTTTGCCTACTGCAGTACGAGGGAAAGATGATGAATGAGCTGGAGTATGATAAGAGAGAAATTGTCTCTTTGGTTGCGTTCCAGTGTGTTAAACTCAGAGTGTGCAGCTCTCTTCCTGGCAGTACGGTGGAGTTCCTGCAGGATGTTAGTCAGGGCTTGAGTGATGTGTGTGTGAACGCACATCAGGCTTAACTGTGATGTTACTAATGTTTTTACTCTTAACTTCCTAGTGATTTATGATTTTTTTTTCTGCAAAAGTAATGTTATTTTATGTGTATTTAAAGCCTTTTCTCAATTAGGTCACCATTAATATAGGCTGCTCTGTAGTAGATGCAGCAACTGTTGAACAGTACACATTGGTTTTAGATACAAGTGAGAAATAATTAATGGAAAATGATATATTTAAAGAAGGTACTACTACTAGAGTTTGGCTATCATTATATGACTGAACTGGCATTACAGTTATACATAATTACATTACACATAACAACTGTTAATTTGCCTTTGGTACAGTCATGCTTTCTGAGGCCTTTTATTCAGTTACTGCATTGGTCTGGCTTATAATTTGTAGAATAAGATGAACAGTGCATAACACCGCTACAAGGGCAAAGACCCAGCAGCAATATTCATAATAAAGTTGTTGTTCATAGTAGTCTTCTTGTAGCAGGAAATGAGAATTTAAAATACTTTCTTTTATTATTGTCATTCTAATATACCTACTGTCAGAAGCTCTGTTTTAAAATTTGTTAATGAGAATTCCTCAAGCTAGAGGCCTCTCTTTCTGTGTGAAATGTTACTGTATCTCATTGGCTGAGTTAGGAGTTTAGTAAAATATGTTTCCCTCCATGGCCTAGGGAGGTTTCTGCTTGGTGCCAAGACAATTTCATAAAAGCATTGCCAGTAGTGATGCCCTTGCTGCACTAGTAACAACCTTTAGAGCAATAGAATAAATGAAGGATGGAGAAATCTCTTGACTGGTTGGCTCTATTTGGGGAATTACTAAGAAAACAAGATTAATTTAAGTCTTAGTGCAGCAATGGTAGTTTGCTCCAAATCAGTTTTCCAGACCTGGATTATTTGTCTCTAGCTCCTGCTTATGGCAAGAGTTAGCCTTATATCCTTTCTGTTCTCTTAGATCCTTATTGTTTACCTTTTACTTTTATCCTCAGGAAGAGGATGGACTGAACTGTCAACCTTTAGACAACTTCTGGCCACTCATTGGTAACTCAGGTGGGGCTTTACTGACACCTTTTGAATTTGTTCCATCTGCTTGTCTAAACCACAATTAAGTTATTTACTTACCTCATTTAGTCACATTCAAGAGACATAAAGGGAACAGGGGAAAAAATAATAAAAATACCATACTTGTCAAATGTAAACATCTTCCAAATAAGAGCATGAATGTTTTGATTTCAATTTTGAACAACTGCAGAGAGTGTCAAAGGTGCAGCTAGACCAGAACTTGACATGTGTGCTTTGTTTCTTTTGACAGTCACACAAGCATTTGAGAACCAGGTTGTCTTGGAGTATGACTTTCAGATTTTTGCTTCCTGTATCCTGGCTTCCAGACAGTGGACACTGCTCTTGCTGGGCTGTGCTGGAGTGACCAGGTTGTGCTAAAATGAGTCACTGTATAGATGAGGTTTGCACAACTAAGCATGTAGAAATTTAAGTTAAGAAGTAAAGAATAGAGAATGGTTCCATGAAATCAGGGAAATAGAAACTCTTCCTTGTAAAATCAGGAAACAGCCTGTACATTATGTGTGCCTGAGAAAGAGAGAGAGATGTAAATGTCTTCGGAGTTTTTCCCATAAATTAATGTTTTCAGTCTAAGCAATAAGCAAGATTCACCATAATTTTGAAATTATTTGGGACAAGATTTTTTTGTTTCACAAAATCTCGCTTCTTATACACTAGGTGTGCTATCACAACATTTTTGGCCAATATTATACACAAGCCATTTCTTTTCTCTAGGGAAAAATGTAATGCCCACACTAGAAAATAGGACACATAATGTATTGTGAACAAGACAACAGTTGCCATGCCTTGTAACTACTGGGATTTCTGGGGTTTTTTTCTTAATATAATTGTATGCATTTAATTTACTGTACAGCCTGACTTCAGCAACATCATATAATTGTAGGAAAAAAATTCTAAAGGCATTACTTAACTGCATCAAAATCCAGTTCATTATCCTTGGTTTGGACACCACTGATAGAGAATGTTTTAAGTCTGAAGGGCTGTAAGATTAGGAATACCTTTCAGAGGTTCACATTGCTCAAAGCTCCACCTAACCTGTTCACTGCCATGAGCGGCACCCACAGCTTCCCTGGGCTACCTGTTCCACTGTCTCACCACGCTCCACACAAACAATTTCTTCCTTATATCCAATCCAAACATATGCTCTTCTAGTTTAAAATCATTACCTCATCTTCAGACGTTTTTGACTGTGGCTGTGGGCAATTATTGAGATACTTTGATTCTGGAATGTTTTCCCTAAAATACTGTCATGTCCCTTGATCTCTGATTACCTTCATTTCTGGCTTGCAGTTGTAGGATAATGGAACTCTTCAAAATTTTTAGGGGTATTTGCTTTAGTATCAGTATGAAACACAGAAATGAGTCCTTCAAATACCAATCTAGTCATCAGCAAAACCACTGGAAGATTGGGTTACATAATGCAAGCTCTGAGATTTGAAATGCTGTTGTTGGCTTCTGTATTGAACTGCTGAAGTTCAGCTATTTGCCTGGATACAGAGGCTTTTCAGAGCTTCCTGCTGTGAACTGAATAGCCCAAAGTACATATCAGAAATCAAACCACCTGGTAAGCTGCTAAAACATGGCACAACATGTTTATATTCTCATGAATTTTAATGAAATATGGCAATATTGTCATTGGGACATACTGTAAGGGCACAAAGTTCACTCTCAGACTTTCCGCTGTTGTGGAAATGTGGCAACAGGATAATTTTACATTCAACAATTGTAGGTCACTATAAATGAGAGCAAAATCATTATATCTCATGAATGTAACTTAGCATTTCTTTAGCCTTTTGGATTCTTTCATCATTGAATTGGAAATATAATAATGAAATTGAAGAACTAATTTTTTTCCATGGGTTTATCTGAGAGTTATTGCAGTTTCAGACCAGCTGGGTTTGAAGTGTTTCTCTGATACAATCTTCTGAGTCACGAGGAGGGGTGTAGTGTTAACAGCACTCTTACATAGTTCTGAATTGGAGCAATGACACTTCTTGCTGTTCTCTTTAGAATGAAAGCTAAGGTATATGGAGTTTCAGTATGAAATTCGCCAATGCTTTTGTACTTCAGTATTTCAATGTACATTTGAGTCTCGTTTTGCTTGGTTAAATGCAATTTCAAGTTGTTTCAATCTGATTTTATTTCTCTTATTCATATTCCTGTTTTCAAAAAAGAAATTATTAATGTATAATTTTAAATAGAGCTTTACATTTAGAAATCTGGAGATATTCCTGGTCATGTGATTTTCTAAGGACAAAAAGCATCTTGTCCTTCTTATGTGCCTACTTCTATACATTGATGTCCCATGATGGCTCTTCAGCAGTAATTGTGCATCTCTCACTGAAAGAATTGATATCTGGTGTGGGTGCTGTCTTATTTTGGTTTTAAATTGGGAAATCACTATCAAAATCTGCTGTTAAATATGTAGCTTGCTAGGAGTCGTGACTCTCATTTCATGAGATGTCTGTTTCATTTATGCAAAGATTTTTAAATGAAATATGAACTTAGCCAAGTGTAAGCTGAATCTTCCCTGGGTTCAGTGAAACTATCATGGGACTGATGATTCTAGAATTCAAATTGGCAGCTCTGAAGCAGCCAGTCATGCTGGACTGTGGTTTTCAGTGGTGGAGCCAGAAGTCTGCAAGCTCTGCAGATCCAGGTCTACTTGGAATGTGGTTTCATACTATTGAAAGGGTGTTTGAAGCCAAGATGTTTTGAGATGGGCTTCTGTGTACTCAGGCTGCAGGGTAGTCCCCTTTGGCTCAGAGTCAGCTGTTGTAGAGGTTCCTGAAGCTACTCAAAGAACTTGTCATTCACATACATTTTATTGCTGCTGTTGGCAGTAGGTCACTGGCGAGTTCTGTGAACATCTACCACTTTTTGGGGGCAGTTTGTTCACAGAAGACTTTGTTCTGATTTGGATTGGTCAGATGTAAAATCTGAAACTTTACAAACCACCCTGGAGCCAGCTCAACCAGCTTTCAGAATTGTTTTCTATGTAGAGTACTACAAGTCATGAAAGCAGGGGGATAGCAATAAACCAAATAACACTTTCAGATGCTTGTTATCCTACTTGTTACTGTGGTCACAGCCAGCAGGTACATCAGGCTTTGTATCACAAACTTTACACTTCTCTGAGGCTGAGGTGTGCTGAACTTCGTTGGCTGCGGCTGATTCTTCTTCACGTAGTATCTTTTACCAAGCTGTCTTCTACTCAACAAACTAGGATGTAGTAAAATATTGGAAGATGTTTAAAACTTCCATAGCTAATTATGTTTACGGTACTAGACAGGGAGAAGGAAAGGTATAGGTGGGAAAAAGAGGAATAGGTTATTATGTCATCTAGTGGAGTGTAGTAAGCATTATGAGTAAACTCATTGCAACTGGGAATAGTAGTCTGGGGTTTGTGAGGAGTTACGTGAAACTTCTGATGCAATGTTCAGGAGCAGATGGAAAAGGCAGCAGAGCGATTGGGCATCATCAGAAAGATACCTAGGACATGAGAAAAGGTGGTGTTCCTGTGTAAAGCCCTGGTAAGCCATCCCCTTGAGTACCAAAGGCCACAGTCCCTGTATTTCAGGGAGCATATGTTGGAGAAGGTAGTGAGAAGATGTTACTTTATTTTTAATTAAGAAAACAGCTCTTGCCTCCCAAGGAGGCATTTAGATGACAGACTTACGAGTTTGGAGAGGTGAGGATTATAGGAGGATTTATGAGTGCAGCTTGAAAATTAATGCAGGTGGTAAATGCAGAACTGTTGTGAAAGTCTGCAGCTTGTAACTGTGTACCACTCAGGACCTGTAGATCAAGAAGTTTGAAAAAAGTCTAAGGAAGACTTTTTTGGTTGATTTTGAATTATTATTTCAAAATGCAAAGAGTAGTAAACTTCCGGAATTCTTTGCCACAGTGTATTGAGGACCAGATAATTTCAGTAGGTTAAGAAAAGGAAATTGATGACTACATCTTCAACAGGTCTGTAAAGAGGATAGGCAGGGCACTGCTCTCGAGTTTCCTCAATCACACAGTTGTACATATGGAGGGAATGAGAGGAATGTGCTCAAAAAAGGCTTAGGCTTACACGTTCTTCCTGAATATTGCTTTTTGTTGCCACTCTTGCAAACAACACTGAGCCAAAATGACCCTTTTTTGACTCAGTAGGATATTTATGTTCTTACGGTAGTGCACATTGTGATCAGAGGATCTGTGAGACATTATAGCATCTAGTTAGATTTAAACTGGTTGTTTAAAATCATTGCTTCATTTTAGGAAGCTTTTGTATCTTTTTGTCAGTTATCAATCAAAAGCAGATTTTAAAGGAGATATAGTCAAGTGAATTAAACAAAAAAAATGTTTAATCATGTTTCTTTGTAGACTATCATTGTTTTCAGTTACTTCTTCAAGATTTTTTTAATGAAGGCTGGTCATATGGCATGGTTTTCCTGCCTCTTACTCTGATTGGCATTTTTATCATCTTAAGTTTTTTTCTCTTCCTTCAAGTCCTAGAACAGTTGCACAGGAAATAGTGCATACTCTTCAAAATAGCCACACCTGCTTTTGACTTCAGAGAGTTCATAGAGGATTATCTTTATGAAAGCTTTACAGTGCAGTGACAGTAGAAATTAAGTATGCAGAAGGGAAAAAACCACTTGACGGCTTTCTTATATTGTTAATCTGTGGAAGAAACCTGATATAAATCACAGTTGGGGATGTGAAGATTAATACTTGCTACTTGACCTTCCTGTGAATTAACAATGGGGTTTTCATTCATTGGGAAGCTGACAAATGGAAGCAGATGTACACATTTGCATAATAAAAAAGGGAATAAATCTTATTTAAAGGTAGAGAATTTTGATTATCTAGGTAAAACTGACATGTACCCTGACTGGATTATGCAATGCAGTTTTAGCTTTCTGTGTTTCATTTCCGTATGACATCCTACAATTGCCATGAAACAAGCTTTACAAGACCATACAAAACATAGGGTTGCTTCTAAGGTGAAGAAAATGGTTCAAAAGCATAGATTTATAGCATTCTTGGACTTTTACTTCTGAATTACATCAAGTACTGTATTTAAGGTACGCATGTAATTCAGAAATCTGATTTTTATCTTCACATGTATTTCTAGTATAATTTAATGGGTAGTGATGTAGAGCTTTTAGGGGTCTTGTGAGAACTGTGTGGACAGGAGAGCACATGAGAAGTGTTGCTCTTAAACGGTTGGGTGTGCCTTGGAGAATAAGTGTAGGAAGAATTGAAAATGCCTTCTCAGCTGTCTTAGAGGTGTTTTGCTTTCCTCACCTTTAGTTCATCTCCAGAAAAAATGAATTAAACTCTTTTTAAAAATTTCAAAACTTTCAGATCCAGATTTCTGTTAACATACTGTGCAAAGAATGCAGGTCAAATCTCAAACTGCCAGCTCCTAACAGTAGGTTAAGGCAAGCTCAATGGTTGTGATAAGATTTTTCTCTTATGAAACCGTATTCCTGTGGAAATATTTACAGTGACCTGAGAAACTTCATTTTTAACATGCTTAAGTATGAGGTTTGCCAACATATTGCTGAGCTCTGAAAAGGGCAGCTATGCTTGAATAGAATTTACCTACAGTAAAGGAAGATGGCGTTTTAATTATTTCTCATAAGGGAAAGGGAAAAAAATCCAAACCGAATTTAGATAAAATCCATTAATAGAATCCCTTGATGCGTGCATTAGCATTACTGAACTAGCAAGAATTAAAAATTCACAGTCAAGCAAAACAAAACCCTTCTTTTTTAATTTGCTCAACNCTTTTTTTTTTTTTTTTTTTTTTTTTTTTAGTTTGCTCAACATGAAAAAAGTAGAACCCCAACTAATTTCCCTTGAAAAAGAAATTGTGTAACTGCTCATAGTTTCCAAGGAAATACCTGACGGATTAAACCTCTTTAAATGTTTCATGCATGCACACTTGTGCTGTGGGACCCATTAAAGTACATTGTTATTCTGGCCAGGAGTTTAAAAGACATCATGAAATGTGTTAAATAATTTTTTTTTTCTGGAAATTACTATTTGTAATGAATTTGGAGGAAGAAAAAATACCAAGCTGTGCTTCCAGGTAGGAATTGCTTCCCGGTAGGAATTGCTTCCAGGTAGGGTCACTTAAAATAAATTTTCCATAGAAATAGATTATTTCTTTGAACTGTTCCAGAGTTTGCCATTTTCCTCTGATCTTGCTCACCATTAATTATTTGATAAAAGTATTTTGGTTTGATCCAATTCAGTAATGTGCTTGGGGAAAACTCTTAGTGATGCTTATTTGCAGTTCTGATTTTTTTTCAGTTTTAAGGTCATGCATTGAGATCAGGTTTATATCCTTCATGTTCTTGTTTGGATTCAGAACAGTGCAGAGTAGAAATCTGGCAAACAGTTACAAAGAAGTATTGCTGTGTGGTAGGTTGAGGATGAGATGGGAAACTAACTGTGATGGGCTAAATTTATTTATTCTTTATTTATTTAGGAGATGGGTGGTAATGATCAAAGTACATCATCTGGATTTGATAGTACTATTCTTTAAGCAGATATACTGGTGAAGAACTGTTCAAATGGTTCAAATTAGCCATGGAAAAGCTGAGTAATATATTAGAACAATTAAGTTCTACTAGGAATATTTAATAAACCTGTTTCCATCATCCAGTTCTCACACTTATTTTTTAAAATATGCATTTAAAGCGTTAGTGATGTTAGTGTAAGCTTTGAGATTTTGTCCTGTCACTTCTTAATCTCTTTTGCAGAAAGAATATGGCACTCTGGGGTAGAATGTTCTTGTTTCTATGTATTTTCCCTTTCAGAATTATTTGAAATTTTAAGAAAACAAGTGTGTGTCTAGGCTGCCTGATATTTGGCTCCATGTAGGCTTTCAGAAAAAGTCAATTAGAGCTAGATTTGGGTTTTTGTTTTTTGGGGGGATTTTTTGGTAGTTTCTCAGAAAGCCGTACAATTTTGGTTTTGTTATTCTTGGGTTCTTCTTTTTTCCTGCCTGTAAGGTGTCAGTGACATAGTAAAAGTGTGCTGTCCTGCATGCAGCTAGGAACCAATTTCTTTAAGGAAGGTTGGCTTTACATGCAGTGGTATCTCTTTTAATATTTCCCGCTTCCTCCATTTGTTAGGCACACATACAGTGAAAGTTTCCAGTCTCATGTTTACAAGAATGCGCGGTTATAGCTGAGGAGGAAAAGGAAGAGTAGGTGTGGAAGTTGTCATGTAAGAGGTTGGAGAGGTAGGTTGCAAGAGAACAATATGGCATTTATTGTCTGATGTTCCTTTTATTTTCCCCAAGCAATAGGGATACAAAAACATACTTCTGACTGTTCAATAAGCTTGCAATGCTTGTTACTTTCAGAGGAATGGAGATCCTGCTTTAGAAGCTGTCTTCTGTGGATAGAGATTCATGTATTTATAATGTGATTGCCAGTCTTGTAGACTGGAAAGAAAATGATATTTTTTAAAGAAAGCTGAAAGAAATGCTAGCAGTATTAATATCAGCTAGACTTCGTTGTTCAGGCAATTCAGTGTAAAGAAACCCTCGATGGAAAGTGACCTAAGGTTAGTCTTTAGTTGAATTATTGGGGTGAAACTTCAGAATTGAGGTCTGGCTGAAAAAAGGGCCCATAGAAGTTTCTTAATATTTGTTGGCTTGGTGCCTGGATAGGTGTTTGGATAAGATAACAGGAAAAAAGCGTAGCTAAATATATGGGGGAAGGTAGAAGTTATTGCTCATGAAAGCATGGAGTGAGGAGGGGTGAAGATAAATTTATTTTTTGGAGTTACCCAATGCACAGTTACATAATCCGTGTATCTGAGTCCTGATGAAGCAGCCTGAGATAAGTATGGAAGGATTGAGTGATTGATTTTTGGTTTTTTGTTGGGTTTATGTTTTATTCAGTCATTTTTATAATTACTTGTGTGTTTCTGCTGTTGGTTTATCAACCTCTACCAGGCTTACATTGCAGCCTGCTCCATCTGATTTCCTGTCATTACAGCAGGCTTTTTATGCACAGTGTCTGTAACCTGCACTATTAATGCTACAAGAAAATGTTCTCTTGTTTCTGCATTCACTCTCCTAAGAAATATTTACGGCTAGATTTCTAAAATAAGCTTTTAGATAGATTACTTTTACAGCATTTTTAGCCAGGTGAGTAAAACACTGATCAGATGTGATCAGATTAAAACCACAGAAAAGCATGAGCAATTTACTCCTTAGATGTAGCTGAACTATCAAGGGATATATTAAGGCTGCATTGATTTGAGTTTGGAGAAGGTGAAGGCAGTGCTGGTTACTGTGGCAGTGTTCTGTGTGTTTCCAAAAGCTCTTCTCTTAAACACACAAAGGCTGTTTCCCGGATGGTAGCTGACCATAAATAGGACTTCAGTCATAATGCGTGCATCATAACTTCAACAGGAATTATTAAACATGGCATTTATGTTAAAATCTGCACATTTACCTTTGATATTTATTGTGGCATGAAGTCTGTGAAGTTGCAGTAGGAAAAAATTAGTAATGAACAAGAAGTGCAGATAACATTCTAGTCTGTCAGCTTCTTTGTTTAGATTTTGTCAGGTTTAATTATTTCATAAAATCCATTTTGGCAGAATCTACTCTGAAGAACACTTGCTTTATAAGTGTTTTGTGGAAAGTCAGTGTGATACTGAGTTAACGTTTGTACTGAAGAATTGTCTGTGATATGTTAAACATGTGCCCTGTCAGAAGAAAGGAGACTTGAAAAATTATGTATTTAGCTAGCACTGGTCCAGCACTATAATAGCCTAGTATTTGGCATCTGAATTATATTTTACATTAAGTTGTCTTTGAATATTTTCATAAACAAGGGAGGCAGTTTATTTTGTATTTTATACTCATGGTTCTGAGTAGTCTTTGGGAGATGACACATTGTTTACTTTGGTTTCAACAGTTTTCACAGAATAAAGCTTCAACTGGAGCTCCATCATGATACAATTGCCTGGGCTTTTAAGTTGTCTGGGGATCATGCCAATAGTCTTTGAAAAAGAACACAGCTAATTAATTCTTCCGGTTAGTTAGTATTTCTGGCATAAATGAGCCGTGGGATCTCTGTCGCTCTTCAACATTATAAAGTCACATTGAAGGAGTTTTGGTTTTTTTTTTTCTTTTTTAAATAGCTAGAAGCAGTATGTAAAACAGCTAGTAAATGGATATTACTACAAGAATAATTTTATACTGTACTGCACTCCAGTATTTAGAAATTTTCCTTTGTAATTAAACTCTGATATTAATTACTTTAGGAAGAATTATTTCTCTGAGTCACCAGTGTTGAATTTTTCTTCTTCCAATAATTAATTTCTTGAATAGGTTTTTCTGATTACTTCTGTAATGCTGTATTGCCTTTATTTTTGTGCCAGAGTCTCCGAATGAAGCCAAAATGTTGCTGCCACCAGTTCCCTTTGCCTCCTGTTGCTACCCTTTTCTTCTGCAGTCTAATTACTGTCAGTCTTGGCTATTCACTCTTGCATTCGTGCTTTTTGTTTTATATATAGATACATACATACTTGCATATGTAACTTTCTAACAATATTCTAAGAATATTTCTAACAATATTCTGGATGATCCTGAGTTCATGGCTGACAGCAGTATTGTGTGTCTGGTTCTTAGGCTTGCATCTGTCAAAGTAACTTTCAGTTCCTCTAAGTTTGCCTCTGGAGATGGATCCTGAGTCCTTTTTGTAGTATCTTGCAACATCAAGAACTGGGGAAAGACCTTTTCATCTGTCTTTACTAGAGAGGCCCTCAAAAGGCCTCTTCAGTCTTGTCACTTCAGTCTTCCTTAAGGTTAATTTGAGTTTATTTTAATAATCTTTTGATATATTTGAGCTCTCTGGTGGGTTTTTCTTCTTGAAGTGATGATTAGAATGAGACTTTCATATTCATATGATACATTTTTCTTATGTTCAGTTGTCACTGAAACCCTATTAGTTGCCTATTGTAATTAAAAGTAAGGAAAAAACTATTTCTTTTTGTGTTGGAGTATTTTTCTCTAAATTAAGATGGTGGGGGCAGAGCCTCTGTTTTTCTTCCTCCCATATTACAGTAAATACCATATTTTGCTATGTTGACACATTTGATGCATATGTGCAAAAATTTATCTGCAAATTTAGTCAAATGATTCTGCCCACAGGCATCTGCTTGGTGCTAAAACACCAAAAGTTAAAAGTGCAGTAGAAAAAATAAAAATAAGCAATATCCCAAGCTTTGCATGCTACCAACAAATAACTGAACTTTGCAAACATTGAATGATGACCCATAAGTCATTTTATGCCTCATGAAGATGCAGACAAGTTTTTCTGTAACACTTTTGAATTTTAAGGTAATGTTATAATATTTTGCTTCTTTGGAGTAATAAATGGCAATTGTGGTCATTGTGTGTTTTATCAAGACTTCAAGACACTAAAAAATGAGTTAGAATACAAAATACTTTCTTGAAATGAAGCACTGGGGTAACAATGTGGAACATTTGTTTTAAATACTGGTTTTTAAATTTATTCTCTCTGGTTTTTTGAAAAAACTACATGTATTAATCTCTTTCTATGGAGTTTTTTCTGTAGCAGCTGTGAAGGTGCTTTTTTGCAAATAAAATTTAAATGAAGAGTAATTCCAAAATTTTAGTACTGTACAGGGAACTTGAGATGGAGATCATAGAATTTGCTCTTCTGAAATAATAGAGCATATTGCAAAGAGGTTTGCTTTAATGTAGGTTAGAGAAATTGGAAAAAAAATAAGCAATCTTTGGAGGATTGAGGGGGTAAACTATTCAGCAGGAAGTTTTATGCACTGCTCAGTAGAGGAGGAGTGGAAAAATGGCACTTGATACTGAACTAGGGTCAACCAGTTTTCTTCATCACGCAGCACTTACAAGATGTCCAGGGTATCAGACCCAGCCAGCACTGGTTTAGGAGGGGTAGATCATGTTTGACCAACCTGGTCTCCTTTTATGACCGTGTGACCTGCCTGGTGGATGCAGGGAAGGCTGTGGATGTTGTATTTGGACTTCAGCAAGGCCTTTGACACTGTCTCCCACAGCACACTCCTGGAAAAGCTGGCAGCCCATGGCTTGGACAGGAGCACTCTTTGCTGGGTTAGGAACTGCCTGCATGGCCGAGCCCAGAGAGTGCTGGTGAGCGGTGCTGCATCCAGCTGGCAGCCAGGCACCAGTGCTGTCCCTCAGGGGCCTGTGCTGGGGCCATTTCTGTTCAATATTTTTACTGGNCACTCTCTACAGCTCCCTGAAAGGTGGCTGTAGTCAGTGAGGGTTGGTCCCTTTCTCCAGGCAGCAACTGACAGAATGAGAGGACACAGTCTTAAGCTGCACCAAGGGAAATATAGGTTGGATATTAGGAAAACGTTTTTTACAGAAAGAATCATAAAGTACTGGCATGATCTGCCTGGGGAGGTGGTGAAGTCACCATCCCTAGACATGTTTTTAAAAAGACTGGATGTGGCATTCGGTGCCATGGTTTAGTTGAGTTGTTAGGGCTGGGTTGGACTTGATCTTTTTCATCTCTTCCAGCCAAGTGATCCTGTGATTCTGTGATTGAGTCTTGTTAATAGAATCTTCTATTTTTTATGGACCTGCTGTGATCTTGTTGGATTTGAAGTTTAATTAGAGAAGTATTGCAGTACAGTTTTTGATAAACAATGTAATTGTTTAGTTGTTTATTTTGAATAGTGGTTTTCCTTATAATTTCTTTAAAGGTGCAAGATCAGTAGTGTCTTGTTACTGCTCCGATTAGTCTAGCGCTGTAAACCCCTGAAGAAGTAACATGGGTGTACTTCTAGTGAGACATAGACTGAGTAACTTTTTTAATTGCTCTACTGCTGCCACAGAGAAAGTGAATAAAATTTATGGAGATGCTTGAATAAGATTTGCTAATTTAAGATGTAGCTGTACATTGGAGTTGACTGCATCAGGGGTTTTATGAACTGTATAGTCACACTCATATATAATCTTAGTTTATGTGAAGAAGATACCATTCCATTGCTTAACACACAGGTGCATTCCTTGAAGACTTATTGATAGAAAATCTTGGTGAAAGCCTGTTGATATCAGATAGTCTAGACAGATAATTTGTATCAATGTGTTGATTGGGTGATTGTGAAATAGTCTTATTCATGGCTCTTCAAAATTTCCTTCAAAGCAGAAACAGAATTAGTTGAAGAAGCCTAAGTTGTTGCAGTGTTATTTCCTTCTAGCAGTAATTTCTGAGTATTCTGAAGCATGTTGGGTGAAAAACGAAGTAGACAATTGCTAGTAAATTCTGAAACTTAGAGACAACTTCAACTTCTATTATCCACAATATCCTGACAATAAACAAAAACTATGATGGTAAAGATAAAAATGCTGGTACATCCAAAAGTTGAGTGCACACTCTTTTCCAATATTTGATGTGGACTACTTTGTGTTCAGTTGTGTTTAAAATAAGTAAAAATATTGTTCTTAAACCAAAGAATTTTAATATTTTGATAAATCTTATTCTTAATGTATTCTATAATAATCAGTATAAAACCAAAGATAGAAGGAAACTGATCCCCAGATGTGTCTGTAAATGGGCAATTTTCAAGGTTATGTGTGTGTGAAGGACAATTACTTAGCCAGAGATGTTGCACAAAAACATCAACGTAAAGTACAGACTTAGGCTGCAGAATTGAAAATGGATTTTGTATGTGTGATTCAGTTTTTTGTGGGATGTTCTTTTGTTACATCTAAAGTGCCTGCTTTTAGTGTCTCAAGGCTTTCCTTTCTCTTCCAGAAAATGCTGGGACAGAAGAGATGAGTACTCCCTTTACTAAGGCCTAAAACTGCCTGTTGAAAAACAATCCTGACCAGGCAATATACGAATGGCCCAAGGAAGCCAGCAAATTGATACTCAGGTTTTACATGACCTGCGACAGAAGTTTCCTGAGGTACCTGAAGGTGTTGTATCCAGATGCATGTTACAGGTCAGTGCTCTGTTCATGGCTGTACAAATAAGCAGTGTTGCTAATTTAAGCTTTCTGTATGGATATCCCCTTTGAAAGCAGATATTTTTCTTTTTGTTTTTATCTCTAATTAGAAAAATATATGCAATTTCTTTATATTGCCCAGCAAGCAAAGTGTTAAATTGGCCTCTCTTTTTCCATGCCTAATCAGGGTGGTCCAAAGTAAATCAGCCTGTCAATCAATAATCAGTGTGTATATGGAGACTACTGTCTCAGCAATCAGTATGCTCATGCCTTTTGGCCATCTCAAGAGCCCAAACTAACTGCGGCAAAACGAGGGATGCTAAGTCAACTTGAGTCTAGCAGGGACAATTAAGGGAATGATACAAAGTGCAGTATTTTAGAATTTTATTTTAATTTTAATTTGAGTGTTGGAGCAGGTCCAGAAGTGACTATGCTACCTGGTCTCCATCAGACTTCAAGATGGGCCCTTGCCTGCAGGCAGGTTGACCCCGAGGCTCTCCATTCCCGGCTCCCTTGGCCTGCAGAGCCAGCACTGATGGCCTTAGGTACCCTCTGCAGCAGGGAGCCTGGGACGTGGTGTGGGCACAGCCAGGTGCTCGAGTCAGGCTCTCTCGGGCATGACAAGGTGCTTGTAGCCTCACCTCCACCGTGTTAGACTTGAGTGGGGGTGAGGCACTGGTGTGGATCTGCCCAGGGCTTTGGCTGCCAGATGGGCTTCAGTTTTTTGCTGTACCTTTGGAGTCTGTGTAGTTAATTAATGGATTTCTGTTGGGCTTGGCAGTAGAAAAGCATTTTTGACCAGTGCTGTAGTTAGTGCTAAAGCTGCATGTTCTCAACTTCTACATGCAGCTGTCTGTTTTTAATGCTGCCACTGTCACGACACACATCATATTTTGTGTCAGCTTCTTGCTCTGTAACATCACGTTAGCTACTTCAGAAGATAAATTCATGTCCCTCCAAAGCACAGTAGGGACACCTAAATGCCTAGAGTTAACAAGTGCTTGTAGACTTATTGCTTAAACATGATTGTTTTGCATTTTCCATCAATTCAAAGCATCCATACTAATTGATTTTCTTTTTCATTCTAAGATATTCAACTTCTGATTTACTCTGGGTAATAAGAGAATTATCCAAATAGTCATACTGATCATGAGTATACACTGATAAAAAAAATATGGGTTATGGCTTCCCAGAAGCTGTCTCTGGACTATGGCTAGGATATCTGTGATTATGATTTAACATTCTTAATATCCTTATTGTTTGTCTTGCTGTTTATATGTATTTTTATATATGAAATATGTATTTTCTATAATTACATATGTAAATGTACTCACACACACATACATCCAAATGAAGTGTTCGTACTGTTGATAAGTGTCTGTGACAATTTAACATTCATATTGCCAAGACTTTATCGTGACTCTCCAGTCTTTCCAGACTAAGAACTTGTGAAAAGTGCATTTTATCATCAGAATTGATTTTGATTTGCAAGAAGGCAGAATTCTGCTCAGGGCTCATGAGGTTTCAAGCTTTCTCCAGTCCCTTCTTTCTCATTATTTAGCCGAAAAGGAAACTGAACCAGAGTATAAATTGCCTCAGCATTGTACCCTGCTTTTTTTATGTTAGTGCTCTGTAGGACTTCATACTGCAGGTGCAGTTTTGTTTTTCAAACATGAGAACAGCTTGTTCAGCAAGGTCTGTGGACTTGATGGAGTGAATGCATCATCTTTTCAACATAATTCTTGAAAAATTTAAAAACTAATGCTTGTCTTTAAGAGACTCAGCAGTCTTCATAACATTGAATACAGTGGATTTCTTTTAAAAGACCCTTATAACTGTGAAGAAAAGATACTGTACATCCCATATTATGACAATTTATGGGGAAGGGTTTAGATTTTGAGGAAGTGTTTTCAGTCTGCTTTCATAAGAGGATCTTTCAAAAGCAGCCCAGAGTAATTAATGTTCCATGTGTGCGGTATTGTTTAACTAATTTGTCGCAATGGAAAGCTACTTTTTTTGTGAACTGAGAGCTAAGACTCACCAATAAAATCTTGTCCTGTTGGTGGTTCTTCGAAATTTCATGAGCTCTGGTTTCTCTGGGAACTTCTAGCTTTGCTACTCTCTTTGGCTTGGGGTTTTGTGTGTTTGTGTTTTTGTTTGTTTGGGGTTGTTGTTATAAAAGCTGCCTAACATGACTTCTTCAAACCAACAAGTTTTGTACTTGGACTGATGAGAAAGATTAAAAAGCTGAATTTGAGAGTACTTGTGCACATGTTTGCAATGCTGCTGGAACAGTGCCTGAATCCTGAGTTCTGCCACCTTGTAGTTGAACATAGTGGAAGCAACTTCCAATAAAGGCAGTAAATGTAGGTTAGGTCAAAGACAAGTACTTGAGGACATTCAGTATAAGAAACACCTTGGCCCCACAATACCTTATATGCAGGCATCATATGTCAGGGTGAAGTTATTTTTAAGCTAGGAATTTAAGATACTCCAGGTGAGAATCTGAAAGAATATAATCAGTTATGTAGTTTATAGTATTACTGATGAGGCTTTTATAACAAGGGAAGTTTCTTCAGATTACTGTGAATTGTGCAGAAAAAATGTACAGATACTTCAGTCATCCTCCATGAATTCTTTGTAGCCAAACACCTACAGCTCTTTCTAAAGGAAGGTTTGTAGCATTATATACTTATAATGACAAAAATTAAGG
This sequence comes from Donacobius atricapilla, assembly GCA_013397315.1. Taxonomy (NCBI): domain Eukaryota; kingdom Metazoa; phylum Chordata; class Aves; order Passeriformes; family Mimidae; genus Donacobius; species Donacobius atricapilla. Next base: position 77,567 of record WBMY01012595.1, on the reverse strand, counting down.
ATAAAGAGAATATGCAAATGCCTCAAGGTAAACACCCCACTGTTGAAATACCTAAATGGTATATAGCATACTAAAAACAGAGGATTGCCAAAGACCTAACAGGAGGAAACTTAAACCTGTTTAATCTAGGGAGTAAAAAGTCTTGGGATGACAGCACTGAATATTCCTAAAAAGTTTTGTATCCCTATGTTCTTCCCAACAAGCCTCCTGCATTCAGCACTCCCATTCTCCTCATTTAAAGGAGTCACTGCAGTACTTAGAGTCTGTGGATGTTGCTCCCTGTTGTCCTATTTTTTGTGTCCGGAGCATTCCATACCTGCTCCTCAAGTCTACATCCTCTCCTTGCTTCCTCATTTCCCTCCAACATTCTTATTCTTTCTTTTTTTTTCTTTCTCTTTCAGGGTGCCAACATTTTAAACTCAATTGGGACATGGGCAGAGATAAGATGAGGGGTATTGTTTTGCTGGAATATGCTCAATTCTGCCATCAACCGGTTCTCTGATCTGTAAAGAGCTAGAAGCGGTTGAAACTCTGCCTCTGCCAGCCAGAAGATGCCAGGGGTTCCATGTGCCCCCATTTCCCCTTTGAGTTCTCCAATTTTCTCATTGACGTCACTGAAATTTGGGAATTGATTGGATGCGGTCTTAAAAAAGAAATAAAAAATTGTCCAAAGAAATGCATTCAAGCTGAATGTAAGGGCCTTGCAAGCTTGGCCTGTTCCTTTTTGGTTTGGTATTTTTGGCCTTTCTGTTAATAGTTTTAATTCACTTCTTGCAAAATCTGCCTTTGAGATCTCTCTAGCTTGTTTTTCTGTGGCATCCTATCTTTTCCCCTTTTCTAGCTCCCTTTTCTCCTTTGCAACAAAAACCAGGCTATTGTTCTTAGCTTCTCTTACCCATTGTTCTGTCCGCGTGTTTCCTTTCTTCACTACTAACTTACTTTGATTACTTCATCCTCTGGTCCTTGTTATAAACTAGAGCCAATAGGCATATCATCAATTTGTCCATTTTCATATCTCTGAATACTTTTTTGCAGCAATCTTTATATAGAGCTGGGTTGTTAGATAGCCTTTAGGGAATCCTATAATTTTAAAAAGCTTTATGCCTGGGGTTTTTTGGGGATTTTTTTCTTTAATTTGGAAGAATTCAGGACTGCATCTGGTCTGAATGAACACATTTTCGATTTTGTGGGTGAAGTTTAGCCTTGTCATCCCTCTCCCACTTCTGTTTTCTTTTTTCTTTTTTTTTCTTTTGTACATCTGTAAGGTAGAGACAGTCTTGCTATGTCTCCACAGCACTGTCACCTTCACCCTGGTTGAAGAATGAGAAATGTCTGCTAGTTTAACAAAAATGGCATAATAGAAAGCATGTAGCATGGATCATTTTATCTGGTTGTGTTACTCTTTAACTAACTGATAATGTCTCGACTTGGCACATGCGATTTTTTTCCTTGATCACGTGCATTTTTTTCTAGTAACTGTTTCTATGTGCTGGATGGATTTGACACCTATTTGGTGTTAATAACATGGGCCTGAACAGGTGCTCTTCTGGCTGAAAGTATTAACCTTTGTTTCTTGGGGGTGGGAGGTTGTGTGTGAAAAGTGATAAAGACAGCGCAGTATGAAGAAATTAGGTCACTGATGCATGTTCACTCTCTAAAAATCCTTACTCAGGGAACTAAACTGGAAAGATTAGAGTACAATATTATTGAACATGTGGAAAAGGAGAAGAATGATTAGCAGTTTGCTTCTGAAATGTTCTTAAAAAAAGAATTAGCTACATTGTGGTTTCTGTTCTAAGTCATCCTATTACAGGTTTTAAAAGGTACAAATATAAGTATTTAAGAGCCTTGCAAGCAGTGGTTTAAAATGGAAATACGAATGTCCTCTGGGTTTTCGATTAATAGTTTTACTCTACAAAAGCGTGATCCTGCTATATTTGCATAAACTGAATTTTTAATTTCTTCTGTAGTCCAGTTCCTTGGATCAGCAAGTTTCTTCTCTTCATAAGATTCACTTTCTATTTTCAGCAGGAGGTAATGCATAACTGGTATTGAAGTGTTTGGGAAAACATCTAAAATAAATGTGTTTTTATTTCTGTTTTTAAGTTATTAATCAGTACTGTGCAGATGCTGTGAATCCATTCCTGCTGTCATTTTCCTTCCTAAAGCCAGAGATTTGGTCTCTGCTGAAGATGGTTCTGAAACTGAGAGGGAATAGGGAAAGTATTCATCCAAGTTGTATCATACTGCATAAAGCTAGCTTGCCAAGGTGCAGGATCTCTCTGTCAATGCTTCAGAGGCAATGCAGACCTCTGCCCTTGGTGCCACTGCTGAGTCACTGTTCCCAGAGGAGTGAGCTTCAAGTCCTTTGTGTGTTTAGAGCAGCTATGCTAGCCAGCCACCTAAAGCTTTCTATCTGATGCTGTATTGTTAGTTTTTCAGTTGTGATTGGATGTATTCATATATAATTGTGACAGTATTTTATCAGTAATGTCAAACTTTCATCTGTCTTTTTTAGAATAACAATAATTTGGATGCCTGTTGTGCAGTTCTCTCTCAGGAGAGCACGAAGTATCTCTACGGTGAAGGAGACCTGAGTTTTTCGGATGATTCTGGGATTCCTGGACTACGAAATCACATGACATCTCTTAATTTGGATTTGCAATCACAGAACGTCTATCACCATGGAAGAGAAGGAATTAGAATGAATGGAAGTAGGACTCTAGCTCACAGTGTTAGTGATGGACACCTTCAAACTAGTCAGTCCAACAATGAACTGTTTCAGCAGGAACCGCAGACAGCACCTGCGCAGGTTCCACAAGGATTTAATGTCTTTGGGATGGCTAATACAGTTAGTGCTTCTAATCCAGGGCAGCATCTTGGATTTCACCTAGGCAGCAAAGGAGTATCCAACTTGTCTCAACAAACACCCAGATTCAACCCCATTATGGTAACTTTAGCCCCAAACATTCAGCCTGGTCGCAATACCCCAACGTCTTTGCACATACATGGTGTACCTCCTCCTGTACTTAACAGTCCCCAGGGAAATTCTATCTATATTAGGCCTTACATCACAGCTCCTAGTGGTACCGCTCGACAGACACAGCAGCAGCCAGGCTGGGCATCTCAGTTTAATCCCATGCACCCTCAGCAAGTCTACCAGCCTTCGCAGCCGAGTCCCTGGACTACTATTCCTACATCCAGTACTACGCCACATACCTCATCGCAACACTCAACACAGCCAAGCCAGCAAGGCCACCAGACTTCTCATGTGTACATGCCTATCAGTTCTCCTACTACTCCACAAGCACCTATGATTCATTCATCTGGTAGCTCACAATCTTCTGTTCATAGCCAATACAACATTCAGAATATATCCACAGGACCTCGCAAAAATCAAATTGAAATCAAACTTGAACCGCCACAAAGAAACAGTTCTTCTAAGTTGCGTTCAACTGGCCCTCGCACCTCCACTGTTCCCTCTTCCCTCAACAGCCAGACATTAAGTAGAAGTCAACCCACTGTTTACATATCGGCCAGTCCTCCAAATACTGATGAAGTGATCACTCGTGGTCAGCCCAAGGTCTACATTTCAGCAAATGCCACAACAGGAGATGATCAACTTGTGCGGAACCAGCCCACGCTTTTCATATCGACAAATCCTGGAGTATCTACTACTGCTAGGAATATGTCTGGTCAAGTAAGCATGGGTCCTGCATTTATTCATCACCATCCACCCAAGAGTCGAGCAGTGGGCAACAGCACCACTGCAACCTCTCCTCGAGTGGTTGTTACGCAGCCTAACACAAAATATACTTTTAAAATTACAGTTTCTCCAAATAAGCCCCCTGCAGTTTCCCCGGGGGTAGTGTCCCCAACTTTTGAACCTACAAACCTTCTAAACCTTCCTGATCACTATGTTGAACCAGAGGGTATCCAGCATCTCACTGACCCTGTTTTAGCACATGTGGATAGGATCAGTGATGCACGGAAATTGAGTATGGGATCTGATGATGCTGCCTACACACAAGGTAATATTCTTCATATAAATTGTAGAGATTTTGATCAGGTTGTCAATTCAGTGTGTAGATTGCAGAGCAGGAAACAGTAACCTCTGTGATGTTAATACAGTATCATTAATTTTAGCATTTATGAGTGTTTCCTAAATAAATAAAAGTGTTTTATAAGCAAATCATAGATGTCTTTTTATGGTAAAGACATGTAACTTGAATACTTGAAGATATTCTTCTGTTTGTCTTAAGTAGATATGTTATCTGTTTAATGAAGTGGAGTCATACCATCTTCATTTTTATGTCATTCTGAAAGACACATCTACGTTTGTTCAACTTGTCCTGGTGATTTAAAGCTACAATTCCATTGTCAGATTTTTGAATCAGTTGAGGTACTGTTTACATTGGATAATGTTCCCTTTTTTTTTTTTGAGTGTTATTTAAGAAGAAAGAAAAACAGAATTCAAAAGCAATTAAGGGGATGAAATGTTGGCTTGGCCTCCATGTTTCATACTGTGTGCCTGACAATAAAATGCTTAAAGTCTTGGTACTTACTTCTGTTACACTTTAAAATGTGAGAAGCAACACCAAACGCAAAGGAATCTCTTTTAAGGGATCAGTGGTAATGGAGGGGTAAAATCTAGAGTATGTGATACAGTGAGATAACCTGGTAATCTTCTGTTTTCATGGGTTTGCATTCTTTTATTACCAACTTGATGGTTTATTAACCCTCCTGTAAGCTTTTTACATAAAAATCTTGAGCAAGTCTTAGGATATTTTGGCAGTATTCATGATAGGTTGTCAAAATAATTTGGTTTTGACCTCAGTGGTCCTCTCTGGACTCAGCGAACAATTCAGAGTTTAAAAAAGTGGCTTGTTCCGTGATGAATGTAAACATTCTTCAGATCAGGACACTGGAATTCACGTCTGCGTCTGGTGTACTGTGTTAATGAAGTAAATCAAAAAGTGATTCTAGCTTGTGCACTGCTTCTGGATATAATTAACTTTGGTGAGGAATAGTCAGTCCTGACTCAAAAGTTTCCAAAGGTTATGTGTCAAAACCAAAAAGCCAATCATCCTTACGTTCTCTTATGTTTCAGTGCAGAAAGAACTAGAGAAAATTCATCTGTAGGTAAACAAAAAATTGCCCCCCAGATCATATTTCCTTTTCTTACTTGGGAGGGAGACTTAGCTGTCTTGGTCTTAGTACTGGAAAACTTCATATAGAAGTTAAGCTATTGAAACCTTGTCCTTAGCCTCTAAACACTCTTCTAGATCATGAACTTGCTTCCCAAGCAAGTTGGATACTTACTAGGGGGTTGCAAAACTGCACTTTGGGTACCTTTTGGGGAGTTGTCCCTTTCTTGTTTTTCTTTTCTGAGGGCACTGACCTCAACCAGGTCTACCTCTTTATCTCTTGTACCCTTGGTAGTGATGGCCATTGTAATCTCCTGCACATTCTCTACAAGCTGCAGGTATCAGCATTCAGTTTATTGAGATGAAGCAAGCTTGATACACAACCTGGAGTTCCAGAAGCATTGACCTCATAACTGCTGCGGAGCCCAGCCCTTCCTGAAGCCAAGCTGCAGCTTTTATGATGTGTAAATGTATGATGTGGGCTGGTACACCTTTAGGGACCTCAGGAAATCACCATCCGTGTTCTTCACCAGACAATGCACTTACACTTCTGAAGATCTTTATATGTAGAGGTGTTTTGCATTTCCAGCATGTGTGCTGCATTTCTGCTGCAATAAGTGCAGCATTTCTTACATTTTTGTTATTAATATTTGGAAAGTTGAGAAATCTGTAATCGATTTACTTGTATGATACTGAAATCTGGAAGTCACAACTGTTGCTTTTAAACATGTTTCTTACACTTAGCTGTGTTTTTTTTATTTCTTACATCCAAAAGGGATTTGAGTTACTTGAGGTTTTCTGTGTCCTCAACTGCTTATGATTTAGCCAGACAGCCAGAATCCTTCCATGCAAGGTGCTTGTTTCATTTTAATTTTAGCCAGAGAAGATGAGTAGTTTCTCTGGCTGTGATTAGAGAAAAATGTATTCTCGTCAGCTTTTCCATTTCTGCCAGAATGTTCCTTATCTTGGCAGGAAGAGCTGAAACTGGCTTGGGGGAAAAGAAACCTTGGGGTGGGAAATGGAGTTGCTTTGATGTCCCATGAAGTTTTCTGTGCTCTTTTTATTTATTTTACATTTTTATGCATGATCTAACCCAGGAGAACAGAAGATGTGTTGGACCTCTCTGTAGGTGCTGCTGCTTGCCATCAAAGAAGCTTTACTTAATTACGGTGTGTGTAGGCACCTCAGTCTCCTTCCACGGTATTTCTGGTTTCCCTCCCAAGAAAGTCACAGCGGGTAGTAGAAGGCTGCCCCAGATCTCTGTCTTATTTCCTGCCAAACCTGGAGGTTATCTAATATGTAAAGGAGTGGGTACTGCTCAGATAAAATCAGTGTCATTTTCTTGGAATGCTTGGTTGTGTCTCTGGCACTGGCTCTGTTAACATAAGAAACTCACTGTCACCAGACTTTTCAGAACCGGTTGCTGAGGAATGTTCCTCATTTTCTCGGATTCTAGTTTGAGATACTGAGGACTTGCTTGTGGAAATGTTGAGTGCATGTGTCCACTGTTGAAGTCAGTAAGAATTCATGATTCTGTGGGAAGAATAATGCTAGGTGCATGCCCAGAAGGACAGCCAAAAGATTTTTATATTCCTCTCTTCAGTATCACTTCTGTCAGTGTGCAGGAATATTCCCATTACTTAGCAGAGATTACAATTTATAATTAGTTTTATTAATATTAAGTAGTTAAGTGAGATGTCAATACAGAATCTAGTATAAAGTGTCTTATGGATGAAAAATTGGAATCCTGCTAGAAATTGAAGATTCTGTACTGAGATATTTTTGTGATGTATGCTCTGTATGCGTGTCATGTGATGAGCAGTGAGGCTGAACAGTTATTTAATAGTTGCTCATTCTGCATATAGCTCTCCATCTGTACAATGGGAAAGCATCCCATGAAGAAAATACATAATTGTGTAATAAAATCACTAGGCAGATGTTTTCTTACTAGGGAACTTAAGTCCTTTAGTTGAATATTAATAAATGGCCTTGACTGTCTGATGTTTTTGTAATATTTTCTTTAACTTGAAAGAGGATGGTGTGCAAAGTTGAGTGAATCATTAGTACCAGCTATAGTTATTTATGTGGATGCATGTTTGCTTAGCAATTCTTGCCACTGTGTTTTTAATGTAAATAAATTAATTGATAAACTAGATTAGTAAATTAACATTTCACAGCTCTTGCTTTGGTTTATTGGAGCTTTCTAAAACTTTAAAAATAAATAAAGCTGCAGGAAACAAATTTCTTTAATTCTAAGCCAGTTCCTTGTAGAAGTTTAAGAAAAAAGACTTGAATGAGATAGAGCTCTGGCCCATGCTCCAGGGAGCTCTGACCGCTTTGCATCAAGTGGTCTAAGAAAAAAATACCACCTTATATTTGGCTCTGTATATCAGGCCCCACTCTTCAGTGATCCTCTTTTTAAAAAATTAGGTGAGTATTGAAAAGAGAGAACAAAAAAAAAAATTAGTTTGAACTATTGAAGTTGCATATCAGATGACTGAATTTTGTGCAGCTTCAAATACAGATTTTGAAAACATGCACAAGCATAAGTGTGTTTTAAGACTCTCATGAACCTCCTCCCACAATGTAATTTCATTGCCAGAAATCTCCTCCATATCTGGCAAATTAAGAGATTTGAGAAATACATAGGTCAATAGGGTGGGGGGAAATCGTCATATTCCTGGATTAGAATTTATCTTAGAAACACTTAAAATAACAAAATACACTCTAACTTTAAAATTCACATTCACAGAGTCTTTGAGAAAACAATTACGCTTACCTTTATAGATTTTGAGGTATATTTAGTGCCCAACTGATAAGGTCTCTGGTAGAGGAAGAGTGAACTTCTGTCCTCCAGACTTTTATGCTCCTCCCTGTAATTACAATGATATACAGCCTTTATGTGAAAAATGTACACTTCGGATGTCAGAGGAAACAGTGGCATCTCCCAGAGCATTGAATTGTACTGCACTCTGCTGAATGCAAACGTGCAGAAGTGTAAAAAGCTAAATGTGCTAAATAACCCTGTTTGCACTTAGTTAAGTGCAGTGTTTTTCTGAAAGTCTTCAGTTGCTGTAAGCAACACTAGAGGGAGCTGAATACTGAAATTGCCGTTTTCCATTCATAAATACATCACTGAAATACAGGGAGGGTTTTGTCTTTCCCTTCACCATTGTTTTCCTGCAGCTGCCAAATTTGTATTTAAGCAAGATTACCAAATTATATATGAAGTCTCCACTTAAACCAATCGCTTTCAAGTTCCTTATCAAGGGAATAGTAATAGTAGAAGGATAACATAGTGGTATCAAGTGATTTTTCTTTAATCACAATGGTAATTTTTAATGTGGATTTTTAAAATCTGTTGGGATTTGAAATTGTCAGATGATAGTCACAAAGCTCCTAGGAGAATAAATTGCATAACTTTCCAGACATGACATGAAAATGAAAAGCATGTAATAGTGCTGTGTGCATCCATCAGTGCCTTTTCCTCCTTGTGCAGTTCCATAATGACAGCTGAATTTCGAAACCTCACAAGTGGGGCAGCATTGAAATGAGAAATTGTGGGGTTTTTTCCTTTACAAGTAGCTTAAAAAAGGAGATGAGGGATACACAGGCAAAGTGTTGGTCATAAGCTGAACTCTTGAGGCCATGCCCTGCCCTGCAACCTGATGCTCTGCTAACAATACTCCTCACCAGCTGGCTACTCGCCAGCAGCCTACATCCCCAGTTTGACAGGTCTGAAGAGTTCTGAGTCTGGGCAGTGAAGCATGGCTGTGTTGCCTCAGCAGTTTTACCAAGGTAACGAAAGCAGAAGAGACTGTCTAAAAGTGGAAATAAAATGTAGAAAGAAAAAGGGCTTGTACACTCCCTACAGGATTAGTCCTTGATTTCCTTTCTTTAGACCTGCTAGACTAGATATTTGCTGTTTGTAAACGGCTTTTCAAGAGGAGAGACTGTTGAGATTACTTACCTGATAATTCCAGGTCTTCAACAAAAATCTTGAGATTTCGATTACTATGTTTTTATTTTACATATAAGCGCAACTGCAATCTTTACTGTACTGTGACTAGTGTGACCCAAAATAAAGGTGTCTGTTTATGAAAATTTCTCTGATTTGAACAAAATATAGCAGAAGCAAGATGTCATTTCAGTATCTTGTGAATGTTTGTGACTCAAAAGCCTAGGCTGGATCTCAGTATGGCCTTACGGTCTGTAACACTGTTCAAAAATAGTTTGGCATGGTTCCTCCTTTTAAAGAACCTCTGGAAGACAAAATGCAATATGTGCGTGAATGAACAGGCAGGAGCTGCAGGAGAAGACTGTTCTGCTTGCCAAAGATGTGGAATGTTGCACCTTTTTGTTGTGTTTTTTTTTTCCTCTGCTACTATTTAAGAAACCTAGGCAACCAGATTTAAGTGCTTCTAAGTTTTTGGTACCTGAAGAAATTGTGAGGAATTAAACATCATGTTCCAGCAAGAGTTTGGCTTAAAGACTTTGTGAGAAATTCAGTCTTTTTAAAATACCTTGTTATTGCTATTTCTTTATAATTTCCAGGGTGATATAAAAGTATTCGTAGTCGGTGAAACTGATTACAGCTTATATGAATTACTATTTTAATGGATAAATTAATGGCTGTGCAGAAGTTAAAATGATTCTTCAGTTTATTTAATGAAATACATTTTTATAGAAGGTGGTTATTACTTTGAGCAGTGGTGTCTGCTTTTGTGATGATATTTAATAGTGAACCTGCCTTCAATGAAATAAACTCATTAGATTGCATAAATTTGTGTCATCTACCACTTAGGTTCTTTATACGTTTAAAAAACATGATTTAAATGCTGACTTCATTGTTTCTAAATTAGATCTCCTTGTGCTGTGTGCTTTACAAATATTAAGCAGTGTTAGAAATTAGAAGCTGAGCTAACGGTTCTGGACTGTAGTTTAGGGATAAAATGACATACAATCCAGCTTTTGGCAAATATCGCAGTTTGCTAGTGGTGTGCTTATTTCTGATTGGGTTTTCGTTTGATGGGTCCTACTATGATCAACACTGGATCCAATCCTAATTGCACTAAGTGTATGTAGTGTTCCATATTGCTGTTGTCTGAAATCCTCTTCATGCTACCTGTTTTGCAGTGGTTAAGCTGAATACACAAAGACATATTTGTTCCTGGCTTTGGGTAGTCTTCTAGGTTTTTACAGATTACAGTTAAATTTTGCATGGCCGTTTATTATGTTCTATGGCTTTCTCTTATTTGCTTGTCTGTAGTTAGTTTGTGCTATTTTCACAAACACAGCACTTTCTGTCTTACGGCAGATTTTCTTGTGAGGAAAATAGAAAAGCAGTCTGTAGCAGTGGTTTTTTCTTTTTTTTTTTCAAAAGACTACTAACTTGCATCTTAATATGATGTTGCCATGTGAAGGATAATAAAAAGTAGATAAAATGGGACTTTATGTATTGCAGCTTTACTGGTACACCAGAAGGCCAGGATGGAGCGACTTCAACGAGAACTTGAGGTTCAAAAGAAAAAGTTGGATAAACTAAAATCAGAGGTCAATGAAATGGAGAATAATCTAACGCGAAGGCGCCTGAAAAGATCGAATTCTGTTTCCCAAATTCCATCAGTAAGTAGGGTATAAACCTAAACCACAAGTGTGATCGGGTCACAATAAATTGAAGGAAGAGTTGTTCATATATTGACAACATACTAGGGACAGGCAGTACAGTTAGAATTAAGCTGGTAAACAGTGGGGTTTAGAGCAAGGACTGATTTAACCACAACCTTGCCGTTCACCAATTGCTTTGTGAAGTATTGCTTTTAAAGGGAGTCACAAAAGGTTTGTCCTTAGAAGTTAATACTCATATTGCTACCACACCAAGTACTTTTTGGTCTTGGTGCATATACTGAGCTCAGAGAAACTGATTAACGCACCAGTTTGCAGTGGTAGATGATGATCAGTTGGTCTGGTGGACCAAACCACTGGCTGTGCCCTGACTGCAGTTTGGAGTTGTTCAGTCAGCTCTGAAGTCTGATGAGTAAGAACTATTTAGTGGGTCTGGGAGCTTTTTGTAAGACTGTGCTTGGATTAAAAGAAAGGTGGTCATTTGGGAAGATGCTTTTATCACCTTTTCTGAAATAACTAAATGCTGTCTACCTGTGCGTCAATGGTAACTGTTCATAAACTGGGAAAATTAGTCTAACAGGCAGATTTATTTTTGCAGCTGGAAGAAATGCAACAGTTAAGAAGTTGTAACAGACAACTGCAGATAGACATAGATTGCCTAACCAAAGAGATTGATCTTTTTCAAGCAAGAGGTACGGTATGTCTTAGTACATCAGTAACTGTAAATGTTGATTTTTTTTCCACTGTCCACATGTTTCAAAAAGGTCTGTGTCATAAATTATGGACATACACACTTTCTGCAAAATCATCGCATTAGTTTGAGTGAAACCATGTAAGTAACTGTCTTTAAAGCCTGTTGTTTTTGTTGGCCATGTGATTTTTCCTAATCCCACAGTCATTCCTATTTCATACTTGGCTCAGAAGAGAGAAGTTTGTGATGTCATTTATTTATTAAATGCTGCGGGGGGGAAATCTGGTTACCTGAGTAGCAAAGAAAGAGAGTAAGTTTTTTGAATGATACAACTACACGTAGGTGTCCATCTCCTTCTTTTGTCTTCCACTTCTTTCTTTATTTAGCCTCTCAAGTTAGCAAATATAAAGTGTGGTTGTAACTTCCAGTGTGCTCTGTGCTTTCCTTGTCTGCAGGGACACAGCCTTTGGTCATGGGGGTGAAATTATGAGACAGCTGAGCCAGTTCAAGAACTGCCAACAAGAAAGCTTTCTCTCTTCCTGCTTCCCTCTCTTGCCACTTACTGAGCTCTGGCTCTGTGTTCGTTTTTTAGACCTTTGCAGAGCTGATTCTGTCCACGAGCCAAGCTAAAACTTGCACTGCTGGAAAAGCTTGCCACAGCTGATGTGAGAGAGAGGCACAGGAAGGGAGAACTGAGATAGTGAGAGGGAGGGAACTGATACTTCCCACTTTCTGCAGCAGTGAGCTGTTGGATCAATTGGGAGATGAGTCACAAAAGTTCTGCTTCAATGTACCTGCAGTTCAGGAGAGGGTAGACAGGTGTGCTGAATGTAAGGCTGCACTAAAAACTTGACCTTAAATATAGTGAGTGCTGGGTCATTTTTTTTTGCTTGTTACAATAAATTGCATTTAGAACTTCCTCTGAGTTTTAATTCGAAGTATGTATAATACACTGCATAGTAGGTGAGATACCTCTGAGTTTAGCTGCAATTCAGAAATAAAGATTTACTTATGATGTTAAAGAGTAGCAGAAAAAGATACCTTTAAAGGAGGTTAGTTTGGTAGATTTTGTCTCTGACTTTACTTTATATTGCACATTTTGGGCAATAAGTTTCTTAAAGTATATTGTTGAAATCACTAATATCTCACTTAGGTCTGTGTTGACACCTTGATATAAAAGGTGATAAGTGAATAATAGTATTGTTACAGAATTACTGCGAGAAAAAACTGATATGCCTTCCTACTCAAATTTATTTTTTTAAACTGCTGCACTTTTTTTTTTATTTTTAGGACCACATTTTAATCCCAGCGCTATTCATAATTTTTACGATAATATTGGATTTCTTGGTCCCGTGCCACCAAAACCCAAAGGTATTGTATTGATAAAATTTGGATTTGATACAAATACCTGGTTTGTATCTAATGTCAAGTTATAATTTAAGAAACTTGTTTAAGTGTTGATTATGAAACGGATTACTTCAAAAGCATACAAACCTTGCATTTCATTTGTATTGGCAGTAAGTATGCTTCTGTTTGCTCGTTTCCTCTCTATTCATACATTCAGGAAAGAGAAGTGTACTAAATGGGTTATGTTAAAGATGGATAATATATTGTAAGGTAGTTTATATAATGGAATCTTTCTTTAAAAATGAGCATGAGTTATATTGCTTAGGGACCAGTGAAACTCTCTTATACGACTTCACCATTACCTATAGCAAAGAGTAGATTTACTCACATGTAGTAACAACTCTGGTTGGTTACCCTCACTGGAAATCGTGGCTGCTGTAGAATTTGTATTAACAAGTTACATGAAAGCCTCTTCTAACTATTGGTAAATCTAGTTCTAAGTAGTTGAAGAGGAAAGTAATACAGTCCACTAGGGCAGTCAGTACTGCTGAATATTAGCCACTCTTAAACATTCTACTTGTCATTAGTTTGCACATTACTTAATTTTTCCCTCTCAGGATGTCAAACAAAGCAGAACAATTACCTTTTGTGTTTTACATAAAGCAGAGAATGAAATCAACTTGTTTGGAACAGCATCATACTATGACTTCAGGCAGACCACCTCATGAAACATGGATATAATCCACTGGTGTTTCTGTGCAGTCTTTCTGTCCAGGAAGTTCTCCACATAGTATCGATGTGTGTGTTTAATTGTCCTTGAAGTGTGCAGTAATGGTTACAGAATCTCATCTTAGAGATTTCTGATGTTTCTGCATTGTAAAATGGTCTAGATAAATTGGACTTTTTGTCCTGCAGACCTTTTGCAACATTTCCAAACCAATGCTGTTTTTCATGCTTTATAAAGCACTTTCTATCCTTTGTTACCTGAGCTGGTAGTGAAAATTCCGAGTAAAGTTAAATCCACACACATTCCCATTAGACACATTTTACAACTGAAACATGAAGAACTTCTAAGTTCTGTCAATTATGTTGTTCCTTTTACAATAAATAAAAACCAATCTATCAGAGAAGAAAAATTAGTTTTCTTTGACTAGCTGTCAACATTTCTATTGGCGTATCTTGCAGGAACTCAAATTTAAGTGTTTCATTCAATCTATCTTGAAAATGCAAAATTAACCCTGCCTGGTTTATAAAGCTCCAAAGTCCCTCTGTCAATTATCTATCTTTTCTTCTGTCTTTTTTAAAAAGTATCACTCCTGTATCTTAGTTCTTCATTAATTTTCTTTTCATGTTAAGCTTCAGTTTAGCTATCATGTAGGCTTTGACTTAAACCAGAATTACCACTGTTCACAAAAGAGCAAAAATAATTCTTCTTGCAGCTGTGATCAGTACCATTGTACTTCTAGTGCTCTTGCTGTTATTTTGCAGCAATTGCCTCTGATGAGTTGCTGATGAGATTTTCTCCAGATGAAATAGTGGGCTAAAAGGATTTTGTAGTTGCTTAAAACCAGGCAACCCTTAACTTGAGAAGTCACTCCTCTCTCTTTTCATCCTTTTCATACCTTTTCTCTCTTCTTCCTTTCTCGTTTAAAATAGTTGAAGATTGCTGACACATCATGAAAAAAGATATGTTGGTATGGTTGTGAGGATTACTCTGTAGCATGACAGAGCCAGGCAAAGGGTTTTTCTTTAGTACATTCGCCTATTACCTCTTTCTAGGATCAGAAAGTTAAACATCAAAGGGTTACAAAGCGCATACTTATTGTCATAATGAATTTTAGGCCACTCCGTAGACCTCAAACTTCTAAATCTTGTCCATGTTTCCTGTGCTGATTAATTTGCAAATTTTATCTCCTTTTTATGCTGTAGCTTTGAACTGAGGGAAGAAAGGGAAGAAGGCAGAGTTAAGGGATGGGAAACTTGATTTTCATAGTCTTACCTTGAGCCTTTTGGCTGACTTAAAATCAGACTGTAGTCAAGGAGGTGGTAAAAAGCTGCTTCTGTCACTTTTAATAACTGTGCTGTTCTCAGAGGAACAAAATAGTTACTGAAAAAAAAAAATCTCAAAATTCTTTCCATGCTGTTTTCAGTTAGTAACTGCTTATCTTATCTCTTCCATGTCACAGATCAGAGGTCCATTGTGAAAACACCAAAGACTGTTCCAGACACAGATGAAGATGAGGGAGCTCAGTGGAGTTGTACTGCCTGTACTTTTTTAAATCATCCGGCCTTAAATCGCTGTGAACAGTGTGAAATGCCCAGGCATTTCTGAGCCAATGGGCCCATGACCTTCTGTAAAACCATAGCAAACATACAAGGAATTGTCCAGGCATTGGGGGGCAAAAAGCGCATTTATGCATAGGATTTTGTAAAATGGAAGGTGTGACGAGATGGTATTTTGCTAATATTAAATGTCAGCCCACAGAGCAAGCAATACCTCAGAGTTGTGTCACAGGCAGTTGACGCTGATCAGCTGAAGGGCAATCTGCTGAGAGACTCACCAGCTGCCAAAACCATGTACAGTATTACCAGTTACACACCGTGTTCAGGGCCTGGGTGTCGCCCATTCTCTTCTCTGCCCCATGTCACTACTGAATTTTGACAGGGGAAAGGAATAGAGTGCTAGTGTTTTTGTTTTCAGAGCTTTCAGTGAAACACTACATGCAGAGAGGAGATCTTAAAAGGAACAAGGTTTAAATATTTAAACTGTTTGCTGCCACATAGTGCCTTTGATAAAGGGAAGAACTTCACAAATCAGTGGTACTCTTTGCCTTGTCTTCCCTGAAAACATCTCTGTGAAGCCAGAAAATCAGCACAATCACATCAAAAGATGAAAAGGAAAAACTGCATGCGTTGTCTGTACAATACACACAGTGAAATACCCCAAAGCTTTTCCTACTGTACATAGCTCTAGAGCCTGCTTTAAGTGATTTCTTTTCCTCACTTTTATTATTTTCTTGTACTTCTGTATGTATAGTGTAATAGTCTTTTTGTTAACTTTCTTTTTTTCCCTTTAAGTGATTAAGCACGATCATGTCCCTTTTTTTTAAGCTTTTATCTGAGAGAAGCAATGCCTTAAAATAAGAGCATTAATAAGAAACTATGCACAAAGTAGCTTTCCTCTGCTCATTCTGTACATTGCTCTTGTAAATGCTGATGATCTGTGAAGACCTGCAGATGCAGCGTGGTAAAAGTGCAGGAAAAGTTGGAAGAGTTATGCATATAGTTCACTCTGTACACTGAGTTTTACGGTGGGTGACACAAAGGGAGCATTTTGTCTGGTGTGAGGAAACTTTATACTAGGAAACTTTCAACCCACCAACAGATCAGCATCCGAGTTAAGCTTGCTTCATCTGCTGGGTGTCTTGCAGACTCCTGAAGAGAGATTCATTGGGGAAGTACATACAGTGCCAAAATCAACAGCAGCAGCATCGTACAGCTTTGTTCAAGGACTTTAAATGCTTTCCTGTTTCGGCAGCCAGTTTCTAAACCTGACTTTGTGGTGAAGTCTCATATTTATAGAAAACAAGGATAGCAATATTTAGGACAACTTGAAGGCTGGAAAAGAGAAATCAAACAGACTTGAACACTGAAGCAACCTCAAGCATCTCTTTTATTTTGATGATCTATTTTTTTAAGGAAAATACTCACATGATCGGGGATGTATGTAACCGAGATCAAGAAAATGGAATTCCAGTACAATATGCATGAAAGACGGCACGCAAAGAGTTATGTAGCAGCAGCACTTAGCGTGAGGCTGGAGGGAGTGCTAACAATGTAGCAAGAGACAAAGTAGACTGTCACCCACTGTAAACATCTGCCAGTGGACACTTTTATTAGGAGTTTTACAAGTGATCTATGTGAATGCACAGGGGCCTTTGTTTTGAAGGCTTTGCATTTTTTTTATGTGGGAAGAAAATGTCAATCCCAGGTAATTAGGCAGTAGACCCAAACTTGCATTCAATGCATTTTGTTTATAAAATGAGGCCTTGTTTTTCAGCTTCATCTGCAGTTCTCTGTGAAGATTGACAAATCAGTTTTTACCTGTTTATTAATAAAACCTAATTTGGATATCTTGAGTTGATGGTTTTGTGATTTAGCTGGGTAAACTGCCTTTGTAACAGATAAGTTATTTATAAAAATTAAAAAAAATATATATTCTAATGTTTTCTTTTGTGATTTGTTTGCTTTTTCCCTGCTGTGGAGCAAAAAAGTACTCAACGGAACAATAAGCATTAATAGTATTAAAAGTAGGCTGATTGCTTATGACCAGAGTTTTTATTTAAGTTTTGTTGAACCTTGTCTCTCTTGCCATGCATTACTCTGTTTAATTCCAATTCAGTGAGCATAAGGAATGTATTTCATAAAGCTGTGCTGATGAGATTGTTTTCTGACCAAAGACCCACTCACTTATTCATAAAGCAGTAAGCTAGCCACAGGCCCTTTTTGCTTCATGCTTCTGGAGTTTATGATCTTTAAAATATTTTTCTAAATCAAAATGGGCAACCATTTTGTGGTAACAGATGACAAACTTTGGTTGATATAAGCACAGTTTAAGGATGAACGTGGTTAAACTGTATCTTGGTGCTATGGTGCTATGCTGTGAGATGTGGAGTGTTCCTTGATTTGTCTTTCCCACATGGACCATGTCAAAGCAGATATTTGTTATGTGGTGTTAGGCTTTCCTGAGCCATACTGCTGCTGTGTAAAAGGCCTTCAGGAGACATCTGTAAAAAGATTTAGCAAAAAGAATTAACTACAGATCCAGCAAAAAATTCCTTAATGCATATAATTCAACTAGGGTGCCTTAATCTGCAATATGAGAAATAGTGGTTGGAGTGAGGGGGGTAACTGTATTTATAAAGGAAACGATGAACTCCAGTCAGCTGAGGGGTAGAAAGAGTATATTTGGAGAAATAGGTGAGATGGAATCCTGCTCATTCTATGAAATGTATAGTTAATCTTTTCCTTGAATTTGAGCGTTTATTTTCTGAAGGGAAAAAAAACCCCTGCTTACATCCTTGGTCCAGCTAGCTGTGCAAAGCCATCTGCTCAACAAGAGTATGTATTGGACAGCCTTTTCAGTAACTGATCTTGAAACACTGGCATAAGAGACATGATGTCTCTAGAGTCTGTTCCAGACTTTTACCTTCCCCTTCAAGAGTTCTATATTCTTTGTGTACTTCGGGTCAGGTATACCGTCAGATAGTGGCCTATCAATGTAGTGTGTCATTAAGGGTGTCAGTTTGAAGGGTGAACTAGAACAAGATTTCACTGCTGGTTTTTTTTTTTCCTCATAGAACATAAAAAAAAAATTGCAACAAGGTTAAGCTTTGTATTGTTAACATCAGTAGTTTATCTTGCATGCTGATTTATGACTTTTTACATTTCTGTACTGTCTTTGTCAGGGGTCTCTGTAAAAAAAAGTACATAAAAGCAGGAAGGGAGTACTTGTCTTGGCTTTCAGAGATGCTCCTGTCTAATTTTTGTGACTGCTTAAAATTATCACTTAGTCAAGTTTCAGATTTGGGATACCTTTAGAAATGTAGCAATGAAACAGAGCTGGTACTGGGCTGCTGTGTGGCATCAGCTCTGTGGAACTGACTTCAGTTCACCTATCTACTTTTTAGATATATTAGAAAAACATTTGTCATGTGCAGTCTCCAATCAGTAGAGCTATTCTGTTGTCCAGGAGTGTGGCCAGGTGTGGCATTCATGAAATTCAGTTTAATTGAGATTCAATATCTTCAGTCTCAAGCTAATGATAGATTGACTTTAAAACTGTGTGGTCAGTATTTATGCCTGTCTTTGCTTTACTCATGTGAATTTAATCAGTTTTGTGATCTTGAAACCTCCACCTTCAGCGTGTTTTGTAGATGACCGGGGAAAAGTGTCCTTATTGGTACTATATTTCTTTAATCACATTCCTCTAACTTGAAAAGTGTCCTTATTGCTACTATATTTCTTCAGTCAAATTCCTCTAACTTGAATGTACAGTGGAACCTGGACACAAATTAAGGGAAGACTTGATTAAAGGTGTAGAAGAAATACTAAAAAAAAAGCTATCTTCTGAAATCTATTTACTCTTTTCAATACTGCTTTGGTATTGTAAAATGGGAGTATTGCTACAAAGCAGAGGTAGAAACTTTTCAGTACATTTAACAGAATATGTAGTGCAGCTTGTGCAGCAACTATTACTTTTGTTTAATTCTAACTTTAGCAAGAAAATCCTTTGATATTTTATCTCGTATTTGTTAAAAATGTCCTGGTAAGTTGGACAGCAAATACAAATTAAATACAAATTAAACTTTAAATGACTTTCATTGGCACATAGTGGAATAATTACAGTGCATTCCTTTTTCAAGCCTGACTGCTTGAATAGCTCTTTTTTTGCTAATTTTGAGGAACAGCCTTTGATTTTGTGTAGTCCAAAATGCCTTGTGAGGTTAATATTTTGTGTAAACGACTTTAAAACTACTGAGAGAGAACAGGAAGAGTTAATATGAAGTGTTTGGGGGCTTCAGGCTCTATAACAAGCTTAAGTGCTATAGGAACATTTGAGAGTGGTGGTGAACATTGAATATTACATGATCAGACGCAATTTTGACTTTTTGATATGATTCTTCTAATTTTTTTTTTCTTTGAGCAGTTCTGTATGGATGCCATCTACAGTAGAACTCAAACAGTTCCACCTTCAGAGGCAGCACTGAGTGAAACTCTCAGAAATTCTTACTTCAGTCAAGACTTCAGACATGTTAATTTCCAACAGTGCATATAATTATGCTTTCATCACAAATGCGAACATTTTTAATATTTAATCAAAATATAACAATTTTCAGCCAATGTGCAGGCATGAATTTAGCTGATTATTTTTCCCAGTGTCCTGTTCTCTTCATCGATTTAATTTGCAGATACCTGTGTGTACTTACGGGGGACTTTAAGCAAAAACGATTGATAATCTACAGGGGTTCAAACTGCCTATGATTTGCAAGATCATTTAAAATAATAAAACCCTAGCACATCGCATGTGAATGCAGATCTTAAAGGTGAAAAGTAGCATCTCAATTCAGGTACCACTCAAGCATTTGAAGTCACTTTTTAAACCAGTCCCACCTTTTAATGAGGACTGTGTTACGGCTCTTAATTCTAAGACGACTCTTTTTCACACCGTTCACAGGAGCACGGTGCCAAAATAATTCTGATGTAGCTGATGTGGTAACAAATGGAGATGCTGCATATTAAGCATTTTAATATGCTTTTTGTCGTAGTAAATATCAGAAGACCTTATCAGCCTGTGACTGATAAACTTCACCTAAATTCAGCTTCCCCTTACAAGCGATGGAAGGTCCAAGGCTAAGGAGTGCAGTGTTAGAGCCATCAAGGAAATGGCCTAAGGAATGCTCTACCCTTTGTTCTCCATATATGGAAGCAGGTGGTGTTGCTTTCCTTTCACCCTGCTGTAACATGCAAACTAAAATGTGGCAAGCAGAAGGCCTCAGAGCTGGACAGGGTGTGTTGGAGTCAGGAACTTGGGACATGACGTGAGAGAAATGCTGGTGTCATCACTGTGCATCTGCTGACAGGACAGCCAGGTCTCCATTGTGTGCTGAGGTCTTGCGCTTGCCATGTTTCGTTATGTGCCAAGGAAAAGTTCACAAGGTTTTCCTGAGGAAGGGACAGTGGGAAGTGAGTCCCTGGAGTTCCTCATCTGGCTGGTGCACAGCTGCTTACCCACAACAGAGCAGAGGCACTTGCATGTAGAAGGGGTTATTCAGCCTCTGTGGTTTTGGAGGTTGGACACAGATTCCTTAAAAGAGACACTTTGTACTCTCAGAAGAACAGCCCATACATCATTAATTCAAGATTAGCTTTGTACCATCATACTGCAAGAGTAAACCTGTAAAAATGATGTTTCCTGATTCAGAGGTTAACAAATACTGATAGCTTTTCTGAGGTGACAGGAAGCATGATTCAGACGAGAGAATGTGTGTTTGTAATGAAAACTTCATTATGAAAGTTATAGTCCCAAAAACTTTAAAAAAAGAATTCGTATTGTAGCAGTTTTATGTTGACCTAAGACGACAAGCAAAGCAATGTTTGCACATACAGAATGTCTTTTATCAGCTGATAAAAAAAAAACTTCATTTACAATCTACTTATTCATGGTAGCAGCTCTGTTTTTCTTAGTTAGCTTATCAGCTAAGGCTAAGTTAGGGGCCCTTTTTGGATTATTTTGGCTTTTGAATTTATTTTTAATATTTGGTATTTCACAGGTTGTATCCTGCATAGAACGAAACTGGATGGATGGGTGGATTTAATTTTGTTTGCAGAATCTTTTTGCAGCTTCCCTCTTTTTTGTACTTGCTGTGTGTCTTAAATTACTGTCACAGAGAGCTACTGTAATTCCACCTGGGGAGCTGCTGTTTGGAAGAAGGACATGTTTGGGTGCATTGTGTCCCATCCCACTAATCTCGGGCTGGTCCTGACTGCGAGCCTGTGGACAGTAGTGAAAAAGTGTGAAATACCACTTAGGCATTAAAAGGCATTTGGCCAAAGGTATTGGAGAATCTTTGAATAGTTTGGGTTGGAAGGGACCTTCAAGCTCATCTAGTTCCAACTCCCTCTGCCATGGGTGAGGACAACTTCCACTAGACCGGGATGCTCAAAGCCCCACCCAGCCTTGCCCTGGTTTGTCCATCTCAGCAATATTGCTGTGTCAGTGGCTCCGTTTCTACACGATGATCTGTTCTTGTGGTCTGGCAGTGTGCAGAATGCAACCCCAGGATTTTGCTTTTCCCTGTGCCTTCCTCTGCCTCTATCTTTTCAGTTTTCCTTTTCTCCATCACTAATTAGAGACTTGAACAACCACTCAGGCCAAGTTGCCTATGTTTTGTTGCAACTATCCAGTAGCTACAGTGAAAATTTGGGTTAGAAATAGGATTTATCTTTTGGGTTTTTTCATGAGCCTGTTTCTTCCCTCTCTGTTTTGGAGCCAGAAATAAAATTTAAACATAACCTGAGGAAAGACTATACTGTCTTCTGACAGAGATGCCTGACACAATTATGGAAAGATTGTCATGTGGCATCTTTTCTGCCAGCAAGAATCACTTCTTGGTAGCCAATGTTTATAGTTTATATTTGCTGTCATAGGGAGGACGTTGGATGCTGTCACTGGACACCGAGCTTGAAATTTGATGGCTTGTGGTTTGATGCCCTGTCACGGACTTGTTTGGTGGTTTGGAGAAAGTTGTGCAGGTCCTTGTCTATCTGAACCACAGCAGCAGTCTGGCTTCTTGCAGTGTTTGTTGTGCAATTCCCCTGCAACAGAGAAAGCATCTGGAGTTGCATGCATCTTTTCTACTGTGCATATTCCTGAACATTAAGGTTTTGAAGAAGTGAGGCTGTTCAGTAGAAAACCTTACTCCAGCTAAGCTGGATTTCCTTTTGTTAATGGACCTTACAGCTGCCTTGATGGATCTCACCAGGGAGTGCTTTTCTGCCAGCCCCACAGCCATGGCCGCCAAGCTCCACACTGCAAATGTGGAGTTTGCTCTGAAGAAACAGACTTCATCATTTTTCAAGGCAACTGTCGTGTCCCAGTTCGCAGTGCTTCCTGAAAAAGCAGTAGGGTTGAGTTATGGAGAGATATTTTGCTATTAACATGATATAATCTTTGCCCCCAACACAATTCTCAGGCATAGCTGTGCCATGTGATGCCACGCTCAGAAACCTGAGTTCTGACTTTGAGAGCCCAGGCATGTTCCAAGTGGACATAAGGTAAGTGCCATGCAAAGGTATGTCCTACATAGATGCATAGAAATGTGTTATCCATCTCCTGATCTATTGCTTCATGTTGGTTTTTTATTCTCTTTCATTTAATTTCATGTCTTTTCATCCTGTCCCTTTCCTGGACTAATCCCTGTATTCTGGTAGCAGGGTTGAACCTATTGATACTTGATTGCACACATTGCTTGAGTTCAAGGCTTGAGTCAGCATCTACATCTCACTTGATCATCAGTCTGCGACTCCATGGCAACCATGCTTTTCTCTTGGATTTTGAAACACTTGTATTAGTCATAGTACTGGCCTAGAAGGTGGTGGGCTGCCATGTGGTGATTTCAGCTCAGTATCTTTTCATTTCACATGTGCAATTCATCTCATGAGACAAAGACAAAACGCATTAGTAATTCTTCAGAGCAGGGATTGCATCACCCCCAGCTGGAGGTGTCCTTGTTACCGGTTTACAGGGTTGCACTCCAGGATGCTCCCATTCTCTGTGG
This sequence comes from Donacobius atricapilla, assembly GCA_013397315.1. Taxonomy (NCBI): domain Eukaryota; kingdom Metazoa; phylum Chordata; class Aves; order Passeriformes; family Mimidae; genus Donacobius; species Donacobius atricapilla. The sequence continues at coordinate 54,417 of WBMY01012595.1, read as the reverse complement.
AGCTGTTAATGAGCTATGAATCCTGTGTTCTGGCACCGGAATGGCGCACCCCTAGGGCTGACAGGGAATGACTGATCTTGGCATTGCCCATCTTTTGGTCACAGCTGCTGTTTCCTGACTAGTGTGGAAGGGCTTTAACTTCTGCAGCCAAAAGGAAGACGTTGGCAAGTGATGATTAATATTTTTTTCTGAATTTTGGTTTTATGACTCCATATGAGTCTCAGGAAGGTAACACAGCTCATTTCACATCACAATTGGCTTCTGCTGTTACTGCCATGACCTAACTGTTCTTATTTTCACTTAAAGAGTAAAAGCATTTAAACCCAACCTTGTAAAGACCAATGAGTAAAACACACCAGTGAAAAGGCTGTGGCTGAGGGGTTGAGGTTGGTGGCATAAATTAGATAGTTCAGAGGCTTGTTTTGTCAGCCATTATTCATCTGTTAGCAACTCCTGTGTGATCCTCTGAAGCGTCAAATTCATGTTTGACAGGACCTGCTTTCTCTGGGATTTCCCCTGCCCCAAGCCCTCCTGTTGTGTTTAGCTGCAAAAGCTGCTCCATACCTGCAGGTTCTGTTGGCTGCCAGCTGTCAGGACACAGGCACAGTTAGCTAGCTCTCTCTGCATGTCCTTTAGCAGTAATGTGAGCCAGCACACTTGCTGACCTTTTCCAGATGTTTTTTCACAAGCCTCCAGTATCTGGGTCAATGGAGTTTGCTTTCCCTGGCCCTTTAGCCCTTTCAGTCAGGAGGAGGTAGGCCTGCTGCAGCGCTGTGAGGGGTTATACCACGTTATGGCCACAGGTAGCTCCCAAACCAAGTGTTTCCTCATTCTCTCTTGACTTCCCTGCTAGTGTGTTTGATGGTGCAGGGCTTGATATAATGCACACGAGCTGCTGAGTCACCCCTGAGCTGGCAAGGTTTTATTGTACTTTTAACCCAATATGGAGTGTCTGGTCCCTAGACAGACAGGAGCAAAGCTGGTGCTTCTTGCTTGCTTCCAAATCATGTCAAGGCCAGCCTGGGTGAACCTTTGCTTTCAGGGCAGGTTACCCTGCACTTCAGGGGCTGTGTACTGGAGAGCAGCATTTCCAGGCTGGGCTGTGGCAGCACTGTGGGGATGCTCCAGCAAAAGCCTCAGTGTTTAGAATCATAAATATGCTCAGTTGGAAGGGATGTAGCAGAATTATCAAGTCCAACTCCTAGCCCTGCACAGTACACACCTTGTGCCTGAGAGCATTGTCCAAACACTGCTTGAATTCTGTCAGGCTTGGTGCTGTAACCACTTCTCTGAGGAGCCTGTTCCAGTGCCCAGACAATCTCTGGGTGAAAAAACCTTCTCCTGATATCCAGTCTAAGCCTCCCCTAATGCAGCTTCATGCTGTTTTCTCAAATCCTGTCACTGGTCTCAAGAGTGAAGAGATCAGTGTCTGCCCCTCTGCTTTGCCTCGTGAGGATGTTGAAGATGACAGCAAGGTCTCCCCTCAGTCTCCCTTTCTCCAGGCTGAGCAGACCAAATGACTCAGCTTCTCCTCATACAGCTTCCTCTCAGACACTTCACCATCCCCATGGCCCTTCTTTGGATGCTTTCTAATAGGATGTCTTTTTTATATTGTGGTGACCAAAACTGCACACAGCAGTTGAGGTGAGGGTGCACCTTGTGGGTCCTTTTGGATCGCAGCTCAGTGCCAATGCAATGTAACAATGTTTATACATAATATATATACAGAGTAAATTTTTAAAATATGTGAAATACGTTTTTATAAATAGGACATACATTTTATACATCATAAAGTTGTCTGTGTCCTCTGGAAGGTTTGCTTTAGAACTTGTTCAAGAAGGATGAGGATGTCTTCTGTTTTTCACAGATTCTTTTACATATTGTGGAGTTTAGAAAGCATGTGTAACTTTTGTATTATCAGTGCTAATGGCTCTGATGTAAATCTGCTTCGAAATGGGATGCACTGCATGTAAAACTCTATTGAGCCCTGAAAACCAAGAGCTGGGCACCACAAATGTAGCATTTCAAGCAGGCCTGAATAAATGAAATAGAGTATGGCACAGTATTGTCAATCATCTGCTGGCTTGGGTACAAATACAGGCTCCATCAGGAAATTCTGCCTTCAAGCCAGTTTTGCTGCTCTGCTGGTGATGTGATAGCTGGACCCGCAGGGTTATTTGTGCCTCTGACAAGGAGCTTAGAAACAAGGCTGCAGGCAGGTTTCAGATAGCTGTGAGCTCAAGGCTGTAAGTGCTGAGTTGCACATCCAGCCTCTGCCCAGCGAGTGGAGAATTTTATTTTCAGTTCTGTTGAGATGTGGGTACACAACCCAACTCCCTGGCTTTGGGTAACTCTATAACTGTGGGACCCTGCTCCCCAAAAATGCAAGGAAAGAAGGTGTAAAAGGAATGCAGTAGGAGCTTGTGCTGGTTTGTTTTGGGAGAAATCTTCCCCCCCTCACCCCCGACTTAATGCTGCTGCCTTACAGTTGCATGCTGGGAATATTTGTTGTATATCTGCCTAACTGCTGATTGACATACAAGACAATAAACTTAATGAGTTAAAATCCCCCGTGTTCTGATTGACTGCCAGTGTCCAAAGTCCACCCAGAAAGACAGGGAGATAATGTTTGGAAGGCAAGGCTATCTGAGCTTGCACAGTGTTTTTTCAATTAATTTCTGCCTAAGGATTGGCTGTGATACTTAGCCACTGGCAAACCTCGTTTCAGATTTCAGCTTTAAAATATAATTGGCAGCTCAGCAAATTCATAAAATTGATCCCCATTCACACTTATTTTTGGCTTGCGTTAAGAATGTGCCAACCTGGAACTCTAAACTTAACCCCGAGTGACTTTCCCAGGGCTGCTGCCCTGAAAGGAAAGCCTGGCAGCAGCACCTGGGCCCCAGCCAAGATAAATCCTGAGCCGCCGATGGCAGGGCAGCCGCAGCTTGAACTGCAGGTGAGGGGAGAATAAATTAGATGGAATAAAGGGTAGATTTTGTAAAATGCCCTCTTTCTGAAACCTGATATTCTGCATTTGTCCCTCTCTGCTCCACAGCCTGACGCTGCTGCAGCCTCCAAGAGCGTCTGAGCCGCAGTGTGCCCTTGCAGGGCTGCTTATACATACATAAACCAGCGGCTGAAGTCCAGATGCGTGTGAATGGTTAACAGCGCCACGTCCCAGGTCGCAGAAGGCAACAGAATGGGCTCGGCCGCTGTGATCGAGCCTCGCCCGCCGGTCCTCGCTTGCTTTCAGCCTGCGGGAGCCTCTGGGGCCGGGAGCCCCGGCCGAGGATTGTCCGTGCTGAGCCTGTGCCGCAGGGCCCCGCCGCTGCTGCCGCCGCTGCTGCCGCCGCTGCCGCCAGGACTGCCCCGAGCGCTCGGCGCCGGCTCCTCGGCCTTGCAGCTGCAAATCCTGTTTCTCGTGCTGCCACATTGACACCTTGTGGTGGACTTGGCCATCACGTTTTCAGAAAGACGACATTGCTGAAGGTCCCAGGGATGTCAATTGCGGGACATTCCCCTGGAGCCATTTCTCTTATGCTCCCTGTCTTAGGGAGACAATTGAGGGACATTTGGCTGTGGGCAAATTCAAACATTAGAACATCAAAGACCAAAGTGCAGAGGCTGACCTAAACCAGTGTCTCCCAAATACCATCCCTAGTTGCTTATCAGTAGCATAGAAGATGAACAGAAATAATCGCTGGTGATTATTTTTTCTACTGATGTAGAAAATTGGATTCTCTGCCCTTTTTTCCCACGATATTGTTTATTTGACTTCAGTTTAAACTGGCATTCACTTTTCTTCACCTTCTGCAAGGCTTAAATGTGACCTAGGGAAGATGAAGATGCTCCAAAGATTTAAAGATCTTCCATCTGCTTCTTTAAGTGAAGCCAGGGCTCCAAATCCACCACATGTCATACATTATGTTACGAACAAAAGGATATGCAGATGCTGAAGTTCTCTGAGAATGTTTCCCTGCTGGAAATAACAATTTTACAAGCTTCTGTATTCACTTCAGCTTCTTCCTAACAGGACCTCCTGTAGGGAGAACTCAGTATTTCTCATTCTGATGATAGTTTTGAGTAACACTTATAATTGTCTGCCAATGACTGTGTGTATTTTGGCAATAACAAATCGTACTCTGCTTCCCTGCTAAATTTTCCTTAGCACCACTTTTGGAGTGGTGAGGGGATGGACTGCAACCTTTGCCAGGGCATCATGACACTTCTTAGGATTTAGATTTCCCTGTAGCTGGAGAATGTGGTTTTATTTATGAAGGGCATTTTGCCATTAACCATTTCAAGTGTAAAAGCCATCGCATTCCTCTGGGCTTCTCCTGCTGCCCCCCTTTGGCAAGCCTTGGTTATTCTTTAGTCCTTGTAGGCAGTTCTGGTCTCTGCACAGCTCTCCTCCTGACCATGCCAGGAGAATTTTAATTCCTGTAGTAAAATGAAGTCTAATCTGGAAACAAAATCACCAGACAATGAAGTTACCTTTGTCTTGACTTTGTGTTCAGTGTTGTAGATCATTTGGTTACTACAGCTGATGCTGCTTCTTATTTAGCACTTTTCTCAGTTGTTTGGAGTCTCCGCAGATATTAAATTACAGATTCTAAATTCAGCAAGCTGAGAGCCACAGGAGAGCTGGCCCTGCTTTGCTCAGTCTTGCAAGTGTGCAGATGGGTGACAGGCACCTTTTCCAGTCTTACTTTGCATGGCAGTTCCTTCCCAAGGTTCATCCTACCATATGTGCCATTCAGTACTTGCTTCTTCAAGCTCTACTATTCATTAATTGTATTTATTTTTGTTCTTTTCTTGAGAAAAGAAACTACTTGTTTGTCCAGTGTGGCTTTTTTTTTTTGCCATCCATATTTTGCTGCCTCCTCCTAGTTTATGTTTTCCTTCTTGCCATCAAGTGTGCTGATGCCCATTTGTCTTCTATATGGAAGCAGCAGTGTTGGTAATTCCCTTCAATACCCAAACTAGGGAATTGTAGGTGCAATGGAAATCCTGAGCCCAACAAGGATGGGAGAAGAAGAGAAGACAAGAAAACAGTTTGGCTCAGGGAAAGAGGAGGAGCTGGCACCGTGGTTATGGTGAACAATCCTGATGCCACCATTCATACACATCATCCAATTTCCTGGCCAGGCTCAAAGCCCTGCCAGCCCTGCCTGCGTTGTCCCAACTCTCTGACTCCCTGCCTTGTATGTGCTGTCCCCACAAATCGCTGTGTTCACTCACGGCTCTGCTCCACTCCCGTGTGTGTTTGGGTTGCATTGGCCAAGTCAGCACATCAGCACATCTCACTAAAGAGCTCCTCTGATACTGCTGCAAGACTACAAGGCAGTGAGCCCAGCTGGGGGTGGAGAAGGGATGTGGCTAAAATACTATTTTAAAAAATCCCTTTGCTATCAATTTCAAGTCATAGCGCCTTCTTAATAATGCTAATGGTGCTGTAAGGTTTAACTCTTCTCAAGTGCTCAAGGCATCCCAGTCCCACCAGTGCATGGGAGATAGATCCTACAGCAGCCTTGTGTATACATGAGTGAGTGCAGAGGTCTGTCACGCTTGGTGAAATACAGGCCTTGTTCTTCCATAGCAGTCCAACATTTTTTAAGGTGGAGAGAAGTCATGTTCTATTTAGTTTTTGTGATCAGTTGAAATGTTTGCTTTTGAATTGTGCCAGCTCTTGTGGGAACTGAGTTAAAATATTATCTAAACTTCTCAGAATAATAAGCAAATACAAGTGTTTGATACCCAGCGAGATTATCTACTTTATAGACTGGTTTATGGCATTAATTCTTATGGTAACTCAGCTCACCACATTAATAGGCTTGTCATCCATGTTCTTCAAATGAGAGATTTCTGTATTTGAGAAGAGGTGGAGGGAGGTGCAGTTAGGTGCCCAGGACTGCAAAGAGCACCCTCTTTCCCCCTTCTTATGCTGAGGAGCTGTTGCAGGGGTGACCCAAGACTTTTCAGTGAAATATTTGTGTATAGTTTCTCTAGCCCCTTGCAAGGGAGGGAATCTCTGGCTTTCTGCCTTTTTGGGAAAGGCTAAGTGTAGAGAAAGGAAGAGGATTTTTTTTTTCTTTTCTTTTCTTTTTTTTTTCTTTCTTAAAATTAACTTGGCAACTCTGTAAATCTCCCTTGGGAAAGCAGCCCATCTCCTGGAAGATTGCTCTCAGTGCTTCCAGCTCCTTCTACAAGAGTCTTGACAACCAAAAAGAAAGGAACATCAAGGGCTTTCTGAGCCTGTTAAGATTTATGGGTTCATTTGCAACTTGGCAGCAAGAGCTGGCCTCAAATGCATCTCAGCAGAGATACCAAATAGCAACAGCCTCTTGCCCCTGTGTCCAAGAGCTGCAGCCTTCTTTCTGTTTGCAGCCCTTTCCCTTGCTCCAGGGGCTGACAAAGGCAAGTAGAAATCCCAGCTTTGGAAAGTGTGAAAGGCCCTGCAGCGGGAGCTCCTGAGCCTCATGTGCTTCTGCTGTGGTGGAACAGGGAAACAGTCCCTGCTTTCTGTGGGCTCCTGGCCAGCAGCAGAGCTCCTCTCAGTCAGTGACACAGTTCTGCTGCTGAGCTGCCCTTCCAACAAAATCCCCATGAGAAAAAAACCCCTGCTGAGCACAAGAGCCAAGAGAAATCAAGTTCTGTTTAGCACCAAAGTCTGATTTATTTTCTCAGACACTTTCTCAGCAGAGTGCACATTCTATGTATTTTACAAAAAGATTCCTCAGTAAATATGACAGAAATGAAAAGAAAAAAAAATTATTAAACATCAACAGGGTTTTGAACAACAACCAAATTCCTGTGCATCCTCAAAGGAAAAGGAGAAAAGTTTATGTATGTCTCCAGCAAGCCGAGGGCACCATGTAAAGGCAGTATGCCAATTTTCCTATAAATTTTTCAATGCTTTGTGTATTGAAATATGTAACATGCAAGCCAGACATGAAAATTAATGTTGACATGTACAGTTACATCCTGCTCCATTGCTGTGTGTGTGTTTTCTGAATGCTGCCATTTGGGACTTGCTTTGTTTGAGTGGGTGGAAGGTATTTTTCCACTCAGCATCACACTTTGTCTCCAGTATTTTTCAAGGCATATCACAGAGAATTTTTCCATAGTTTTGTTTTAACTTCTAACCCTTATATAGTATGTAGTGAATAAATTTATAAGCCATTCCAACAATCCGTAGGACATATGGAAAAACTGTTGTGTTCTCTGAACCTAAGTCATACCTCCAGAATCCAAATTGCTGTTTCTTGGAGCCAGCCACAGGGGCATAAGGAATTGAACAGATTCAGTATAATTATTTTCTGCAGATTCTTCAAACATCATCACCAAAAAAAAAAAAAAAAAAAAAAAAAAAAAAAAAAAAAAAAAAAGAGCTGGTGGTGGTTTCCAAAGGGAACCAGGGCAAACTATCATCGCTTTCAAAAATGCATTGTTTGAAAATGTCATTGAAGGTAAATTACTGCTACCTTTGTGAAAGCAACAGAATTCCAGCTTCTCATTGAGGACCATGTTTAATTCCTGCCTGGAACTAACAACATGGCACTTCAGAGAAATGAGATACTGCAGGGTCAGAGAGCTTGAAAAATCCCACCTGAATGTTGAAGCATCAGTTCTAAGAGGAGTGGAGGAAAAAGGCAAAAAAACCCAAAAACTAAACAAAATAACAACAAAAAACCCCACCACCTAAGTAAAACCCAGAAAATAAAGAATACGTTATTGAGAACAAAGTGTTAGAGATGAACGTTTTATATGTTAAAGCATTTTTAAAACATGTCATACTGACATACTTAAACTTTGGTATAATGCCAAAAACCTTCAGGATCAACCTTTCTATTTGACTTATAATCTGAAGCATTCGGTGGAATAATGCAGAGATTAGCAGCTTTACAGCTTACTGAAAATCAAATATGTCCTAACAGAACATAGTTTACTGAATAATTGCATTATGGGGGCCACATTTGGTAATTAAGAGTTAAGTCAATAATATGTTTCTTGATCAATACAGGAGAAACTTTCAAGTTCTGTTGGTTTTGTTGTTGTTGTGGGGTTTTTTCCTTGTTTTTTTTTTTTTTTTCTTTAGTATCATCTGGATATTTTTAGTTACCGACCCTGAGCCCTCAGTCCACACCAGGACTTACATTGAAGATGACTTCCCTGATATGATTTACGCTCTGTGTGTCCCTTTTCTGAGAGATCTGTGTTTTCCTTCTGGTGCTCTGGGGCACCTCCAGCCCTCCTGCTGGCAGTTCTGTGTGTTCTCAGCACTGCTTTAGAAGCCCTGGATGCAGCTTTGAAAGCTCACTGACAGCAGGTTGGGCTTGAATCAGGTAATGATGGGGGCCCAAAGCTGCCTTCTAGCAGAGAGCACAGCCCTGTGCTAGGGGAACAGGCCAAATCATCTTCTGTGCTGGCTGAGCAAGGAGCGACAGGCGGGTCATGGCAGAGCCCTTGACTGGGAGAACCATTCTTTTACAGAAGTTGAACATTAGGTTTGGACTCTAAAAACATGTCTAGTGTTTCAGGGCATTAATGAAAATCTGTGCCATCCTGAATCCAGTCACCAGTGAGGTTCAAATGCTGACAGCCCAGTAACCCTGAGCCCTCTGTTCTCTTTCGGGGGAGGTGGAATGCAATCCCACTGCTGTGGATGACAGCCTTTGCCTTGCCTTGATGCTTATACTTGTATTCCTGGAGCAGCTGTAATCCTTGCCATAATGCCCTGTAAAAACACTTTGTTAAGCCTCAGAATAGCATCCTCTTGCCCTAAGACTCGTGCTTATTGGGAATGGTTTGCTCTGGAGGTTTCACGAGTTTCTGCATCTTTGAATCATTAAAGTCCAGCAAGCAATATCGTAGAATCACAGAATTGTTTGAGTTGGAAGGGACCTAAAAGGTCATCCAGTTCCAGCACTCCTGCTGCCATGAGCAGGGACACCTTTCACTAGACCAAATTGCTCAGAGCCCCACTGAACCTGGCCTTAAACACTTCCAGGGATAGGGCATCTCTGAGCAACCTGTTCTAGTGCCTCACCACGCACACAATTAAGAATTTCATCCTAAAATCTAAACCTACCTCCTCTAAGTTTGAAGCCATCCTCCTGTGTCCTATTACTAGAATTCCTGATTAAGTGTCCATCTCCAGCTTCCTTGTAGGCTCCCTTCAGATACTGGAAGGTTTCCATGTGATCTCCATGCAACCTTCTCTTCTCCAAGCTGAACAGCCCCAACTTCCCTAGCCTGTCTTCATAGAGGAGGTGCTCCAGTCCCCTTATCCTGGATACTGGGGTACAAAGTCATGACCTGGCTCATCACACTGTAAGGATAAGGGGAGCACAGCTCCCTGTCTATGTTTATTTGCTGGGCAGAGGGTGGCCTTGCGGCTGGGATGGGCCAGTAGTCCCTGTAAGAGGCATTGGGGTAAGCATGGGCTTTCTGAAATAAGTCTGTTCCATTGCTGGAATCCAACTGAAAGGGCTGCCCTGAGGGCTGGCTGGGGAAGCAGTGGTGCCACTGCAGCTGGGGCTCACTGTACAGGGGAAGCCTGCCAGGGGTCAGAGCTGTGGACTGCAGCAAAACAGTGTGCTGGGCCTCCAGGACCTGTTTGTGCTGAGCACCACGAGGGATGGAGTGGCTCCTGTGACCTGTTCCATGCACATCATGGCAGTCCTGAGCCCAGCTGTGCTCTGGGCACATCCTGCCTTGGGAATGTGGGAGCACTCTTGGCTGGAAAGGGCACCTGGGTGAGCCGGTGTGGTCCAAGCTCTGAGGGCGATGAAGTGAGAACAGTTTGTGCCTGAGGCCAGCGCAGGGGTGAGGGCTGTCCATGACCCCCCTGTCCTGAGAGGTGCACAAGGACCAGTTGCAGCCGTAGGTGTCATCACCGATGGACACTGCTGACATCTTCTCCAGGAGTGGCTCCGGCTGCAGCAAGCGCTGGTCCAGCCCCAGGTCAGAGCCAGGACTGCTGGCCCAGGCAAGGAATGTCTGCTCAGAACAGCTCCCCTGGGACCTGCCTGGGCAGCAGGAAGTCCCAGAGCAGCCTCTGGCTTCCTGCAGAGTTTCTGTGCAGGCATCGCAGGATGCAGGCTCTCCTCTGGCTGCATACAGTGAGCACTGACACCTCTCCTCTTTCCCCAGGGCTAACGGGACCTTTGTTTTGGCCCTGAGCTCATCCGCAACTGAAAGCTGGGCTTGATGTTGTCTCTCTGAATGGTAAAATTTGCATTTATTGCCATAGGTGCATTTTTTACCTGAAAGAATAAAAACAAATCAGACAGGAAGTTGTCATGAGTACTAGCATCAATTAATGCACACATCACTTCTCCCCAGCACTGGGTGTGATGAACACAGAAAAAAGGGGAAGTACTATTTTCAAACTCAGTACTGCTGTTTCCAGATTTAAATACTGCTGATATTAATAGCAGGGTGAAGCAGCAATGAAAGGAAGTCTCTGCTATTTTGGAAGTGTCTGATATTCATGTTTCAGTTCCTGCACTCAGTGGGCTGGAAGGTCTGCTGCTACAAAAGGTTGCTTTAAAAAATGGCAGAGGGATTTACCTCTGAGAAACCTGCACATTGCTAGGGAGCTGTCAGGAGGGGAGAGAGGGAAAGTGTTTGGATGGCCATCCCCAAGTGCTGCAGCAAAATCCGCACCAAAATGTGAGAACTGTATGTGGGCAAGATGGTCAGCACAGCCACGGTGCCTGTGGGTGCTGTGTGCAGGTGAGGATGGAGGGGCCAGAAACATCTGCTGCCTTTGCTGAGGCTGGGGCCACTTAAGCAGGAGGGGAATAAAGCATCACACCTTTGAGCAGCCCCAACCCAAGTCCCTACCACATGAAGCAGGACAGCACATGGCACTGGCCTCTAGCCGAGGGACAGCACGGCTGGGAAGCAGGGGGCAGTTCACAGCATGGGAAGAAACCCACCATAAGGGCAAGGCTGCCATTTTTTTTCAGGAAGCACTGGCTTTTTGCTGAGGAAGTTACTTAAGGTGGGTCCATGCCGGCCTAATGGATCATCAGGAGGCATAAACCTGGAAAAGTAAAAAAAGTCATGGATGTAAGCAAATGAATTGCACACTGGATGTCTCAGTGAAGTGCACTCCCCCTGGACACCTCAGCTATTAGGAAACTCAGGAGAGAAGGGAGGTTAGTTAGTATGTACAGACTGAGGGGCACTCAGCTCAGCCTCACAGGCGTGGTGCAAGTGCTTGAATGCAAACTTGTCTCTCAACAGGGATGGTGAAGGGCCAGAGAGACCAGATTCTTGTCTCTTTTAGCAAACTATAATTGCAGAAACACAGGTAAAAGTCCTATTTTTTCACGTAGGGGAATTAAAAATACTGCCAGCCAGCCTCCTCTCATGGATTTCATTCTGCTTCTTATAGGAGATAGAAATTAAAAGATACCAACCCTTGGTTAAACATCACAAATTGGATTGGAAAGAAGCAAAGCCAGTCACTAATGCTGCCATTCAAGTAGAAGGTTCATAGAAAAGTGACATGGGAGGTTTTAAGTCCAAAGCTGAGAGAATAGGAAACTCAAGAAATGAGATAAGAAAAGCTGCCGTAAGTTCTTTTCATAAAAAGGCTCATGTACTCTGCTACTGGAGGGAGGTACTCTGATGCTAGAGCTGACTTGTCCCATAATGTTTAAATTCCAGATTCTGTAACACCATCCATCTCTTACCTGTTACTGACAAAGGAGTACATGAGTAGTCGCTGCTCAATAAACCATTTCCACTCGGGGTTTTCGTTTTGGAGATCCCGGTAGTGGTCATTGGAAACAATGACTCCATCATGCTCATAAGCAACTTTCACTATGTAGCGATCATCGTAGCAAACCACCCTCTTGCCTTTCACCTTCCGAGAGGGTGTGTAGACAAGGACAGATTGCTTTTCGAGCTCCTCAAGAATGTGCTGGTCTGGTGGCGGGATTGGCAGAAGTAGATGAGGGAAGCAAAAAATAAAAGAGAAACTAATTAATTAATAATGACCAGGTCTCAATCGTCTGCTAGAAACCTACAGGAATCTAAAGATATTTCAGCACTTCAGGAAACTCATGGTGCAATTTTCAGATGCAGTAATATCTGGTGGTTATTTGGCAACATGAAAATTAGGTCTTTTACAAAAAGATCAACTTGTAAATTCTGATACACCATTTTTTGACTTTTAAGTCTTATCTGTAAAAGAATGTCTTGAATTCTACACCGGAGTCTGATATTGAATCCCTGCAATGCCCTTTTTACCCTGCTAGATGCCGGAAGTCTCGTAACAGCTTGGATGGAAGCTGTACCTAGAGATAAAATATGTGTGATAAAATACATAAATAAACTTCTTTTGCTGCTGTTGAGGACACTCTGGCTTCTTGCCATTCCTTCTCTGCAGGAAGGCAGATTCACCTCATCTGCAGACACCAAGCTGCTAGCACAGCAGCTGATCTATTTCCAGAAAGAGTCGCACTCCCCTCCACAGACTTCTGCTGATGCACTTTCTTCTCCTGGAAGGGCAACCCATGTGCCCTCTGTGTTGGGTAGCAGGCTAACAGATCATAGTCATGCAGTAATGCACATCACTGTCTCCTGGCACGCCTCAAAAGTCATTGCAAGCTGACAAACTCCTTCTTTAACTCAGCTTGCCAGCACCTGTGCTTAAGGCATCACTTTTTAAGCAGTGTAACAAAGCCTTGTAAGCAGTTTTAGCTGCTGGCCAGAAGCACTGAATGGGGCAATGAATTCATGACTCATTTAAGTGAGGGAAGCCTGATACACAACTTCGACTATGCTTGTCTTTACAGGGAAAAAAAGCGATGCTGGGTTCTTCATACCCCCTCTGTCTCCAAACTGCACCTAATGGTTGCCAAATCGATGGTGACCTACCTGCAATGGGGCTGTCTTGTCGAGGGGGTTCCTTTCTCCAAAGTGGGACAAAAACCTTGATGTAAGTGTGCCCCCTCTCTCGAAACCAATCCACCGCCAGCTGGATCCCCCAGCAGGAGAACACCTCTTTGTTTCCATGACTACAAAGAAAGACAGAGGATGATGAGGCAAAGCTTTTATGAAGCTTAGAGTTCTCTTTAACCGAGCCAGTAATGAAAAGGCAAAATAAACAGCTTTTGTGTCATTCACCAGCTTCCAAGAAAACAACCTGTCAGGATGTCCTGGTGGGACAGATCCAAGCACCCCCTCCAGCAGAGCCAAAGATTTATCTGAAACTGTTTGGATACTTAAAACCAGAGGCATCCTATCCCCCATTTCTGTGACCTGAGCCTGTTCCTTTCATTTTTAGGTTTTAAAGTTTATAAGTTTTAAAATACCAACAAGATCTCGGGCCTTGTCAAACCCTTCACATGCCTTGTCTGGAAAAGGTCTGAGGAGTGAGAGTTTCTTCCTGCACAAGCAGAAACTCACGAGGCTCTCCTGTCAGAAACAAAATGTGAGAATTTTCTTCTGTGGTAACAGGGCCATTAGAGATTTTAATGGCTGAAGTGGCTGCAGGTGTGATCACAGGGCACTCCACTGGTGATGTTTTTTGGAAACATGAGACAAAATATGGGGGAAGAAAAACTGTAAGAGGCAGGATAAGAAATACAGAGAACCAAAAAAGGGACAAGACATCAGTGGAGATGGCCACAGGCACCTCAGACCCATTTTTATCTTGCTCTGGTCGATGGATATTTTCTTCATTGCACAGAGAGGTAGAAAAGCCCTAAGACAAGTGTTCTAGAAGTGCCAGCAAGGTGGGTTCTGAAGAATTCAATATGCAGCATAAGACAGGAAATTATCTCAAAGAAAACAACTAGGGGTGACATCCTACAAAATATCTAACCCTCCCTGAAAGTTCCTACTGCTTGGCATTCACTTATCTAAAATCTGATTACAGTGCAGTGTATGTATAAAGGAAGGTAGTTTCTTAATTACCTCTGCCCAAGGAAACTAAAATAAACTGTACACAAAGTCCTAAATGGATAGATGCCTTCACAGTATCTACAGAACACTCGTACTTTGACCTTTCTGCATAACATGGCCAATCTCACTCAGGCTTTCTCCTCTACAAAAAGCCCCTGTGAGCGACTCTCTTGGCTGCTACACCCACCTGCACAGACAGACCAGTCAAGGGTGATGCTGCAGCCTTAAATGAGTCTCCCACCACCACCTCCCGGGGATTCATCTCTAGGATCTGTCTACACCAGCCTCATAACCAAAGCTCCATTTTATACCCAATAAAAGTTTCTGTCCTGAAATGGTGACCAGAGATGAAAAATAGTACAATTTGTAGGAAGAGATCTGGTTGCCTATTAAGAGGTACCAAGGCAATAGGAAGTCATTTAAAACCTTTAGCAATAATAAATGGTCTGAAGTGCTTGACATAGCTAATCTCCATTTTAGAAGAGCTGTTTTGTTTGGTTTTAAAGGATAGGATCTTCCCAGGATATACGTACTGTCACCTGGACTGGTGAATTGGAAGTTTGGATGACTTTTTCAGGTAACTGCCTTTAAAAGGCAGTCCAGGTACATCTTTGATGCCACAACTCAAACGAAGTTCAGCAACAGCTTTCTTAAATATTGACTACTTGTATATATAATCCTGTGAGCTTTAGGAAGACAGTTCTAGGTGTACCCCAGTGCAGAAAGGAAAGTACTCAAGCACAAGTGAGTCAGCCAAAAGGCTGAATGAAACAAGGAAAATGAGGCACCTGGAACAGGTCCTCAGCATTATCTGCTAATCCAGCTGCTGCTGCACTGCTACAGCCAGACCTGGGGGCTGTCTGAATGAATCTGTACATACGGGGGGGGACACATCCACACTGCTGTGCAGTGGAGCAGAGCTTTCCATCCTCCCTGCCTGGGCACAGACTAGCTAGTGTCAGTCACCTTTCCCACACAACCACAGAGTCTGTGGACCGTAAGCCATCCATGATCTGTCATAACTCAGTCCCATCTCTCTCCCCTGCCAGCAGCAGGGTACACGGCTCTTGGGTCACAGACCAGCAGGGCCCATCTCTCAGAAAACGAAGCAGCAATTTGGCATCTTTATGACTCCAGCAGTTAACCCATCATTAGCATGCAGCAAGTCCTTTTTAAATTGTGCCATTCCAACTCCTTTGAGAGGAAGTTTAGGCAATCCACCTTCTTGTGAAAACTACAAATGGCCCCATCTCCACCTGGTCATGACACAGCATCAGCCAAAGCTTTGTCAGAAAGGCCTAGGAATAGGCCTCTGTAGCTACCACAGCTTTAAAACTAGGTGTAAGTACAAGCACTAGAGGAGATAGCAGCCTCTTCGGTGTGCAGTGAATATGGTTATGACACTTCCCTTTCCCTATTAACTCAATTCCATTTATTTTTTTCCACCAGCCTTGTTAAACTTCCCATGGATAGGTTGGCAGGTGGCGAAATTTCTCACTACATCTGATGGAAACACAAAGTGTACTGAGATGTTTGATGAATGAGACTGGCTGAAGGCAAGGTTATTTTCCATTCAGATTCTCTAGGTAGGCTGATTGGTGGTTGGAGACTGCCAAGTCAGTTGCTTTATTACGCTGGGGCATATACATCCTTTTCAAAAGCTTGCACTCTACAGTGGGCCCTCAATGCCAACTCTGAAGTGCTCCAGAAACACCAATTCTAAGTTATAAATATAAATGCTCAAGATATTTTTCTCCACACAGACAGCTGTCACTTGAAGCTGTAACTTCCTGATTGTTTCATTCCTAAACTGCTGCTTCTGCCGCACTTTATGGTTGTCGGTGTTGATGATGATGGAGTTTTCCCCAGCAAGGGAACCTAACATCCCTTTCACCTGACATCTGCAAATAGTCCTTCTCTGTCTGACAGCAGCAAACCAGAGAAATTAAAGCAAGGATACTGACTAGGCCTACCACATCAGCCAAAGCAAATGCCATTCAGCATCCAGGAGAGGAAAACAGCTCCTTCCAGGCTGTGCCCTCTCAGTACCAGCTGAACAGACAAACTCAATAGTCTCCTCCATCATCCACATAGTCATTATCAAGACAGAGGTTGGGATGTCTGAGAAGTAAAACCTTTGCCTTTCTGAAACTTAAAGCTGCTGTGCCAGGAGATCTGAGAACAGAGCCCATGGTCCATCATGGGTAATATCAACCCTGGCACAATGAAAGGGTGGGTGATCAGCTCAGCCACACTGCCTGAGTGGGTGCTCAGTTCTTTTGCAGAGAGGCAAGAAAGACACACTGAGGAGGGGCTTGGGTGAAGAGGCAAAGCAGGGCAGGAGATCCTAACACCTGGGTACCAAGCTCATGGCCCAGACAAGGACAAACAAGTTTGCTCTGTTGTGTATATCCCACTCCTTGTGAGCTGCCTTGAGCAGGGTACCTCTTGGTTTTGGCTGAGATTCCTCTCTTCACTCTCAAGATGGCATAATTTGCTTAGTCTCCCATTGCTCTGGATATGCTTGGCCACTTTTCTCTCAAACCAGAGGGGATATGGTCTCATCTCACAGGATAGCTAACAGAAGGAGGAAGCCTTCCTTTGCTGTGTCTCAGCCTGCAGGGATGGGCTTGATCCTGCTGAGTGGGCAGGGAAGTTAACAGAGAAAACAGATGGATAGCCACTGCATCCTGGACTCTTGGCTCCGTATTGCTTGGATAAACAGAGGCCAAACCACTTTTGTCTTTGGACATCCCATCCACAGGGACATGCCAGGCTCCTCATCTGTAAGAATGCTTTCACAGTGCCAGGGCACTGCTCAGGAAATATAATTGGCCAGCATGGGTTGATGTAACACTTCCCAGAAACAGAATGACTAAGGAGGAAATGAATCTATTCAATACAAGCCAACTATCAATTCCCTGATATTTCCCTAAAACAGAAGCCAAATTGAAAAACAACGAAAATTATACAAGCTGGGAACCTTTTTGGAGTTTACTTGCAAGTAAAAGTGGTATGATTGTGATATTTTTAGAAACCACAGCTGCTGGACGTTATTTCCCCTCTCCTTATATTAGTTGGGTGGTCTATCTGTTAATCAGATTTTCCCTGGAAACATATCAGGTTTAGAAATCCTAGGTGCCCGTTTAAAAAGGGGGGTGTAATCTAATGGTGAGCTCAGAGGGAGACACACTGCCACAAACAGTGGACAGAGGTTGCCTTACAAAAGGTCAGAATGAAGAGTGAGCCAGTAATTGCAAGTGACATGCATATTCAGAGGCATCAAGACAGCAGGTCCTTAAAAGTTGTGTATCAGCCAAAGATGAGGAATAAGCAATTGTTCATACATCAAATGCATCAATGCATATCTCACCTGAAGGAAAAACACACTTCAAGACATCAGTTTTAAAATTCAAAGGCTTCAGAGAAAGAGAGATGCCTTTCAGGAAGTGGAGCTTACCTCATTGCAACATTGCTGCCATCGATCACAATGGGTCTCAAGGAATTGGAAGAATCACTTCCATCTTCTCCAAGCCACTTCAGCCCCGGTGTGGTGCTACACGATCCACGGGGAACCAGCTGTAGCTGGGAAGGCTGAGCCTGATTCTCCAGAGCCTGAGGTTTGCTCCCCATCCGAATTAGCTCTTTAAGCACATCATCCTCCAGGGCCTCCTGGCCCAGGTTCTCCAGCACTTTGCAGATGTCCTGCTTACCATAGCCCAGCTTGCAGAAAAAATCCATCTTGCTCTGGTGCACTTCCGCCCCTCCTGCAGAAACTTTTCCGGAGTGTGGTGGTGGTGCTTTGCTAGAAATTGAACTGGTCAGTGCCATTTTAGCAGGCATTTATGTTCCTTCAAACCTGATGATCCTGTCTTCCCAGCTGTGTCTCACAGGTATCAGCTTTAGAGAGGGAAAGATTGGCAACAACAAAACACAAGCATTAAGGAGGAACATGCAGTGGTCTCAGTTCCTTGCCCAGTGCACAGCAGAGAGCAACAGATTAGCTGTCTTCTTTCTGAGGAGACTCTCCAGTCTTCTCTCAGAACTAAAGCATTTTTCTGGTCCGCTCTTAATTATAAAAGCAGCAGAGTGTCCCATGCAATGTTCGTCACTCTCCAAACATTATGTCAGACAGGTGTCACCCTACTTGGTGTGCTATGCCAGGCTGCCTGCATGCAGACAGGCTGCATGCGTGAGTTGGTTCTTCAGACTTATCTCACAGGAAATGACACAAAGGGGATTTTCATTTTGCTGTGTGGTTTGTCAGCCTGAGATAAATATCTGTCAAATTTTACTGGATGGGCTCAGATGCCATAGCAACTTAAGATGTATAGCAAATTTCATCCAGTGATTTAAGGCAACATGCTGTTTGCGAAGTATCTGAAAACTGATTTTTTTTTTAATAGTTTTATCTTATCTTTCCTACTATGTGTCTGTGTGTGTATACAGACACAAATTCTGAAATTATGTCACTCAGCAGTTCTAATGATGCCTGACTCCTCTTTTCCTGTTGCTTGCTATTTTAGAGAGGGCTTTTATTTTCAGAGAAGCAGCTTTTTTTTTTTTTTTTTTTGAAAGTCATCGGGACAGTGCTTTGAAGCAGGTGATTCAGAAGGCAATTTCAATTTCATTTATGTTTATTGTCAAGGTAATTCAGAAATGAGTGTCCAAAAGTAGCAAAAAGCTACTTTATGTTCTCCAGAACTGCACCACGTACATTTCTGGTCTACCCAATGAATGAAGGTGATGGGCAGTGCAGCCAGGAATACCCAGAGCTGTGTAAGCCCAACAAGTGTGACACAGGAGAACATACACGGTGACACTCATCCATCGAGCCAAACACCTTCAGTCACTGTTGGCTTGCTTGCACTGAAGCATCTCTTGCCACATCACTGCAATTATTGGTGCTACCTGGTTAGAAGCTATGGCTGATTCTTCTACGCACACGAGGGATGTAAGGGTGGCCCTCTTCCATTTGCTGATTGCGGTCAGATGCAGAATTCGCTGACCAAACAACCACGTCTGGGCCGAGCCAGGAGCCAGAACCACATCGCACCCACCAGCTCCCCTTCCCAGCTCGCCAGATGCTCCCTGCCCAGCAGAGGGTCACCCCAGGAGCCAGAAGCTGAAACCATGTGGAAGGCGGCATGGAGGTACAGGAAACAAGCAGCCGGGAGAGGATTCAGAGTAAAGCTCCCCCCAAGGCATAAGAGCCCTCTTCGGCTGTGGGGAAGAAATCCACACCGGGTTCAGTTAATTTAAAACTGATTGGTTCGGCAGGTAAACACGATGATTAGTTATAACCTCACCTTGTGAAACTTTGATCTTTACTTTTCTATGTAGCTTTATAAATTTCAGATATTCTGTGGGGGAATTCTGGCACTCAGTTAAAAATGACAAACAGCATCAATAAAATAAAACATACCTTAAATATGTCATAAATGAACGGGGAAAACAGTTACCATGCGTATTATTCCACCTAAACTAAAGCATTTCTTATTTTAGTCGGTGACTGTTTTCCTCACAGTGCACTCTGTAACAATTTTTACATCTAATTCTTGTTTTTAATTCATTGACTAAAGATGAAAATGTATTTGCCTGTTTTTTCATTATTGAAATGTTTACTCATCTTTGAAACAGGTACTGTCTGAGCTGAAATACATTGATGCAACCAAATAAAGCAGAAGCAGTCACATCTCGACTGGCAACACAGTAAAACCTGCTTCCAGCTATGTGATCAGTGGCTTCAAACCAAGTGTACTACTTGATTTTTTTTAAATGCCTAGATTTTTAAAAATACATTATTGTTAATCAAAAACTTTTCCTAGTATCTGTCTTCAGGTTGAAAATATTTACCACATATTTTAATAGCCATTACTATTGTTTTCAAACCTATACTTCTGATGCTTTTTCTTTCTTTTTTCCTTCCCCTCCCCCCCGCCCCCCTCCACACACTTTTCTTTTACTGTCAGAACAATTTCTCATGTTAGCATCACATTGTGTTGCGTGGACGTTTGTCCTGGATTTTATCTGAAATTAGGTTTGATTCAATCCTTCAGAATTTTACCAGAGATCTTTCCAGCTGCAGAGGGGGCAGAGACCACATCTACCTCGCAGCCTCCAGCACACCTGAGCAGATGCTGGATGAAAGCTGTTCACCACAACACTTTTCTAGCTCCATCCCAGGCAGCAGCAAGCCCATGGTCCATGTCTGTACCCTTTGCTTGTTTTTGCAAGGCTTGGTCCTTCTGTGCAAGCAGTGAATCCCTTTGGCTTGGTAAGCGTGGGAAACGCTGAGCTCTGGATGGATGCCTGGGGTTGATGTGATACAATGTCAGCCATCACCAGCAGTATTAGTAATTCTGCAAAATTAACCACTGGATTTCTGCTGCAGTGCAGCCAAACATTAAAAATGGGTGATAGTCACTGCAGGGTTTTCACCACAGAGAGAACAATTTGGAAAAACTGAGATGGAAGCCTTAGTCACAGAAAACACTGAGGTCACCCTTCTCAAGGGGGAATTAAAGGGCAATAAAATCCCTAGCTTACACATTAGTAAACAGGAGTGTGCCCAAGTCCAGCAGGTCAGCTGGCTGCTTGTAACCAGCACAAGTAACATGACAAGAGAAGAAATTGTGTATCACAGAGTCCAGCTTTTGCTATCACAAACAGGTTGTGAAATTCCACTTATAAACTTTATAACCTTCATTTGCAAACTACTTAGATTTCCTCCTGCCACTTTCCTTCCTTCATCTCAGCTGATCCAACTGGAAGCTGCTTTTGTTTTCACCCCACTGAAAGCCAAAGTCTTCTCATTTCACAGAATAATTTATCCACAGATAATGGTGTGCCCATCCTATATTCTAGCTTAAAAAGCACTCCTTCTGTGGTGGTGTGACTCCTCTTATAGATACACACACAGAGAAGGAATGGCTTCAATCAGGTTTCCAAGATACTATTTCAATCCTAACATTTTAGAATGGTAATATTTCAATGAGTACTTTTGATCAAAAAATCAAAAGTCCCCTTATGGTTTTCTACCTTTGGTATATTTTGACAGATTTTTAAGATTAGAAAATTATAATTGAGAACACTTTTCCAAAGAAGTGGTGGTAACTACTACATCTTGAATGACTTTAAAGAATATTTTTTCCTTGTCCTTCTGACCAGTCAGAGCAGCACCTCCAGCAGCCTCAGGCCACAGAACCACAATAAGGACCAGTTTGACTCACAGAGAGTTAGGGCTCCTCAAAGGCCCATTCTGCCCAAGGACAGGCAGAGGGGACACAGCCTCAGACAGACTTGGCATTGGTCAAGGCAGAAGAGGTTTAGGTCTTCTCTAAATTTCATGTGTCTGCTGAGCAGCACAAGGAGCACAGCTACAGCTCCCTGCCACCATAGTGTTACCCCTCACACCTCAGGGCTGGACCACTTCACCCCTCTTCCTCCTTCACCCCTGAGAATAACACTGCAAACCACCTAAGACTGACAGCCCATTGGAGCCTTGCCATGTGGTGTTTCCCTGAAAGCAGATGGGCTGCTCTACCTTCAGAAAAATAGGAATTTTTATTTTCACGAATGAGAGATGCACATAAACTCCTCATGGCAACACTGGTCATTTGTTGTCTTGATAAGTAAGAAAAGATTTGCTTTTTTCTTCCCCACCTTCCCTGCTCTGTTTGCTAAAAATAATAAAGCCAAACTCCCCAGGGAGCGAACTGTGCTCATAGGTACCCGCTCTTGCTCTGCACCTTACCTGGCAGCTGTTCTTTCTGTGGCCCAGCAGTGTCGTCCTGCCATCCTCCAGCCAGAAGCTGGATTCAGAGCAGTACCAGGCTCACAAGGAAGTCACCAGCTTGTATTTAGAGGTAAGGCTGATGTCAGCTGAGAGCAAATAAGTACAGTGGGCAGAACTCATTTTTATAGGAAGGTTTTACTTCCTCATTTGGCTGACCAAACTCTCATATAACTGTAGTTTGATAAACTTTCACTTCATTTTTCAAAAGGAAAAAAGAAATAAAACAGGTTCCCAACACATCTATCTCCATTCTGAGTCACAGGCAAAGATTAGTCAAACTCACTCCAGCAGGGATGCAGAACATTGGGCAGTGAGAACATAGCATATGAATTCTGGGTCAAGTGAAAAGTTTTCCAGCAGGGTTGCTGTACCAAGTTAGCATTGCCTCATTCCCATGCATGTGGCAAATTCCTGACCTCCGGGGAAAAGTGGAAAAAGTACTTTAAAAAATTCAGCACCCAGTATTGCAAAGCCGCATTCAAACACTTCCATATCTGAAGGAACCTGGTCTGGGACACTACAATGAAACATCAAAACCTAAACAACTCCCTCTAGCCTGCTGGTGCCTCAGTTGAAAGGCTGCTTTGTCCACAGCAAAGTCTGCCAGGTACCTCTTCATGGAAACCTCAGGTTTAGATAATTCCTTTTATCTAATTCCTCTGCTTTTTCCTTACCTTTTTGCGAAGAAATACATCCCAAATCCAATTTTAGGCAGCAAGAAGGGTTGGAGACTCTAGGAGGGGTTAACCTCTGGGATGTTTTGGATGCTTCAGATAGCTCTTGTATGTGCAGTGCCCTCTTCCCTGAGGGACAAGTGGGGTGCCTTGTTGCGGAAGGGGAGAACCTGTGCCACTGTCACAAGGCAACAAAGCAGAGCAGGGTTGACCTTTCCCAGACAGAAATCTCATCACCTGCATACTTTGTGGGAGTAAGCAGGGTGGCCAAACCCTTTGTTGTGGTATCTTGTTTAATCCAAAGAGTGTTTGCTGGTTGCTGCAAGCCTCACTGTCGCTTTTTCCAAGTGACAGTTATGCCTTTGCCTCACACCCAGACGCCTGGAAACTCTTTGGGTGCCAGGATGCCCTGCTGCTGTGTAAAGCAGTGCCCAGGCAGTCACAGGATAAAGGGGCAGCACACAGCCTCCTCTGTCCTACCTCAGGCACAACATTTCCTCTAATCCACAAAGCTCTGGCTGGGCAGGCTAAGGCTACAGAAACAGGGAAGTGTTCCCAGGGCCACAACTAAAGAAACGTGTTAGTTCCCTGCTGCCCAGAACAGCTGTGAGAGCAGAACAGCCACAACCTTTGACTCTTCACTCCTTGGATTCAAACTCACAGAATCACAGAATGGACTAGGTTGGAAAAGACTTTTGAGATCATCAAGTCCAAACATCCTTGGAGAAGAGGGATTTTCTCTGCTCCATTTCAACTTTCACAATGCCACACACCTCATCACAAGACCACCACGTAGCAGTACTACTGGAAAGAGAAAGTTGCTGCATTATTTATAACCCAGGCTGGCAACAGAGGAAAGCACACTACATTGTGTAATGTTGTTTTAACCCCTACTTCTCAGTAAAATGGGAGTTTTACTACCTAAATAGGAAGAAACTAGAACTTATAAAAAGATAACTCAATTAGATAAAAGGAATTTCATTTCTATGGAAATTACTATACCCATCTACCGTAAAAAGCCATGAGCAAAAAAGACTTCAACATCATTCAAATCATAGACAGCCAGGAAGACCCTTAGCCAATTCCTGAGACCCGTTTACCTAGGTGACTACCAGCTACTAGACACCATGAGAAATAAAGGAGCATATTTATCACATGTATATCATATTTTTCAGATGGCCTCACACCCTTTCACTCACCAGCACAGACACACATTTGAGCACCAAAGGCTGTGGTTTCATAGACATTTCCTTTCTCTGCTGTACTCCCTTGTACTGACAAACATGCTGAGTTTTCCTAGCACAGATTTATTGCTGCTCAAGCCCATTGTTATGTTCAAGAGGGAAAGAGAGATTTCCCCATTAATGGATGTTTCAGTGCTGAGGACAGAGGATTTACTGGTTTGTGAAAATAGACCTTCACCAGAAAGAATCACTACCAACCTCAAAATGGGGCAGCCTTGTTGCGGCAGCTCCTGGAGGCTACGGAGAAGACCGAGCATGGCTTTGAAGAAGGCTCCCTGTGCAATGCCACTTTCCTGATGGTGTTAGACTCTTGCATAAAAAAAACATTCTCTTGAAACCGGTTCTGTGGAACACCTCAGGTGTTTTGGTCTACACACCTCGGTGAGATATTTGCTTTGCTAAAGGAAACAGTATTGCATCAGCACAAGAGAAAAGCATTATCACTCTCTTCCTCATCTGGAAAGTTCACCTGCTGTGTGGCACACGTGGCCATAGTAACACAGTGAAAATTCCTTAGCCCCTAACCAGCAGAACACAATCGGAATAAAGCAGGTGCTAAATCAAATGCAGGTCTATTGCCAGGAATATTTTTAATAGTTGTGGAACTAATACATTCTCCATCCTGCCTCAAGTGAGAGTACTTCCCTGCTTCCTTCAGGAAGGCTCAGGTCAGACCCTTAAGCCAAGCTCTCTCAACAGTAAAAGCTACACTCCTGATTTCAATTATGATTTTTTAACTATTAGGCAAAATCTGGATCTTTTCTGCCAGTGAAATTCTTTCCCAGTTGGAGACACTAAAAATTTTGACTTTGAGACAGATGTTCACCCCAAAAGCCTACATCACTAACTTAGCAGGTTCTAGTAGAGTACCAGCTCAAGTTACTGACAGGCAATCCTGTATTCAGTCTGAGAGAAGGCCACTATCTTTAGAAGAGGTATTTCTACATGCTTCCCAAAATGACCACCTTTCCTATTTCCCCAAAACTATGCCACTGTAGCAAGCATTTCATCGGTCCACAGAACAGGGAGAACAAAAAAACAGGAACACCAACTGCAATAACGCAGACAATGGTAACTTCTTGGAAAATTGCAGCCCCATCCATAACATCTGATGTAGCAGGATCCCTATTCAGTTTTGCCTAAAATATCTATTTTTCCTCCTTTCATACAACAAGATACTGCTATGACTCAAGTTGTTTTCCACTGAGCTTAAAATAAAAAAGTACCTTTTACAATCCAAAAGTCCCAAACAAGTTTCAGGTTGAAAAGTTTACTGCCGTTCAGGTTAAGATTTCAGAAGGCTCCAGGAACTGCCTTTCAGCTTCAATGATTCATTGTAAGCTCGTAAGACCTAAACCTACATACAGTTTGCTGGTACCTTTTAACACAGCTACCACAAGCCAAGGTGATACTGGCTTGCTCACTGAGAAAAAGCACTTTCCATCAGTGGCCAAACCAAGCATTTTACACAGAAATACTGCCTTGTAGCAAGTATTTACATAAATCTGACTGTAACTGAACATTTTTCACATTGCTTGTGCTTCCTCTGTATGCAACAGGTGATTCATAGAAAATGAGAGACATTACCCGCTCCAGGAGGCTTACAAGCAAAACCTGTAATCCTGCTGCCAATAATGTACAAGTTTTACATGAAAAGAATCAGGCTACAGGAGAGTGAGATGGACAAAGATAACAGCAGCAACAGAATCAGAAAGTGTTCTAAACTTCTTGAAAATTTTAAAATGCTTGCCCAAATGACAGGTGAAGGAGGTAAGGGGGGGATTTGGTTTGGTTTGTTTGTGTGGTTGTTAGGGTTGTGTGTTTTTTTTACAAGTGGAAGGAAGCAGGCAGAGCTTTACCTCCAGAGAGTACAGGGTTACCATGACTGCCTTTGGGTAACTCCCATCCTGCAATGCCAACCACTTGGACACAAGATGTATACTACTTCCACTGACTTCTGTGATGTCTGTGGGATTAGAGAGAGACCTCTGTTGCAACCTACCCTTCTCCCATTTACCCTTAGCGCTCAATGACTCAAGCTCAAGAGATCTACAGAGAGCTAAAGAAACTACAACACATGACAGCAAAATAGGTCTCAAACTTACTCAAACTGGAACAAAACAATTTAGTCTACATCACATTTTCAAGCTGTTGCAGGTAAAGAAATCCAATAGAAAACTCTGAGGAGCTGGGTTTTAAGCCTTTAACCACTGAACAAAGAGCCTAAAGCATGAAGCATTCCCCTTCCAACAGGCATCAGCTCAGACGAAGTGAAGAAGTTCATGCTACTGCTACATTTTCAATGCTATTTTCAACATTACAGAGGAAGGTGTATTTTTTTTGTTCTGTTTTTTAACGACCACGAGCACCAAAGGTCTGAATACTGAAACTGAGGTTGGAGACAGCATTGATGAAAAGACAGGGAAGTGTGACTTCTCATTTGAGTAAAACAAGTCAACTCTTCAACTCCCAGATAATAAAGTCCCATCCATTCCAATACCTCTGGCTGGACAGGAACAGTAGGAAATGTTTGTGGTTTCAGCTGGCCATACAGCTTGCTCATGCCATTTCCAGAAGAACCACATGTTCACAATACTTTCTGATGACCAGAGGTGTAAATCCCATCTAACCCAGAGTGCTCAGCCATCTCTGTGCCAGGTGAACTGCGATCCCTCCACTGTCAGCCGACTGGCCTAGAAATGCAGCCCTATAACTAAGTACTTGCCTCCATACTGAGTGCTTTTAAACTGTCATTTAATCACATGTTAATATCATCTGATTTTTGAACATCCACATTTGAAACCTTCCTCTTAAAATACATAAACAGTTGATTTCACTAATCTGAAGACAGTGTGTATTTTTAACAGCACCAAGGCATATTGAAAACCAGAAACTTGAAACCTTTCAGATGTACTGATTTTTTAACCCTTTATTCTGAAGACTCTTTGGCCAACAAGGGCTATTTATTTCCATACATTACTCATTTAAACTTCTTAAGCATTTACCTGTTGCAAAGAAAAGCAATTTCTGCTGCAGAAAAATGAGCACATTTACCTGAAATAGCGTGCTTATTTCTAAACATCAGTAAGTTTTTTATGTCCTACAGGTGGTTGAGGGCTAGCTGAAGCCTAGAAATGGCTGCTGAAACTCTTTGTGATATTAAGTCACAACTCTCCAATAAGAGGACCTCTGATGTTCAGCAAGAATCCAGCATTCTCCCCAACTGGAAGCTTTTGCTTGTTTCTATGACTGTCATTTCCTAAAGAAAGCAAGAATGCAATTGCTTTACATCGTTGTCAAGTCTAGCCAGTGCTTTTTGCAAGTTAAAAACGTCGCATGGAAAAGGACAGCAGGCCTGAGAACAGTATGACAGCACAAACCTTGTTTCTTTAACAGAGCAGGCCAAGAGCAGGAAGAGCTCAAGACAACCTACCACTTCCACAGTACTACTCC
Source organism: Donacobius atricapilla (assembly GCA_013397315.1). Lineage (NCBI taxonomy): Eukaryota > Metazoa > Chordata > Aves > Passeriformes > Mimidae > Donacobius > Donacobius atricapilla. The sequence goes on along the minus strand of WBMY01012595.1, from coordinate 27,319 downwards.
AAAGGCACCATATCCTGACCTAGTACAGTTCCTTGCAATCTTCTTATGCCCAGACTGAAGGCAGAAATTTTCTTGACAGGAACAGTGAGCAGTTCCTCAGCCCCAGATTCCCCAAGAGACTTCCAGGAACAGGCTTCCTGTTTACCTCTCCTCTGGGGCAGAGGGCTCTCGCTCAGACTCTGCAAGGATGGCACTGGCCACTGTAGGGTCCCAGGTGGTCAGAAATGTTTTGCCAGGAAACAGGTATGGAAGTCCTGGATTTCTAGTTCTATGCTTTGAAGGACACAAAAGCTGGAGATTTATCAAGAGGCAGCTTCTTGTACACTTACTGTACTTGGTCAAGTAGTTTTGGACTCAAGGTCAAGACTACAAAGAACTACAGGAACTGCAGTGCATGACATCAAAATAGGTCTCAAACTTAGTCAAATTCACAGAATAAAACAATTTAGAGTCTACATCACATTTTCAAGCTGTTGCAAGTAAAGGAATCCAAGAGAAAACTCTGAGGAGCTGGTTTCTAAGCCTTCAACTAATGAATAAAGAGCCTAGAGCATGAAGTGTTCCCCTTCAAACAGGCCTCAGCTATGAGAAAGTGAAGAATCCGATGTTTCTGCTGTTACATTTTCGATGTTATTTTCAACATTAGGAAGGTGGGAGTTTTTTGTTCTAACTACCACAAGCACCAAAGATGCTGGACTCCAACTTTGTTTTTAACAAAGCAAAGACAGGGCAGATGCTGCTGGAAAGCACATTCCTGTATTAAATACCCTCAGTATCCCTGCTCAGCTTAGGTCTAGAGATTATAGCCACCCCACCCGGCCTGCTTAGTTAGAATTTTCTGCCATGGGGTAGTTTCAGCTGATTATGTTCCTTAAATATCAGCCTTCCCACAGAATCATCTTAATAAGAAGCGCTCTTTCTTCACAGCCAATTAAGATACTCTATCCAGGCACAGCTGCTGGCACTCCAGGGCAGAGCAATTTGTAGCAATTCATCCTGAATTTTTGAATTAGTAGATCATGTTTCAATGAGGGGGGTATCAAGCTATAAAATCTTACTGCATATTGTAGTCAGGCACTATAGCAAGTATTAAAAAAACCACTATCACAAAAGAAAAAAGTTAAATTTATTATTTTAGTTCTCCGCTGTCTGTTCCTTGTCCTTCATCTGTACTTGGACCGCTCTTTGTCTTTTGATTTCTTAGGACTTCTGCTTCTGTCTGCTTTTTTATCCCAGTCTCTTACTCGGATGTCTTCTCTGTATTTGTCTTTCTGTCTACTGTAAGTGTAATCTCTCTCCTGAGAACGGCTGCGGCTCCGATGCCTGTCTTTCTTCTCACTCTTGGTCCTCTCCCTGCAGCGTTCTTCATGCTTTCGGTCAGAATCCTGACAAAGGAATTGGACAGAAATGCAGTTACAAACAAGAGGGGAAAACACACAGAGGCATGAAGAGAACTAGAGAAAAGGTGAGCGTGGCTGGTTCCTTAGCTATAGCTGGTACTACCTTAAAGAGATTCACATCCACGATGATTTAAAAGAGGTAACACAAAAATACCCCACTGAAACCATCTGAAGAAGGTAAGTTTACAAGTAAGTTTCTGTCAGTGTTTATGGAAAAAGGCATGGCTGTCAGGCATGCTTCTTGTACTGCCTAAGGAGCTTTAGCAAAAATTGGTTATATCAGGGATTCCATTCAGATGGATATCATCAAACTCTTCACAAGCATCAAACAAGGCTGTAAGCTAGAACTGGATTTTGGATTATCTAAGCAATGCAAATATTTCCATAAGTTTTGGTTCAAGCCCCAAAGGCATTCCAGTGCTAGTAGATGTGTAACATATTTTAAGACCTGCCTGTAATAATTCTTAATGGCCTAAATTCTAGGCTTCAGCAAAATTAACAACCTGACAGTTTAATATCACTGTATGTGCTAATAGAGAGATACAATTTTATGGGATTTTATTAACAACACTGTTAAGCACAAATCAATATGAGTTAACAAAAATGTCTGCATTAAATCACACAGTATTTCTTTCCTCATTTCAGATATTATTTTTCTAAGGATGTACCATGACAGTAGCATTCACAACTATATGGTTAAAACCTATACTCCATGTACAAACAAGCAAACTTCACTTATTTAAAAGAATAGTGAAAAAACACTTTAAACAGATATTTTATGCAGAAAGCCAGTGACTGGGGCAGTTCCAAGAGCAAAGATCACCTTTAGAATGACATTGATAATGCTGAAATTACTAGGGTTACAATAAGCAACATAAACTCCCTGGATGAATAGAACACGAATTACCACAGGTTTGATCTAAACCAAAAACATTTTGCTACTGCTGGGTACAGTAATCTCACTGGTGGCCAAATGCCTATTCCACATCTTTACTGTCAAACTTTTTTTCAGTACAGATTTCAAAAACTGGATCCACCAGAAAGACTCAGCAGCGTTTCCAGGTACTCGTAGGAGCTTTGTCCATTCATTCTCAAAATGATGCACAGCCATATTACTCTTGTGAGTACTCTTGTACTCTCTCTCCATATGTTTGAAAAAGCCAATAGGTTTCAAGCACCTCTGTGACAAGGCCTGAGTAAACATCAATTGATGGACATGCTGGTGAAGGGGTAGACAGGAGTAAGACAAAAAATATTGGCCAGAAAAAACACTTAGGTGGGCTTGGGGAATGGCTGCCTTCTAACTGGCTTGTTGCTGCAGTTTCCTCCCAGCACACAGGAGAAACAGGAGGAAAGTAAGACAGCATTCAGTCGAACAATCTACCAAGTAAACACGAGACAAGGCTACTGGGCAAGTGGGGGCAAGGAACAGGTTAGTGAACATTTTGAACTACAGACAAACAGCCCACACTGAATGCCATGGAAAAGGCCCGCTTGCTGAAAGGATCAGAAGTCATACAAGCATTGAGTTAAACATCCAGAGTGACCTTCACAAAAGCACTTAAGGTGCAGGTGTACAGGGCAGGTCTGAAAGTGACACAACAAAGTTGCCACAGCAGCTAATATGATAACAATGTAAAGAAAAAAAAAGTGCAATTTGAATTAATAGAGTGAATTGCATCTTTATTTCTTGCCAGCATAAGTTACATTTCCCCTTAAATAAGATTTTCCATTTTAAAGTCTTTGGCATAGAAAAAGGTCAGTTTTTAAAATACACTAAATTACGAAAAATAATGGTACTTTGAAACCAAATTTTTACGCCAGAAAGTCAAAAATACACTGTTTTGGAAGAAGAAGAAAAAGATTCATACTTAACACCAGCTCTCTCTTACTGCTGAAATTTGTATTTCTCAATCCATGATCACAGCCTCTTATCAGTCAGTAAGTAAGTGATGATCACCCCAATTCTTAATCCAGCACTGTGTTGGAACACACATGAGGAAGGAAGTAAGGAAAGAGGGAAAGGGTCTTCTCTGGAAATTCATGGCTGGTTTTGCCAAAAGTAGTAACTTGCTAAACAGCAGTCACAGGTGAAATAGCTAGAAATATCATGGCCACAGAAGTAGAATGCATATGCCACCTCTTACATACATTAAATACAGTAGTTGCAGGTTAAAAGGAGGAAACAAATAGAGCGAGCCTTTTCTGGGGGGAGATTTTGATAAAACTTGACCCGGAATATAAAGGGAACAGTATCCAATAAGCAGTAAGTAAAAGCAGGAAATTAAAACCAGAAAAATCAAAACCTTGCCAAAACCATGCACGACAGAAATCTGAAATCAGGAAGTCCCCATGTCTCACAAAAATCTATTGGATAGGCTATACTACTTCGCAGATCCAGTTATCTTAAAAAATGAAATCCAAGAGAAAACACACAGATAATACTGGAAGGTGAACAGAGTCATAATATAGATCTCAGGTGGAAGCATGTCCTGTATTCAAAAAAACTCTACCAAATCCTATTCACAAACCCACATGGCAGTCCACCCTCCTGCCCTAGACCCACATCCTGTTACTTACAAAAGCAAGTCACAGCACCCTATCTCCTCCACCCACTGGAAAGAAGTGAAACAGCACAAGACTCAAAAATATATTCTTGAAACATCAACACAGAGGCCAGAGATTCAGGAAATGGGTGTCAGACTAAGAAAAGGATGAGTCAAAATTTACTACAGAAAAAAAGTAACACCGGCAAGAGAACAGAAAAACAACTCAACATCATGGAAACTATTGAGCAAATAAAACTCTTCCAAGTCATACCTAGAGTCAATAGCACAAACTGCAGTTCCAGTTGCCAGAACTTCCCATTATAAGCCCCATATCGCTCTTAATTAAAATCTCTGCCATACTATGGATTCACAATGGAAGTTTCTGTACGAAGCATGGCTGCTGTGGTCTTTGGCTGATGAGTTGTGGAAGGTCTGCTGCTGTTTCATTTTAAAGTTCTTACCTCAAATACTTTTAGTGAATTACAAAACAGGGTTAAGGGAGAATGCTTTGTTTGCCTATACTAAAAATGTTACCATTCACTACGAAGTTTCCATGCTGTTATACTTTGTGTTGGACTCAATATTCACACTGAATAGATCCACCTCAGGAACATGCCTGCTTCCCCCTAGTTTTACATATTATGACCAAAGTATGAATAGTAAAAAATAAAACAAAATTGAAAATTTGTATATGCTTAACAGGATTTGTCACCTAAGGTAGCTGCAGATTTCACTAGAGAGGCCATGCCCAAAATACTGAGTCTGTGAGACTGAGTACATACTGCTCAGTATGTGCATACTGTACAGTACACAGCAACGAGGATATTCAAATCCTGAGAGAAGAATTCTTCCCAGAAATTAATTTTCATAGCTCCAAGAGGGAATTATGATGCTTACCATCAGAGAATAGAATTAAGCCTCCATCTGTGATTTTGGGCCTAAAAAAGCTGAACTACTTACAGCAAAAATGGGTAAAGGTGACTAAGAGAGGAGAAAGCTGTGGGAAAGAAGATACCAGAACACGGCAACAGCAGACGGTGAGAACAAACCACATCAGGGGGAGGTGACTAAATCACCAAAACATACACATAAACACCGAGGAGATCACACAGACAAGCATTAGAATATGTTCTCTTCCAGAACCTGAAAATCGCACCAGGAATCCCTCAGTCCTCATTCATGTTTTTGTGCTATGAAGTATCACAGTCCCTTTACAATAACTAGGACAGATGTTAAGAACCTATTGCTGCCAGCACTTGTTGTGCCACCTGCAAGGGTGAAGACTTCTACATGATTTCAAAATGCTCTCTGCTGATAATGCATGACCAGCCAGTTCCATGGATGCAATTCCTGAACCATCAGGAACAAGTATTACCACCAAAAATACCTTTCAAGAAGGCTAAAGCAACAGTTTCAATCAGCCCAACAGACAGGAGAAAGTCTAAACCAACATTAGTCCACACCTCTTGTATGCACATGCTGCAGTCAAGACACTACCTACCTGAACAAGGCCCTCCCCTCCACTCCAAGGACTCTGACTGAATTAGTACAGTGACAAAAAGACTATGTTCATGAATAAGCAATAGGGCTCACTGCCGGCATTGAAAGATTTTAATTGCTGATGTTCATGAGAAAAATTATTTTCAAGCATCACAGCAAGAAGTGATGTAAGAACAGATGCTCAATGCACACAGAACTTTCTGCAGTACTCAAAACTCGGAATGGGACAATAGCCTTATTTGCTGTGGCTGACATTTTTTCACTTTCTGCAAAGTTGCTAGAAGACAGCTTTGCTCTCACTCATGAAGCTTGCACTGTTAAAATACTGGGGTTTGGTTTTTTTTTTTTTCAGCTTAGCTCAATTCTTCCTAACACTCACTTCAGTGGTGGTTAACCTTCCACTTTCTCACTGCAGATTTTGTTTCCACAAAACATCATATCTTGAGTATGCCAAGTTCACAGAAATGTGGGAATGCTGTCCTGACAGGCTGCAGTGGAACTAATGAATGACAGAATTACTGTCTCCTGGTGCTGTCCTCTACAGCCCCAGCCTCACAGCACCATAGGCTTGCACATTCCAAATGCAAGCAAACCCACACGCAGATTTTACACAAACACTTCCAAAACAGTTAAGGACAAATACAAAAAAGGTGATGTAAAGGGACTGTGTTCCCAACTCCATATAGGAAAAATCTATATATGATGGTCTGGCAAGAAAATGAGACATAGTCTACAGCCATGAAATATGACTGACTACTGCTTTATGACTAGGAATATGTGAACAACAGGTTCAAAGCACTGAAGATCCCCAGCTTTATGAGAGGCTACATTGCCTCTTCAGGATGTTTTAGCAAAAATCCATCTAGACATGCCAAGCTTCAAAAGTCCACAAGGATTTGGAAACCCTCTTTCATAATCAAATATTAACACCAGCCTTCTGTAGGTTTACAACTGGTGTATTTTACACAGGACTTTACATGCTGTGTCCTTATTCAATTTCAGACTTTTTTATGGGTTCTTTTATGAGGAAAACAATGAACAGGTATAAAGTTAATGCATGAAGAGTCAAGTACCTTAGATTTTTTGGTCCTCTTGTCATCATCTTCATCTTCAGAGTGGTGGTGCTTTTTCTTCTTCTGTTTTTTAGCTAAGTGCGACTGACTTGCGTGAGACTCTTCTACATCCTCATCCAGCACAAGGTCATACTTGGCACTGATGGTGCTGGTTAAGGACAGATCTGTTTCCCAGTATCATAAGGAGCAGAACACAACAGCCCAGGACGCAAACCAATTCCTGTTTATCCGACAGAGTCCACCACGACTTAACATATTTCAGTCAGAACACAGTTGTACACACTGAAAAAAAATCAGCTGTGCTAAAGTGACTGAAATCTGTCCTGTCAAACAGTACAGCCAGGCTGCATTCTCCTTCCTTTTCTACCTGTGGATATCTGAACAAGCTATGGTGTTTTCTCTCATGCTTACCACAAGCAAAGTATAATCTTAGAGAATGATTTAATTACTAGTATAGTTTAATTTCAGATGTAGAAGGTCCCCTCTGAAACTACTTAAAAACTCTGTTATGCCATATGTCATTCCAGGGCTGTGGGCTTGGAACATTATTTACCTGCACACAACACGATGTGAAGCAGCATATTTTGATTTGATTAAATTCATCAAAGAGAAAACCACAAAATACCAAATTCCATCTCAAACCCAAATGATTATATGAGGTAGCAGGGAAACATCCATTTGGCAGGCTTTAAAAATAAGAAGATTATCCAGGTTGTTTTCATAAACTCTACTTAATTTAAAAAGTACCTTTGATCAGGAAAGGATACTCTTGCTTTGGTTTTACCTTTTCTTTCACAGCAAATTTTGAAGGTTTATCACGTTCCTTCTCATAGTCCTCAAAATCTTCCTTGGTATACCGCCCACCTGTCCACAGAAAAATATATTCATTTCACTCTAACCACAAACACAACCAAGACTCACAACTATCATTAAGTTTTGATGATTTAGGGGCTCTTGAAGATGACAGAGAGCTCCACAGCAGGATACAGTTCCAGAAACAACACTGACATCTGCATAACAGAGTAGAAGAGAGCAGGACAAGTTGTGATGTTCTGTCCTGTTGCTTGCAGATTCCAGTAAACAACATCCAGCTTTCTCCTCATTCATGTCCACACAACACATGAAGAGGATCACAAGGCAGGATTCAGCAACGAGCTTAGTTCCATTTCTATTACAGGTCCTATATCACACTAAAAATTCTGTTACCATGAAAGCCCACGGACCATTCTCTTTATTAAATGACTTTTTGCTCTGGTCTGCTCTGAGGAAAACCTCTGAGACAGCTACAGTGCAAGAATTCCAACAGAAAGCTATGAAAAAAATGTTCACTTCTAGATTTAAAGAGAGACACGATAGATTTCAGTTTCCATTCACTCACTGAAGTACCAGCGCACATATCAAAAAACTACGGCAACGTGCTGCCCTCTCACGGCCACGCTCAGAGCTGCAGCACTCACTTCTGGCCAGGCCAGTAAACCCCTGCCGAGGATGGAAGGACATTCTTTGGGCACATATAAGCACGTGACGACAATAGAGCTTTCCAATATTCTGGACAATTTAGACCTCAGATAAAGTTTCCCACGCAGGCAGTCAATACAGGATGACTGCAGCACCTGGTATAGACAGAATACAGAGTCAGCTCAGCTCTGTGCAGGACAAGCTCCAGTATCTCAAGTGTTCAGGGCCACTACACCTACCTCTTCCACCACCCTTTTTCTCCCAAAACATCCTCTAGCACCTGAAATTGGGCTTTTGTAACATACAGCCTGCCATGCAGTATGTTTGATCTACAAGAGGTGACGAGCAGAAATCCCTGTCCTGAATACTGACTTTTTCTTACATACACCTGTCATACAGTGACTAAAGAACCTAGAAAATAATGTATTGCCACATTATTTTGATATTAAGTTAATATAAAAAAATCATATCCAAAGCTGTAGATGAAAAAAGCTGTTTTAGTGGCAAAAGTACTGTGGCTAAAAAGGCAATCAGTGGCAGTGCAATGTTCATGTAACAGTAGGAAACCCTTCTACTTTTTCTTATTAAACAAATGAAAGGAAGTGCTAACAACTGTGTTGCTCTATTTATTACAGTACCAGGAACATTTATTTGCCTAAAGATGAGATGATTTAAACTCCTAACTCTTTATATAATGCTTAGTTTAGAAGTCATGGCTTATTAAGTTATGAGAATCAAAGAATTGCAAATATACCTACCTTTTCCCTTCCATTTCATCTTTGCAACAGACTGGCTAAAATCCACATGGATCCGTCTGTCATCTATCAGCACATTGTCCATTTTGAAGTAGGCTTTCTCACAGTCTTCCTCCTGATATTAACCACGAAAATCTTGAGTCATGATTATTTCATAGGAATAATCACTGAAGAGCTCAAACACAAATTCAACTGCTTAGTGGCATACATTTCTTTCTGAAATTGCCTGAAGCACCACAGCTCTTGAATTGTACCATTTCAAAAGAAATAGTTAAGCTTTATGTAAATATCAGCATTTCAATTCCTAATTCTTCAGTTCATTTCACTATTTTAAAAATTTGCCAATCCAGCTACGTCTGGCACATGTAATACATTCAGAAAAAAAATGGAAAATAGGACAACTGACAAAAGTTCCATTTTAACCACATACGCAGGCTAAAGAAAAGTGTTTTCTCACAGATGAAAGATACCAGCACATATAAAGCTGGTATCTCTCACACCACCAAGAGAACTATCACTATCAATCCCACAGTAAGAGCAGTGTGTTGATACAGCAAGCTTTATTTAGAAGCCCAGAAGAGAAAGCTACTGTACACATGGATCTATCTTATTCCATACACCCTTCTTTCCTTATGCTGCATGCTTCTAGAATTCCTTTCTTTAACTCTTGAATGCCTTAACGTGCTCTGGGGAAAAAAAGGGCCTGATCCCCTCCCACTGGTTTCAAGACAGCCTAAGTACATTTTTGTACTGGCTGCTCAAGCAGCAAATTACTTAAATGCTTGCCTCATTTAGGACCTACAACTTCTATAACTAAGTAATACTTTCTCTCAGTAAGAGAAAATATTAGCTATTCCATACTTAAAGATGTCAGTGCTTTTCCTAAATGGAAGTATACCGAAAAGGGGCTCTTATAAGCAGGATCTACATACAGTTCATACCTACAACCCATACCTTTTCAAACTCAATGAATGCATAACAAAGCGATTCACCAGTCTTCCAGTCTCGGATCACTTCACAACTGAAAAAATGATAAGAAATTAGATGTCAACACCCTTGGAGCAAAAAATGTAGGGTAGGAAAGCACTGCTTAAAAGGCAGAGTAAGAGTTCCAAAAATAACTCAAAAAACCCCAACCCACAAAACTGAAACACCTTGAAGATATTAAAACACTTGATTATCATACCCCCTACTGCAAGAAAAAAATGCATGGGACATTGCTTTGAGCAATTACACTAAACTCACACGTGGCTACCATTAACACAGAATTAGAGATGAATTTCTCATCAGTGAGACAAAATATATTTTCCAACATTACTGTTTGGTTTTAATTTTTTGCATTTCACTAAGGCAAGACAAGAAATTTCACATTCTGTTTTCCCTGTCATTTTAAGTTAAGTTTAAACAAACATCCTGTGACAAACTTTCTCTGCTTAGCAAGCAACTCTTCAGCAGCCCACCTTTTTATCATGCAGGTCACTGGGCAAAAAATAAGAAGCCTACAAGTACTGAGTAAGTAGTGCAAAGTGGGAAGAATATGGTATTATACCAGCATTACACAACTGTTGTACTGGACATAAGAATTCTGACTACAGGATGCTGAAGGAGTGCACACAGGCAACAAGGGCAGGATATGTGGCAGTAAGGTGAGACTAATGTGAGACCTCCCCCATGTGTAGAGAGGAAGTGACAAATCTGGATCCACAGTCAAACAGATGATCACCAAGGCCAAAAGAAAAAAAAAGCTGAGGGGAAAAAAAGTAGACCCTAAGGCTACACAGACAAACTATATGAGATCTTTGCAGCAGAAGGCAGAATGGTTTTGTGCAAGAACCTTCCTTCACGGATTATTCAGAGAACCTGTCTGAAAGTGGAAGGACTGCAGAAGAGTGACAACTCTGACAGAGGAACAAAAAATTAGAAATCCTTAGGGCATAGGGAAATCATGCTGGAGTTGTAAGAGTGGCACACAATGCCAATTTCATCCCCACACAGAGACAGTGTAGTTTAGGATCTGGGAACTTGCAGGCCTGTGTGCCAGTACTGCACAAACTGCTAGAAACTACAAGCAGAACAGTTAAGTGTCCATCTGAAAACACAGGGCTTACTCCAGACCACCTGAATAAACTTAAGTGAAGTGCACTAACAGAGTCAATATGCTCATGCATGGTGATGATGATGATCACCATGAAGTCTTTTGAAATCCCTCTGCAAATTCTAATAAACTCCTGCACCAAAAGTTTTTGGGGAAAGTAAGCAGCAAGGGCACTTTGCATCAATAAACATGCAAAAGACCAGGTAAGAGTAAACTGTTCCAAAGTTTGCTGATGGTACTGAATTGTGCTGATGAAACCAAATTGTTAAAGGTAGCAAAAATAAAGAGTGAAGAAACCACAGAAAATCCTTACAAGACCAGTAAGATGGCAAATGACCTTCATGATGTAAATAAATGCAACAAGATAAGCATGGGTTGAACCTTAACTGTATATTGTAAAAAAAACCCAAAAACCCAAATGAAAAAAACTGCTTTAGCTAGAAAAGCTATCTGTCTCTTTACACTAGAAAAGAAGTTGAGAGTAATACAGAGAACAACACTGTTCCACTATAAATCTGTAATCTCTTCAAAATTGTGTGCAGTTCTGGTTCTCTCATCTTGAGATGAAAACAAAAAAACAGGAAAAAGGACAAGCAAAGAAAAACAAGGTAATTAAGTCTCTACTATGAAGAGGCATGAATATGTAGGTTAGTGCTCTCAGCAAGGAAAAAAAATGGGGAGTAGGATAGAGGAGTGTAGGAAAGCAGATTTCACTGTGCACCCTGTCTTTTGATAGCAGTGCTAGGGGGAATCAGCTGAAACTACTACAAGCCAAGGTCAAAGCTGAGAAGGGCAGCAGGAATGAGGAACACCTTTCAAGGAGTGTATCAGATGCCACAGATGATTGGTGCTTTATCTCAAACCACATATACTCCCACAGGAAAGAAAAACCCAGAGACTCTCTCCAGCTCATTGAGCATCTGACATAAAAACTGCTGAAAGGAATGAGAGGACAGGAGGCAGGGAGGAGTGTCATATGCTTTCTTGGTTCCTATGCTTCCTTAGGCTTTCCATAAAACCACTCCTGGGGACAGGATACTCATCTAGGTAGATCTGCCTTTGTATCCCCATTGTTGAGGTTTCTATCCAAACAGGGCACACCAGACCACTCTTTTACAGCCAAACCTAAACAGACTGGGAGGAATCAAGCTCAGTTTCAACAAAGAAGGTTTTCTCTTTTATCATAATTACCTTTTAATGGGACCAAATCGTGAAAATATTATCTCCAGGTCTTCACCTCTGGTCACAGGATTCAGCCTACAAACAAACAGCACATTTTCTGGTGGCTTGATGTCTGCATCTGGTAAGTCTCCCACCTGGGATACAGAAAGAAGACGTTCATCACTTCTGCCTAAAGCTCTCTACAGGCAGCACAGCAGTCTGGGAACACATCTTTTGAGTGATCTCACATTCCTATCACAAAACCAAAACTTAATAAAATACTTTTCCTACCTGGTGTCACAAAAAAGTGTCTTCGACAGAACCTAAAATTTATTATTTATTTGCAATTCCACCGCTGGATTTCATGAAAGTTCACAAATACGTTCTACTTTGCTTTTTCTGTTCTTAGCATAACAAACAGACACTCCTAAAAGGTGGAAGTGCACCTGTTTTGTCCCTACAAATCTTCTGCAACATTGTGGCCAGATCCAGCTTGATCTTGGAATTAGTCTCTGCTGCAAACTATTCACCATAAATTTGAATTTGTTAGTTGGAAGGAAGTGAGATGGATTCACTCATCCTTCAGTGGTGTGTATCCTTTCTTTAATATTCTTTTTTTCTTTGAACTATGGAGTTTACCACTGTATGCACTGGGAGGAGTTTGTCACAAATTAGCTCAGCTCTCTCCCACACACGCTAAACCTTTTCCAGGACTGCGGGTATTCCAGCAGCTCACTATGTATGTTACATTTTTTAACTGGATGCATTTCTAGCAAGTTTTTACAAAGCCTCCACTGGCCCACTCTGACAATGAAGTATCACCGGTTTTATCGGAAAACCAGGAGTGCTCATGCTCAATCCTTTCACTGTAGAAACAGATATTTAATAGCAAATTCTGAAATATGACATCATCACCAGACAGGTAATTTCAAGATAAGTATTATACATCCTCCTAGATTTAAAAACATGCACATGAACTGCAATAAGATCTAAAAGGTAAATATAGAAGAATGTTCACCATTTCCAGAAGAATGGCACGAGTTTTTGCTTCTTTTTCTGCCTGAACTTCTGCTATTTCATCCGCAGACCGCCCTTTCCTGTCATCAATTTCTTCATCTGCTCCTATTCTGCCACTCTGAAAAATGAAGGAAAAGGCTATTTATTACCAAGCCGTGGCCAAAAATTCTTTCTCACTTTCCAACTATTACTTGGATGACCTCTCCTCTCACCCCTCAAGACACAAAAATTGCTTAAGCAATGTTTGTCTGCAGATTTGGGCTTTCATTCTGTTCTTCCCACTTAGATTAGAACAAAAAAAAAGACGTTATCCTCATATTTCAGACACTGTGAACTATTTCTGAACTTTCGTGGCCAGTCTGAACCATATTCAGTGAGGTATTCCAAATTCTTTTATATATACCCACCTAATACTCAACATCTCACCACACAAGCATCAACTCATTTCTAATCCAGGTAACTCCTGCCACAAATGAAGGTAAGGAACACTGCAAATATCTGTTGGGTCTAGCAAGGCATTAAATAGAACACAGCACAATAATAATTTTGTTTTTATACATGTATACCTAGGCAGGACTTGAGGTTTAATTTTTTTCTCCTCACCAGCATCTCTAGAATGCTGCCTTGCTAATAGACATTTCTATGCTAAAAGGGGTACCCTCAGGCTATGAGGGGAAAAAACTCTTCACATCTCTATGCTGCTGGCAGTGAGCAACTAACTATCTTATTCTTAACGTATCTGAAGGTACATCAGAGATGAACCACTGTGCACACATACTCTAAAACCCTAATTTCAATCTTGTATCTATTAAGCTTAAAAATAAACAATTTCTCTCCAGTTAATTAATTCATTAGTTGAAACAACTGTTTCCATACAAGGCAATAATCTCACATACAACTTCTGTAACTGCATATTATGAGTATATTATTAATAATTGCAATTATTTTTTTGGAAAAATGCTTCTTTTTGAACAAATAGCCCATAATAGTATGTGTGCCTACACATAACTCTTAAGAATGACCAAGATTACTTCTCCTGAAGTAACAGTGGAAAAAACTGAAAACACAGCCTATTCACATTTAAAAGGAAAACAGCTGTAACCATTTTAATATTAATAAATGTTAGTTATATTTTGTCTTCTACCAGAGTATACAGAAAACCAGTATGCCTACATTGAATATTCTGAATGTTGTGCTAATCTACATTGTAAATAGAAACCTAAAATATCGCTTTCAAACATTAACTCCACTGGAGCCACAGGGGAGGGACCCAAGTCATGCTTTCATCCTTCTCTTGAAAGGTTAAGCAGTAACTTTATTTGAAAACTATTTGATTAAACACAGCAGTAGCTCCAAATAACTGACAAGCATTTGACATATCAGAACTCAAGCTGGCACACTAGAAGAACACCTTCTGCATGAAAAAAATGTGTAGTTTTTTTAGGACATAGATTTGAGAGGAAAAATCTTAAAGACTGATTTCTTATTTTGGCCGAATCTGTTCTGGACATTAACTGAGATAAACGTATTTAATTATTTCTTCCAACTTTTCCCTGTCACACACACTCACATCGAGCTGTTCTTTTGTAGGTTCTGGTGAGCGATCAGGAACACACAAGCCAGGAGGATCATCAAAGGGATCATCTAAAATTACCGTATGATTTATCCTTAGAGAAAACAGAATCAAGATCAGCACTGGTTACATGCAAGTAAAACTTGGTTTACCCAACTAAGTGCAAACCAGCCCCACTAATTCTCAGTTGTATCCCAAACAGCCAAATATCCTGTGTACTTGTAAATTATAGCACTGATGCTTTTGTAACAGTAACACTGCTGAATATTTTTGTACATACTTGTTTATTTAGTACTTGTCTATCATTAATTCTGGGAAAAAAAAGTATTTAAGATAGCATGTACAGGTCACCTGACATCATGATATTCATCTTGTTTCCAAAAAGAAGTAAATTCATTCAATTATAATGTATTCTTCAAAAAGTGAAGTTAAAAGCAGTCACACCTGATATCTTGATATGGGGTAAAGTCCTTATCTACAAAGGTTTCATTGATTGTCTTCAATACATCCATGCCTTCTGTCACTTCTCCAAATACTGTATGTACACCATCAAGGTAATCCAGGTTTTCCCCTGTGGTAATGAGGAACTACAAAAAAAGACAGGAAACTAGGAACAGTGAATAGAAAAATTCAGGTTGCATTTTTTTTTACCTTAACACACTCTCACTGAATTCAGTGGGAAAAAAAAAAACCAACCTCTTCCCATTTTTTATAGAAAATTGCTCTGAGAACATGGTGAGCCAACGCACAGCTCACAGCCGCTGCCTGAGGAAATCTCCCTCTGCAGGAGCCTGTGGGTGCAGCTCACTGGACCCTTCTGTGAATTGGTTTGAATTCATAATTGGGCACAAAACCAGAGGGGCAGAGCAGGAGCAGAGAGCTCTCTGCTAAGGAGATTTGGTGAGCAAGACCAGCAAAGCTTGTGACTAGCATCACAGCTGATGAAAGGGAGAGGACAGGAACAGCAAGGTTGCCCCTTGTGGGCTGAGCTCAAATCACCTGTTCACCACGCAGCATCCAGCAGGCACTTTTTCATAAATTTGGTTAAAACTCCCGTAGTACTATCTTTACCCAGTTCTATCCAGACTTTCTTCCTTTCTTCCCACAGACCTTTGTCTCCTGAATAACAGGATGCAGTAGCATTGCGGGAAGAGCTAGCACACACTGACTTAGATCAACTCAAACTGGCACTGGAAAGTATCTTATCAAAAATCAGATCCTTCACCTTAAGGCAAAACAGAACCTATGAAAATTGACACCAGCTGAGAATTTAGTAACAAATTATAGAGTGTATTTGGTAATGGAGGAGGGAGGAAGAGGCAGATATGCACAAGTAACAGGACACAACCACTGCACCCACACTTTACAGTCTGACTGGTAACATCCCACTCCTCATTCTCTCTACAACACAGTTAGGACTGGTTAGTATTTGGTATAGGTTACACTAAGCTACACTATACTAGTAAAGCAACACCATGTAGTTCTGTATTGGTTTAGCATAAATAGTAAAAAAAAAAAACCAATTGTTAATCCATTTTGGAACTAACAGCTAAGCTGGCCAATCAGGTAAAAGGGGTACACCCTCTGGGACACCGCTTAAAAAANACCAGCTGAGAATTTAGTAACAAATTATAGAGTGTATTTGGTAATGGAGGAGGGAGGAAGAGGCAGATATGCACAAGTAACAGGACACAACCACTGCACCCACACTTTACAGTCTGACTGGTAACATCCCACTCCTCATTCTCTCTACAACACAGTTAGGACTGGTTAGTATTTGGTATAGGTTACACTAAGCTACACTATACTAGTAAAGCAACACCATGTAGTTCCTTTCGGGATTTTTTTTTTCCCAAGAAAGAAGCTGCAATAATGCTTCTGGGAACAGCATTCATTCCCACACAGCCGCATATACACTAGCAGGCTGCATCTTAAATATAAATACAAATGTCATCTCCTTTTCCTGAATTCCCCAACCATGCCATTTTATATACATAATTTTATATATGCAGGGAAGCAGCATAATTATCTGTATATATTACAAGCCCTAGCTCAAATAAAACCCTACCTTTTTTTAAATTGTTCTTTGACTATTAAAAATCCCTCTTTTTAAAAATTAAAATATATAGATATTATAAGTGAGGCATTTTAATTAATAGGAGTGACAATGCACCTAAAATAATGATAATTTAGAAATAATAGCATTCTATGAGCTTTAAATATTAAAAAGCCTTACAAAATAAGTAAAAAGAATCACCTATAGCAAAAACTTTGTGTTCATGAACAGCAAACAGCAAAGGAAACAAGACCACTTTCAAAAACAGTTTTATACCAGCACTGGGGTAAAACTGTAAACTTACATTATTACTGCACACTTTCAAGTAACCATACAGGAGATACTGTGATATGACTTCAGTTCCCAGAATAACACAAAGTCATAACCAGAAAATGTCAACATCATTTCAAAACTCAGTTTCCTTAATTTTCACTTCCATTCAACTACAGAATATTTTTCCTGACTATTTTATACATTAGCAAAATCACATCAAAGTATTAACACGGAGAAATAAATAAAGGAAAAAAATACAAGACTGAGTAATGGCAAATAAAATTAATCTAGGACAGGATTTGAATCTGAGCATTTTAATTCCTCTATCTCTAACCAAATACCCACTAGCACCTGGAATGTTACACAAAATATTTAGCTGTGGTGGGGTTTTTAACATGCCTTTTGACTGTTTTACCAGATGATGCTATTGACATGACAGTGTCTTTGTTCTGCAGCTTTTGCAAACTCATGGAACTTCTCTTTTAGTTATTTAGACATGTATCAACACCATATGCTGACCTGTGATCCATGCTGATCACTGCCATTGTTCACCATTGACACAGTTCCCTTCTTCTTGTGCTTGATTCTCGGCACTTTTTCTGCCTCAAAAAATCTGGCTTGATCACCATACAGTTGACTAAAAAAACATATATAACAAGTATGTTAAAAGAAAGAAGAATTTTAAAAAATGAGCTGATCAAACATTATAAAACCATAAATGACATCTCAAAAAAATTTTACATTTCACATTTACATTAGGCCTTCAAATAAACCTAGATTTTACATTGCACCCATGAAAATATTTATGGACCTGTACATTTTCACAGTTCATATTACAAGGAGCAACAAATTTTTCTCTGAACATTTCACACAGGCTTTTTAGGGAGTGAGAAGGGTATACCTATATATTTTTAAATAGAGTATTTAAAACATTTTTCTCAGGCATGCATATTTTAAGTAGGTTCTGCAAAAATAAGTTATTCTACACTTTCAGTGGGAAGTTATTTACACTAAAAATTTATCTCCCAAGAGAAACAGAAAACAAATACGCAAAATCAGTTCATCATACAGGCAGCACTACATACAGTAATTTGGGATATGCAGGATACAGCAAATTGTTGCATTCTGTTTTAATTTTTATGTCTAACCCCACTATCACTTATTTTGTCTCACTCCATAAACTGATGGACATATGATCAATAACCGTATTTGCCCAAATGTAAGGACAGTATTTTGCTAAGCAGGTGTTGGCCTCTATGAAGAAAGGATTCAAATTAAACTTTGCCTGCAAGAACAGAAACCAGTTTCATGGAGTGCAGCAGTAGCAAACAGGTATAAAAGACATACTGACCTTCCCCATGCTAGTGCCAGACAGAATCTGACACTCTCATCACACCGTACTTCCCATTTGCCATACCAGTAAGTCTCAGAAGACTTGTAACACACCAAAATAAACCTAATTTACTTGTGTGCAGAGAGAGCTCAAGTGTGGCAAGTTTACCTACCTAGACTTGCATCTGCCGAGCACAGTTACACTGCTTCCAGGACCACCAGAGTGGTGATTCATGGATCCATGAGTTCCAGGTTTTGCATTTAAGAGGCTCTGACAGACTGACTTACAAAAGCCAACACTAGTCTAACAACACTGTGTCTGTTCCAGCTGAACTCCTTTATCGCTGTATATTGGGCTCCCCAGCATCTACCCGGTAATTAGTTCTGCTTTGTAATTTTAATTCTACTTTTAATAACTATTCAAATGAATCATAAAGAACACATGCACTTTAACTCCATCCTAGCTGTTTGAATGATTTCTTCAACTCTTGTCTCTGTGACCACCAAAAACTTATTGAACAAACAAGAAAAGCAATTTCCTTATAAACATTCAACATGACTAAACTCAAATAAGTAAGGAGATCACTTTCTTATACACAGAGGAAATCAAGTTTAGCCTCTATGCTCCACTCATGCTCAATTTAGTACATTTTGTTGTTATAATAATAAATGTATTCACAATGCAAACTGATTGTCTTCTACAAAGCATTTAGTTATGATACTTTTCTTACCAAACATATAGTTATTTGCCAGCTTTTAAACAGACAGAAATGTATTTACAAGCTGTTACCTGTAACTTCACTTCTAAGATCAGAGACAGAACAATGTCCAGGAAAAAACAGTGACTGGCCAAAGGCAGCACAGAAATTAAAAAGGTATCTAAGCATAAAAACCAAAGAAGCTTATGCATCAACGTTTTTATTTCCCCACAGTAATTCTGCCCCAAGAAAGCTGAAGACAATCTAACTGGAACTCCTACTCCCTTACACAAAATCTCTGTTGATATATATATATATATAAAATTTTTATACATAAACACTTACCAAAATATGGATTCCCCTCCACGACCAGTTCCCATGGGGTCACCAGTTTGTATAATAAAATCCCTCTGTCACAAAGGAGAACACGTAAGATATTGCTTTCATGTTCGTGATTTTAAACCAACGGAAAAACAAGGAATTGAGAATACTCACCTGTACATTATAAATAAGACAATAGTTGTAGTACTTGACTTTGCAGAGCTTCAGGAAATTCAGACAAGCTGCAAGAAATCATACCAACATTTACAAAGGAAACTCGAGATACAGTAAAACTAGCTATAACAGAGATCCAGTTTAACGTGTAGAAAAGTGGTTTTGGAGCAGACTGCGTCGAGACTTAGCAGGGTACAACCTATAAACGCTGAGAGAAATGCTCAGAGGAGACGTAACATTTCCTCTCTTCCCACAAATCATCTGCAGCGATTCAAAGAACCCTAAACACGGCTAGTTATACAGAAACACACTTCCCCGCCGCCTCCCTCCTTCTCCCCCGGTCTCTTTTCAAACACTTGAGAAGGAAGCTCACGGCAGCGCCTCGATTTAGTGGATGTTACACTCGCGGCCGCAAGCGCCGACTGCAGCCCCCGGCCTGTGCCGCTCGAGGGGAAAGCCGGTGCCGGGGGGGTCGGGAGCCCGGTGCCGGGGGGGGCCAGGGAACGCCCCTGGTGC
>WBMY01012591.1:143439-158962 GCA_013397315.1 Donacobius atricapilla | reverse complement strand
CTAGGGACCGGGGGCGGGGGGAGCGCCGGGCCCGCCTCTGCCCGCCCAGCGCCGGGCAGGCAGCCTGGGCATGGACACAGCCCGGGATGGGCACCGCGGGGATCGCCTGTGCCCGCCCAGAGCCGGGCAGGCAGCCCGGGCATGGACACAGCCGGGCATGGGCACCACGGGGATCGCCTGTGCTCGCCCAGTGCTGGGCAGGCAGCCCGGGCATGGACACAGCCCGGGATGGGCACCGCGGGGATCGCCTGTGCCCGCCCAGAGCCGGGCAGGCAGCCCGGGCATGGAGGGATGGTCAAGAGACCCGGGGCAGAGGAACCCGGGGGGAACCCAGCTCTGCCTGCCCTGTGCCGGGCCAGGGAGCCCGGGGATGGATGGATGGATGGAGGCAGGGATGCATGGATGGATGGATGGATGGATGGAGGCAGGGATGGAGGGATGAGGGACCCGGCAGGACCCGCCTGTGCCCACCCAGCGCCAGGCCAGGGATGGATGTGTCCAGGGGTAGATGCCTCTCCTGGTGCTCCGTGCCATCGCCCCGAGCAGCGCAGAACTCACACAAGTTTGTGTTCTGTCTGTTTTCCCTCTCATTCCCTCTCTCCCAGTTGTTCTCTTCGTGTCCCGTTAGTTCTTCTTTATTGTGATTTTATTTTGCTGCTTTCAAACAACACTTTAAAGACACATCTTTCATTTAATTTAGGAGGTCTCTGAGGTCTTTCCAAAATGTTCGGAGTGCAAAAACTCGAGGATATTTTGCTACTGAAGTCCAGCTTTGGGAGTTTTCAGCTGTGTAATTTTGTAGTTGTTGAGACCAGCCTTTGTGGAAGCGAGGGAGATGAGCAGCCCCGTTATGGGGTGGATATGGCAATTAAAGCAGGACCTGGATTCCAGTCAGGAATCTGTGTGGACTCTGTGTTGTCTTTCATTCCAAATTTAACATGAAATGGCTGTTGTGGCCCTTTCTGTGCAGGCAGGAAAGGGAATCTCGAGGCATTTAGGGGGTTAGAATAAGAGGAAAATAGTCGTGCACTGTTGATGCTTCCAGGGAAAACTGGAAGCTGGGGATGTGACTTGTGATGCTTAACCTGCCCCTTCCTTTTTCCCTTTCCCTGGGCTCAGCTTTGGCTCCCTAGCCCCAGGCTGTGCAAATGACTCCTGAATTTCCTCAGAAACTGAGATGTGCCAGGCCTGACTGTGCCCCTGGCAGGGCAGGCCCAGATCCTGCCATTCCTTGGAAGTGCTCCTTGGGGAATTCACAAACAGAGGCACAGCTGGGAACGTCCTGAGAGAGTTTTTTGGGATACAGGGAGTGAAGAACAGGTCACCGAGGGGGGTTCGGGCTCTGGGCTGCTGGGTGAATCAGCACCAGAGGCTCTGGAATTCACCGGGAAGGCAAATCCTGGAGCAAGGCTGGAGCTGATCATTGTTTAAGTGTCTGGGTGGGTGCTGATCCGATTTCACGGGCAGCTGCCCCAGAGCAGCACCATGGGCTCCCTCACTGCAGGGGATTTTCTGGCAGCTGAGGAATTTTCCACTGGATTTTGGCGCTTGGGTTATCAGTACCGAGGGAGGGCATCCTGGCTCTTGGAGATTTCTTCCAGGAACTGGCATTCCTGTTTGAGGCAGCGTGTGGATGTTCTTTTCCTGCCCATCCTGCATAAATAATTCATGGAGAACAGTCCCGACTCTTTTGCTTATGCATCGATTGTGAGAATTAATCGTTACTTAAATGAAATTATTTCTAAGTTTTAAGCATCTTTGCTTAAAAGATGACAAAGAAAAATTGACAAGCAAAAAAAGAGTTTAAAACCACAGCCAAATTTCTCTATATGTGCGAAATCCCACAGAATATTGTCTATGAGATAGAGGCTGGGAGGAGTTTAAAATCCTATTCTAAAAATCCATCTATACAAATTACTCTGTGTGTATTTAATTTGGTTTTGATTCCTGAGGAGCTTGGTAATGACTGCATTTGATTGAGTACTGAAGATGTGATGGGCTGTGTGTAAACAGATAACAGAAGAACTCATTACTGCAGGTGAGAAAGCTGGTTTTTTTGTTATATTTGTTATATTTGTTGTGGTTTTTTTTCCCCAAACTTGCTAATTTTGTGTATGACTGCTGGCTAATAAACCGCCACTCTTAAGAAAACACGGTTTTGGCGGTGCTGTGTTCTTGGTGCTTTTCTGGCAGGTTCTGTCTCTGAACAGAACAGAAAAACTGATATTCAGCCTTAAAAATTTCACATCCAAGCCATCCTTAGTGAGATGCTCCTTTCTATCTGACAGTCACTTACTGAGTGGTGAGTTGATGTAGAAAAGCCACTTCTTTCTTAATATTTCTGAATAAAAAGTAAAACTGTTCTTGGTGAAGTTAGTTGAAAAGTAAAAACTGGAGGTTTTGTTTTATAACCTTTAGGAAAAGAAAAATGCTGTAACAGGAGAAAACTCAGCTGTTAGAAAAAGACAAAATATTGGATTTTTTGGATGGATCCCAGCTTCCAGGGAAGAACAGTGGATTTTCAGTGTGTCTCATGTCCCTGGAGGATTGAGAAGGGTGTGAACGAGTTAATATAAACTTATAACAAAACTTTGGTGCCGAGATTGTTACTGGGCTGACCAGTATTGGGTTTGGACAGTGACAAGATCAGCTAAAATCCACCCTACTGTGCAGTGTCCCTGCTGCTTTCTTTCCTTTACTGGCCAGGTGAGAAAATGCCTGGAGGAAACTTGCACAAAATGCACTTTTCTGCCTGGTTCAGAGTTTGTTTGTCACGACTGGAGTTTTACAAGTAAATAACGAAAACTCAGTGCCAGTCAGAGCTCCAGTGTCTCTGTAGGGCATGAAATCAGACTACATGACTCTAGAATTTGTCAGAAGGCTAAAATGAACTACTGACAGTGCTGGAGCCAGGGGGTTTGGAAGGGCAGGCGAAGGTGCAGCTCTCCTTCAGCCCAGCGTGGCTCTGTAAAACCCATTNCAGGTTCCATCTCATCTTTTAAACCCTGGTCTGGGACTCTGAGAGACAGAAAACCTCTGATTAGGGGGTTGGTAGGGTAAAAATCCGTTCAAGGGGAGGCTGGGAGCACCTGTGGAGGGGATACACCGTTGTGGAGGTCCTGTCTGCTTGGCAACAAGTTTCTGCCACCCCTCCTTCTCCACTGGGAAGGAAAAGCCACTCTAACAGTTGTTTATGGGTGTTTTTCTTTGGTAAAGAACCCCTGCAAATCTGCACTAAAATAATTAGGTCAGGGCGTTAGCTTAGAGCCTTTGTTTTTTATTGTGCCAACAGAAAACAGATTAGGAGCAGTTTTTAGTGAGGTGTAGCTGGCGCAGGAACAGCTCTTTGCCCTGTGCACAAGTCCTCAGCTCCTGCTGGAGCTCCAAAAACAGATTCTCAGCCCATCATGGGCTCCAAGAACTCCCTGTGGTTTGCTGTGGGAGACACCTCGGAACAGAGGTAGCCTTTGTGCTCTTGGCAAGTTCAGTGCAGGAGGGGATAACTCTGCCAGTTGTCTTTTATCTACTGGCTGTAAATCTGTCAGCTCTGGACTCCAGTTACTGAGCTGGAGAAAGCCACGAGCGCTCCCGAGCAATTAATCGGAATTAATTCTATGGCTGCATTTGGATGACACGACACTGAAGTGTTTTGGAAAGGCTGAGGGGACTTTTCCAGAAGTATTATCTTTTTAATTAAAAATGAAGGTATGGAGGGAAGATAAATGTAATCAGTGAGCAGTGCCTGCTGCTGAGGCTCTCCTAAGTAGGTTGTGTTTACTGTTCCCTGGTAGTTCTGAAGCTCCAGGTGACTGGATCCTGCTGTCTTTCATAACAGTGCTGGCTTTGTTTTGCAGGAGGTGATTAAATCAGACAGGGGTGTACATTGAGCAAACAGGGACAATATCGTTTTCTTATATGTTAGAAACTAGGTCAAGGGATGAAACAGAAAAGTCCAGGTAATGGAAATTGCTTTTTAGAAAAAAAAAAAAGCTCTACAACAAGTATAGGAAATCATAAACCAGTGATGAAATATTAGATTTAGTGGCCGTTACTTTTTAATGAAAATATTAATTTCTTTTCAAGAGGAACATTTTGAAAAGCCTGACTACATTTCCACTTCTTGAGACATAGTTAAAGCTTCATCTTCAGCGTTTCAAGTGTGCTCATGTCCAGCTTTTTGGGGTTTGATGGGAGGGTAATGAGCTATTCCAGTGGTATCCATTCAAATAAAAAGCACTGCGTTCTTTCTTCATGGTCAGCATTTTGGTTTATTTGGTAAATTCCGTTTCCTGTGAGCTGGTGCAGACATCTCTGTCCTTTTAAAGGGACTCATCAGGTACAGCCTGGATTGAAAAACAGCAGAACAGTAACAAACTCTGTGATAAAACGCCAAGTTCGGAATTTTAAACCCTCAGAAATAAACTGCATTTTTAATTCTGTTCTCACTAATATCAGAAATTAATTCCTTGGGCATTCAGCCTTCCCAGTGGCTTGATGAATGGTTCTGGCTGTATTTTAAGAAAACAACATTTGATTTCTTCATTTTTTCTCTCTTTCCTCCAGAAATTCCTGGCACTACTGTAGCCTCCAGTTGGTGTCTGCTTGTTGGTGGTGTTAGAGGTGTTAGTGGTTTATTTGGCTTAATTAATCCATGAGCCTCAATTAGAAGGAATGCCTGGGGATGGCGTGTCCTGCCTTGCTTTCCCTGGAGCTGGGAGGCCGTGACCCAGCTCCCCTGGGGATGAAGGAGCCCTGGGCAGGGTTTGGGCAGGCCTTGGAGCCCCCTGGGTGTTCTGTGCCCACAGCTGGGCAGGGGGGCGCTGGCCCAGGGTAAAGTCACGGAATGGTTTGGGTTGGAAGAGTCCCTAAACCCCCCCCAGTGCCACCCCTGCCATGGCAGGGACACCTCCCACTGTCCCAGGCTGCTCCAAGCCCAGTGTCCAGCCTGGCCTTGGGCACTGCCAGGGATCCAGGGGCAGCCACAGCTGCTCTGGCAATTCCAGCCTGGCCCTCCCCACCCTCCAGGGAAGAAGAGCAACCCAAGATGCACCAAAGCACTCAGAATTCTGGCTCCACGGCTGTGATTTCCCTCTATCTGCTGTAAGCTGCTGATCCTGCAGGCTGCAGTTTGCTGTTTGGAGTGACCCGTGGGCATGGATGGGCCGGGTGGAGATCCCTCACTTCAGCTGGGGCTGTCACAACTTTCCCTTTGCCCTTCCAAACTTCCCCTTGCATTTTTGATTCTTAGGGGGATTAACGCTGCTGTCACTGATGGTGGCAGTTATTCCCACTCCATTCCTTAGGGGTTTAGATTAGATTTAGATTAGATATTGGGAAGGAATTCCTGGCTGGGGCTGGAATTGCCAGAGCAGCTGTGGCTGCCCCTGGATCCCTGGCAGTGCCCAAGGCCAGGTTGGACACTGGGCTTGGAGCAGCCTGGGGCAGTGGGAGGTGTCCCTGCCCATGGCACTGGATGGAATTTAAGGTCCCTTCCAGCCCAAACCATTCTGTGATTCTGTTTTCATTTTAACGCCACACACGTTCTGCACACAGAATAAGAAGATAAAAGGAGACCTATAAATGAAAAATATTAAAAACTAAATTATCAACTAAACTATAAGAATGATCAAATTAAGCAGACAGAAGTCAAACTGAGCTGCCCCTGCACTGCCAGAGCATGAGCAGCACGTGCTTGTTAAGGATATTTGTGCATCCTAACAGGATCTGAGAACCCAGAACAGGAGCAGTGCCTGGAGTGGGAAATGGAATATTGTTACTCAGGGAAAAACACGGGTTGAGTTCTACACATGGCTTTCCTTACCTGCCAGGACATTTTCTCCCCACCAGCTCCAAGCCTGCTGGGATCAGTGTTGGAATCCTGACTTAGGCCCGGCTTAATTGGTTCAGGTGGCTGCTTTTCAGTGGGCTGAGGAGACGCTGAAGGGATGAAGCATTTGTCACTCTGTACCCCTCTTAGGGCAGGGCAGCTGTGCTGCTGCTGGAGCTCCTGGAAAGCTTGGGAAACGCGGCCTGCCTGAAGGAGCAATGGGAAACTGTCTGTCAGCTTTGGAGAGGCCTGTTGTGCCCTGGGATGTTTTTGGGGCCCTTGGCCAAGGGGACCAACAGGTTTCATGCAGTGTTTGTAGGACAAATCTGATTACTGCAATTATGGCAGAGTTAGCGCTCGGGCCAAACTAAGTCTGTGGAAAAAATCCTGACCACCTAAGGCCGGGAAACAAAGAGGAAAAACAGGATTAAGATGCATTAGTGCCGGTTATTGTCCTTGCTGCAGCGAGGTGGAAAGCAGGTACATGTGATGTTTGAAAACAAGCTGAGTTTTGGGGTGGGTTCTTCAGGAACCACGCTGCTGTACCTCTGCCCCTTCCTCTCTGCTCATGTGTCCCGACTCCCATCCCTTCCACACACGGATTCTGGACACGTTGGCCAGTCTTTCACCCACTTTACTCTTCTCAGAGGTGAATCCAAGTGTTCCTGGGATCAAACTGCCGTAGGAGTGTGAGCAGTGAGAGGGCAGCTGCAGGCCCTGTTCTGTACCTGTGTGTCCATCCCATTCCTGTCCCTCTCTGCTGGGTCAGCCCTTGTTCCATTCCAGATCCCACAGTGTTGGAGTCCAGGCCAGGAGGAAAACCCCTGGAACTGCCCTGGGGAGCCCCAGACCCTGGCTGGGACCCCAGGAAAGCACTGCCTTTTCACCTCAGCCCATGGGAAAAACTTCCAACGCTCAGAGATGGATTGAAAACAACAAAGATTTGGAATAAATAGTAGTTTAGTTTGTCACAGGGTGAAAATTTGTAGTTTTGGGTTTTTAGGATGGAAGTAGATCAGAGCAAGATGGAGAATTTTGGGCGGTGTCTCATCTTCTTCTTCTCCTGCTCCATCTCCTGCTGTGACGGTGGCACAGAGACTTTGGTGGGATGGATTTGGTGTAGGAATTGCATGTTTAGAACAGGTGATAGTTATTGGTACAGAACTGAAAATATAGCACACTTTAGGAGTTAATTGGATTAGAAACGTTTGAAATTACCTTGGACCCTCTGCCCGTGTTCCTGTAGCTGCTTTCCTTCAGTGCCCTGAGACTGCTGTGAGGCCTTGAGATCAGAAATAGAATAAACACCTTTGGGGAGCGAGCCACAGGTTCCATCTCATCTTTTAAACCCTGGTACGGGACTCTGAGAGACAGAAAACCCCGAATTAGGGGAATGTCGGGATGAAAATCCCGTCACAGGGGGAATTTCCCCTTCTCGCTTCCTGGATGGATCCAGGGTTATCCTGGGGCAGGAGGGTGTGGGAAGAGACCCCCAAGGATCATGGAGTCCAACTCCTGACCCTGCACAGGGCACCCCAACAATCCCACCCTGTGCCTGAGAGCCTTGTCCAGGTGCTCTGGCAGGAATTTTGGGAATTAACCTAAAAACATCCTGGTGATGGAGAACTTTCCACTGAGGCAGAGCACCTACAGCAGTAATGAAGCACTCCGAAGTCAGCACAGCTCACTTTGAAAAATCCAGTGTCTCAAATGGAACCAATGAGCTGCTCATGTTCTGTTGAGGGGGATCTATAAAAATAAAATAATCTCAAAGGGCTCAACCCCCCCCCCTTCACCTGTGCTGGGTTTTGGTTGCAGGTGCTGGAAGCATTTGCAGGGCGCCTGATTAAGGTGGGAGTTTTATCCAGGAGGGAAATTCCCAGCCTGACCAAGTACCAGATCATCCTGGCAAGGGATCAGTACAGGAAGAACCCCTCTGCACAACATGCTGTAAGTGCTTTATTTATTTCGTGCTATTAAAGTAGTAAATAAATAGGAATAATCCATAGTTACAGTATTTCCGGAGATATTTTAGGTAGATTTCTGGTTTTAGCCATGGAATAAAATATCATAAAATTACAGCATGATTTGGAATGGAAGGGATCTTTAAGATCATTTATGAAATTATGTTAAAATATTATTATTATTGATCTATAAGATATTTCTAATTATTCCACATCTCAGGATGCCACTATGGTAGAGATAAGAAAAAGATCAGGAACTCCATTTAAGTGAAATTGCTTTGAGAAATTACGTTGTAATCTCTGACAGCCAAGTTTTCATTTTCCCCTCAAAGGTATATTCCTGCTCCTGTTTTTTGGTAAATCCTCATGGAATGGTCAAATTTTGTAAACTTAAAGAAAGTTGCCTAAAAAAAAAGACTGTGTGCCTCAAAAAAAAGCAATGGGAAAGCTCCTTCACTGTAAGCAAGGCAACTTTCCTGCCTTAATTCTGTAGCCTGGGTGGATGTGCCAGCAATCCCTGGTTTTCCCAAATGCTGATGGCTCAGCTGTCAGAGTCTGAGGGTTGATGAGCTAATCTGGGGGGATAACAGAGGCATTTTGTTGGTGGAAGAGGATTGCCTTCACTGAGCATTGTGCAGTCTGTCCCCTGAGGGCTCTGAAGGACAGACTGCTCCCTGGGCAGCGCTTTGGGGTTTGCTCTGCTCCTCAGGCTCACCCTGGTTTTGGGCAGGAGCTGCCCTGGGGTTCCTGCTCCTCAGCCCCTTCCTCATTCAGCCAGAGCCTGCTTTTCTCCCCCAGGGAATCCATCAAGGCGTCATTGAAGGAGACTTTGCCCTTTGTATCAGTCTGTACCACGGGTACGAGCTGCTGCTGCAGATGGGAATCCGCTCCTTATTCATCTACCTCTGGGGAATCATGGATGGATCCAAAGGTGAAACAGATCCTCAGGAGCATCCTTCCTTCCAGCTCCACTCTGCTCCTTTCATCTTCCTCGCTGCATGGCCAGATTGGCACAAAACACCTGAAACAATGAGGGCTTGTGTTGGAGTCCAGGGCATGTGGAAAAGCCCTGGAACTGCCCTGGGGGCTCCCAGACCCTGGCTGGGACCCCAGGAAAGCATTGCCTTGGACCTTAGTCCATGGGAAAAACTTCCAGCACCCAGAGATGAATTGAAAACAACAAAGATTTGAAATCAACAGTAGTTAAGTTTGTCACAGGGTGAAAGTTTGTAGGTTTGGGTTTTTAGTATGGAAGAAGATCAGAGCAAGATGGAGAATTTGGGGTGGTGTCTCATCTTCTTCTTCTTCTTCTTCTTCTTCTTCTTCTTCTTCTTCGTCTTCTTCTTCTTCTTCTCCTGCTCCATCTCCTGCTGTGACGGTGGCACAGAGACATTGGTGGGATGGATTTGGTGTAGGAATTGTGTGTCTAGAACAGGCAGTAGTTATTGGCACAAAACTGTAAATATAGCACACTTTAAGAGTTAATTGGATTAGAAATCTTTAAAAACAACCTTCGACCCTCTGTCCGTGTTCCTGTGGCTGCTTTCCTTCAGTGCCCTGAGTCTGCTCCAAGACCTAGAGATCAGAAATAGAATAAACACCTTTGGGGAGCGAGCCACAGGTTCCATCTCATCTTTTCAACCCTGGTACGGGACTCTGAGATTCAGAAAACCCCAAGTTAGGAGGTTGGCGGGGTGAAAATCCCGTCGGGCTTGCAGATGGGTTTGGTGTTTTGTTCCCCTTGTGTTAAAGGCAGAGTCAGTCTGCGGGGGCAGACAGAATCCTGAGGTGTTCCAACTCTCTCCAAAGGGTTATCCCGCACCAAGAGCGAGCTGGGGCGCAACGAGGACTTCCTGAGGCTCTACCAGCAGCTGCAGGACATGTTCTCAGACACTGCAGGGACTGCTGAGAGCGGAAGTGCTTACAAGAACACAACAGGTCAGGATTGCCGTCTTAGGGACAGAGTATTCCTGTTTAAAAGTTGTGCTGTGCTGGCTGCTGCTCTTTATTCCAGATTGAAGTCCCAATATTCTGTCTCCCCCTCCTTCTCTCTCTCCCCTCAGTGGTTTTAGCCACTTTCAAGCAAGTTTTCTGTTTGAAGTTTTTAATTTGCTCTAAAATGAAGGTTAAAATACAACTGTTTCACTGTGCGTCTTTTCCAGTGTGACTCTCACAAAAGTAACAGCTCTTCCTCAAAACCTGGCTTTAACAAATGTTCTTCTGTCAGCACTTTATTGTTTTGTTTAGAACCACTGTCAGGATTTGGGTCTGACTCAGGTAATTGCAGTAGGAGGGAATGAAGTTCACTGAATCTTCCTGCTTGTTGCAGGTTTATTTACATCTTCCATTACTTTATTTCTTTTCCAGCATTGGAAAAGAAAAAGGAATTTGTCTACAGCCATCCAAAATTAAAGAAATTGGAGGAAATATTAATAGAACACTTCAAATCCTGGAAACAGGGATGTTCTGGTGAGTACCAACAACTCAGAGGAAAACCTGGGAATGGAAACAAGGAATATCCTCCTGACTGATTTCCTCCTTTGTGCTGCTTTATTGCTTTGATTGTTTGTGCACCTTTCCCTCTAGAAGAACTTCACCGTAAGATTTCTATGAGATAAAACTTCCTATAAATTCTCATTATTAATTTGATATAAACTGCTCTAACAGGTAAGTAAAACAGGGATAGCGAACCCATTCCTGGAGCTGCCACCTTTCCTGCTGGTCCTGTCCCAGTTTGTCCTGGCTGCCAGTCTCTCCTGCAGAGCTCCATGAACACATTTAAAGACATTAAGGATAAAAGTTCTGATATCCAGCCTGAGGATAAGAATTAACGACTCTGAGGCATCAATTTTGAAGTTCAAACCCATCAGTTACCTTCACCTGCCTCTCATTCTTTTTCCTCTTGATGAAGACATCATTCAGATCTCTTTGGTTTTGGGATGCTTCAGCTTCTTGATTCCAGCCTTTGGAATGATGACATGAGTAATAATAACATTTGTGTTGCATCTTGTTCACTTTTATCTTGCCTGTTTGGGTCTTTGTGCTCTGGGAAGTTCTGATAATTTCTGACCTACCCTTCCCTCTTTTTTTTGTGCTTTTTTCTCTCTTGGATGCAGAGTTCTCAACAAACCTTTGAAATGAGGGATGCTTTCTAGTGGGCAACTTTGTTCCCCAGTTCAGGGTTTGTAACTTTAGGGTATGTCCCAATTCATTTAATGCATTCACTCCTTTTTTCCCCTTCCCATTCAGAGTTCTTTCTGTCCTCCCTCCCTCCCTCCTTTTGCCTCCACTTTAAAAACACTACATTTGAGATGGAAGGGGAGGGAATTCATGCCCAAAGTCATCAGCCATACCTGGAACAGCACCAGCCCTTTCTGTTGCATTCATTGCCCAGAGCAGCTGTGGCTGCCCCTGGATCCCTGGCAGTGCCCAAGGCCAGGCTGGACACTGGGCTTGGAGCAGCCTGGGACAGTGGGAGGTGTCCCTGCCATGGCAGCGGGGGAGATTTGAGGTCCTTTCCCACCCAAACCAGTCTGGGATTCTGGGATTATGGTTCTGCTGTCCTGAGGGTCCTAAACTGGAGAAATGAAGACAACGGCATCGTGAGCTCCTTCCAAAACACTTCGCATCCAACCCCAGCTTTTCAAAGTGACTTTAGCAAGATAAGGACAGATAAAGACATTCTCATTCTCTCATTCTCCAGAATTAGAGCATGCTTTGATGCAAAGAGGAACTTTCCAAGGAGGTGGATCTTAGAGCATTTTCTGCCCCTTTTCTCTTCCCATTAAGTGAGATGAGAGCTGTGAATGTGTAACTTTTGGGGGGCGGGCAGGTTGCCTCATCCATTTTTTTATTTCTAATTCTATTAAAACCTGCCATTTTCAAATGCAGCAGATGAAGCCAGGAGCGAAAGCTCAGCTGGGGACACGAGGGTGATGATCTTCTCCTCGTTCCGGGACAGCGTGCAGGAAATCGCGGAGATGCTGGCGCGGCTCAGCCCGGCCGTGCGCGCCATGACCTTCGTGGGACACTCCTCGGGGAAGGGCACCAGAGGCTTCACCCAGAAGGAGCAGCTGGAGGTGAGGGAGGAGGAGGCTGGCACCAGGACTCGGTGATAAAGAGCATTAATTGTGTAAATAACTTCAGCAATACGGGCTCTGTGGCTTTAAGCATCCTTAGTAAAGCCCTGTGGAGTCCAGTGCTTCCCAGAGTATCCAAAATTGTGCTCACTGAGCAAAACAGATCAATAATTTATATATTTATATGAATATACACCTATTTATATATAAATATCACAATATTTATATTCTAATGACACCTGATAAATTCAGATGTCAAAATTCTGGGGGAAGATGCAAATACATGCTATGGGAATTTTATTTTTCTTCTAGGTAGGAGAGATAAGATCTAGCATTAAATTCTGATCTAGCAAAGCTAAAAATAAATACAACCCCTAAAATATTTAATTGGTAAGCTGGGAGGATCAGGTTTGCAAGAATACTGTGGATGGAGGCAGAATAAATTCTTTTTTCCCTTTATTTTAGGGAAAAAACTCTTTATTTAAGAGTTAGTTTAGGAGTTGGTTTAGGAGTTAGGTTAAGACTTAGGTTAAGCTTAGGTTAGTGTTAGTTAAAGAGGTTAAGAGTTAGTTTAAAAGTTAGGTTAGAGTTAGGTTAAGAGTTAAGTTAGACTTAGTTTAAGAGTTAGATTAGAGTTAGGTTAGAGTTAGTTAAAGAGTTAGGTTAAGAGTTAGTTTAAAAGTTAGGTTAGAATTAGGTTAAGACTTAGGTTAACAGGTTAAGAGTAAGGTTAAGAATTAGAGTTAGGTTAGAATTAGTTAGGTTAGAGTTAGTTTAAGAGTTAGTTTAACTCTTTATTTTAGAGTTAAGGAGTTGAAATGCTGATGTTGGACAGGCTGGAGTGTGCTGTTTGATCACAAGGCAGCAGCTGGGAAGTCTAAAAAGACAAAATTCGGTTGTTTGGGAGCACAGATCATTTTTCCAGTCTGAGCCGCTCAGTCCCATCCCCGCTGTCGCTGCAGGTGGTGAGGAGGTTCCGGGAGGGGGGCTACAACACCCTGGTGTCCACCTGCGTGGGCGAGGAGGGGCTGGACATCGGCGAGGTGGATCTGATCGTGTGCTTCGACGCGCAGCGCAGCCCCGTGCGCCTGGTGCAGCGCATGGGCCGCACCGGCCGCCGGCGCCGCGGCCGCATCGTGGTCATCCTGGCCCAGGGCCGTGAGGAGAGGGTGAGTGGGGCAGGGCCAGGGAATGGGGGAGCGCCTGACCGTGGGCTCGACATTTCTGAGCCTGAATTTCAGCTCGCTGACCATTGCTGGCCCCTTTCCCAAGGGAAAGCTGCCAACAGTTTCCCTTTCCAAAACATCTCTCTGCGTTTCTCAGCACAGGCTCAGCAAACAGTGTTCCCTTTGCCAGAACAACTGTCCCAGGGGTTGTTTCCTATTCCTGAACCCATGGAGAGCAGTGTCAGTGCCATGGAGCAATAACAGACCTTTTTACACAGCGTGTTCTAAAAGAAACTGTTGGGATTGTAAATAAAGCTTCTTTCTCTTCTGACAGCTCTGTGGAGTCAATCCATTCCGTGTCCTGCTGTGACACCTGACCCTCAGGGGTCAGCCCAGCTCTTGTCCCTGCCCAGACCCCCAACAATCCCACCCTGGGCACCCCTGGCAGCGCTGCCCAAAGGCTCCTGGAGCTCTGGCAGCCTCGGGGCCGTGCCCATTCCCTGGGGAGCCTGGGCAGTGCCAGCACCCTTGAGGGAAGAACCTTTCCCTGATATCCAACCTAAACCTCCCCTGGCACAGCTCCAGCCCTTCCCTGGGTCCTGTCTGTGTCCCAGGGAGCAGAGATTGGAGCTGTCCCTTGGGATGAAGCTCCAGCCCCCAGGGAGTCTCTGCTCAGCCTCCTCATTCATTCAGTATTACAGGAAACTCTAGCACAGACCCCTGGAGTGATTTGGGTTGGATAGGACCTGAAAGATCCCCCAGTTCTGCCCCCTGCCATGGCAGGGACACCTCCCACTGTCCCAGGCTGCTCCAAGCCCAATGTCCAGCCTGGCCTTGGGCACTGCCAGGGATCCAGGGGCAGCCACAGCAAATCTGGGAATTCTGGCCTGGCCCTCTCCACCCTCCCAGCCAGGAATTCCTTCCCAATATCCCATCTAAATCCATCCTTTTCCAATTTGAAGCCATTCCCTGTGTCCTGTCCCCCCAGCCCTTGTCCCCAGCCCCTCTCCAGCTCTCCTGGAACCCCCTCAGGCCCTGCCAGGGGCTCTGAGCTCTTCCTGGAGCCTTCTCCTCTCCAGGGGAACATTCCCAGCTCTCCCGGCCTGCCGTGTCACCGAATGTTAAACAGAAACTCAGAGCTTCCCGGGGGTTTCCAGGGGGGCAGAGGAAGGTGTGGGGCAGGAGGTGGAGCTGGGAGGGGACACTGGGAGCACTGGTGGTGGCACTGGGCACTCCCCCTGCTGCTGCCGGGGCTGGTGACGCTCAGAGCTGGCTTTAGCGGCCGCGCTCTTGCGTGTGAGGATGAAGAGATCGGCTTAGGTGCAAATCCACTTTGGCCGGGTTCCTGCAGCCCAGCACTCCAGCAGAGCATAATTAATCATCCCTGAGTACAGACTGTTCCCTTGGGACATCCATGAGCCACTGGAAATGCGCTGGGAGCTGGGGGATCCCACCACAGCTGTGCCAGCTGCCTCCCACAGCCCTGCAGGGCCTGGCCTCATCCTTGGAATGGGCCAGGGCAGGATTTGGGCAGGACAGACTGGGCACTCCCTGCTGTCATCACCCTTGAAAGGGGGTGCAAGCCAAGAAATCCAACAAATCCAAGATCTGTGTAAATCAATTGCAAACCCAAAATTTCAGACTCCTGGTATTAGTTCATTGAGCCTAGTCGATGGCGTAGCTCTGCTTGGGATTTGTAGGGGGCAGGGATTGAATTCTGAATGAGACTGCCAGGGGTGAGAGTTAAAAATGATAAACCTGAGTAGAGCTTCTAAATAGATATTTTCTCATGCTGCTTACAGAGGCTGGTTACTATTGAAAGCTCTGCTCTGTAATGGGATATAAAACAGTCCCCTAAATTCCTTGGAGCTTCACTTAAGTAGTTGGATTACTGTGTTGTCCAGATTTTCTCAGATATCTTTGAAGCAGAACCTCCCCCCATGTAGAACAGTTATTAGATATGTATTTTTTTAAAATTTCAGATCAGGAAATAAGCTTAATACCAAATCAATATTGTCTTGGTGGATTTGTTTGGTTTTTCTTGAGTGTATCTTTTGGGGTTTTTAAGTTTAACAGAACTGAAAAAAGGCTCAATGTGGAGGTTCCTCCCTATCACGTAATTTGCAGCTAAATAATTAATGCCCATGCCTTAATTTATGGGAATTAGTTTGGGTTTAGTGTCGGGTTTTTTTTGTTTTGGTTTTTATTTCTTTTTTTCTTTTGCTTGGTTCAGTTTAAAGGTTGTTTTTAATCAAACCACTTCAGGTCAATCACAAAGCTTTTGAAGATGTTTTATTGGGAGAAAGGGGTCAGTGCAGGTCTGGGAGCGTGACGTGGGCAGGAATTTCCGTGAGCTCAGTGTTTATTCCGTGGCTCCCCGGGTCAGCCTCTCCACGTGGCAGCTCCCGTGTGTCCCAGGCTCCTGGGGCTGCTGGGATGGGGCTTGGGATGTCCCTGGAGCTGCTGGGATGGGGTTTGGGATGTCCC
>WBMY01012591.1:116406-143344 GCA_013397315.1 Donacobius atricapilla | reverse complement strand
GCTGCTGGGATGGGGTTTGGGATGTCCCTGCGGCTGCTGGGATGGAGTTTGGGATGTCCCTGGAGCTGCTGGGATGGGGTTTGGGATGTCCCCTGGGGCTGCTCAGCACAGAGAAGCCCAGGAAGGGAAAAGCCACCCAAGTCACATCTCTGTGATGCTGGTCACTTGGTAACACCACGTTTTTCTGCCGTGAAAACACTGGGGTTCATTCTAGGATTAAAATTAATTTCTTGGGATGCCTGAGGGGTTTATCAGAGCTGCCTGTGGTCCTCTTCCAGGTTTATTCAGGGAGCATCTCTTTTTGCTCCCTGAAATCATCCCTGTCAGGTGGCAGCTGCGCCCCTGTGCCACCCAGGGTCTGGCAGGGGCTTGGGGAGGAGTGCAGCACAAAACCTCCTTGGGGGAGACACTTCCAGAGGGAAACCCCAGCTCCTCTCCTCCCTTTCTCCAGATTTGCCATGGTTTCTCCGTTGCACAATGAAGTGGAGTGTAATTAAAAGGACTCGGAGCACTCATGACATCAACAAATCATCTTAGGCCTTTTTATTGCTCGAGCTCCTTTCCCTGCTTCCCATGTAATCTAATTTACATCATCCCTGTATCAGTGGCAGATTGTAACTTCCCCCAGGCAAGGGCTGTGCTCCTTTCTCACTCTCCAGTGCTGTGCCTGTTTCTGGTCCATTAAAAAACCCCAAACCAAACAACACCTCGCTGAGGGAACAGAAAATAATGAGAAACCCTGCAGACACTGAGGTGTTCTTCTAGTTTTGATGAAATGCTGTGAAAAAACAATCAATCAGCAGATGATTTATCTATTTCCCTTCCCTTTCAGACGTACAACCAAAGCCAGTGTAACAAAAGGAGCATCCACAAAGCCATTTCAGGGAACAAAACCCTTCACTTCTACCAGCACAGCCCACGGATGGTTCCAGAAGGCATCAATCCCAAAGTGCACAAAATGTTTATCACGGCTGAAAAACAGGAGCCGAGCACCTCGAGGATGCTTTCCAAAGAGAGGAGATCCAGTTCCCTGCAGCACAAATCTGCTCTCTTTGCCTGTGTCACTGGTAAGAGGATTATGGTGTTTCCAGCACTTCCAGCCCTCTCTCCCAGGGGCTGGAGGCTCTGCAGGGTCACTCTGTCAGCTCAGACACTGCTCAGGGCTTTTCCTGGGCACCCTCACGGCTCTACCCTTGCATATCCAGATCCTGAGTCAGGCCTTTGTTCATCTTTCTCCATGGAGTCACTCACTGAAGGTCAGAAACTCCAGCTGCAGACAGAGGAGGCGAATGTTCATCACAGAATCCCAGAATCCCAGAATCCCAGACTGGGTTGGGTTGGAGGGACTTCAAAGTTCACATGGGCAGAGACGCCTTCCCCTATCCCAGGCTGCTCCAAGCCCTGTCCAGCCTGGCCTTGGACACTCCCAGGGATGGGGCAGCCACAGCTTCTCCTGGCACTGTGGCTTTGTAAATGACAACAAAACAGAAATGCTTGAAAACCAAAGGATTGTGATGTGAGGAAAAGGAGAAATCAAGGGTAGGGTATTTATGAATTGTGCAGACTCTCTTGCAGGAAAATTAGGAAAATTCTCTTGGAAGCTTTTTAGCTGATGCAGTTCAATGGCATGGAGATGCTCAGGAAAATGAACACAATCCTAAGATAGGAAAAAAGAGCTACTTTTTATAAATACTTGGGAATTTTTATGCTTTATCTCTGTTGGTGCTTTCTGTAAAGACCAACAGCAACTTCTTGAAAGAAGAAACTTGAAGCCTTGGGGAACTTCCCATTTCTGATTCAACAGACATAGCTGCTGGAAAACAATCAGAGCACAACAGGGAATGAAAATAATCATTTTGGAGCGCTTGTTGGTCTGTCCTAGAAACGAGAAATGAGCAGGGAGGGCATAAAGAAAATGATAATGCTGGGAATGTTCCTGCTGTGGGAGCAGCACTGCGGGGCTGGAATTACCCAGTGCCTTTTGTGTGAGCCACGTGTGCAGCTCCGCAGGGCTGGCGGGCTCTGGGTCCCCAAAACGGCCAGGGTTGAGTCCCCAAAGGTGATCAGGGTTAATTTCCCAAAGGTGATCAGGGTTGAGTCCCCAGATGTGGCCAGGATTGAATCCCCAAAGTGACCAGAGTTGAGTCCCCAAAGTGACCAGGACTGAATTGCCAGAGAGTGACCAGGGTTGAGTAGCCAAGGTGATCAGGGCTGAGTCCCTAAATGTGGCCAGGATTGAATCCCTGAAGTGACCAGAGTCAAGTCCCCAGAGTGATCAGGGTTCATTTGCCAAAGGTGATCAAGGTTGAGTCCCCAAAAGTGGTCAGAGTTGAATTCCCAAAGTGACCAGGGTCGAGTCCCTGTAGGTGGCCAGGGTTGATCTGCCAAAGGTAGCCAGGGCTGAGTCCCCAAAGTGACCAGAACTGAGTTGCTAGAGGATGGCCAGGCCTGAGGCCCCAGGGTGGCCAGGGCTGAGGCCCCAGGGTGGCCAGGCCTGAGGCCCCGGGGTGGCCAGGGCTGAGTCCCCAGGGTGGCCAGGCCTGAGGCCCCAGGGTGGCCAGGGCTCAGTGCCCCTCCTGCCAGCCAGGGCTGCCCTGTGCAGATCACTGAGCACCAGCCTTGTCTTGAGTCCCCTTCGTTGCTGGGTGAACCAGGTTCTGCTCCTGATTTTGGTGACACTCGGGATAAAGCTCCAAAAGAGGGCAAAGAAAGGAGTTGATTTTTTTCTCTTCATTTTCATGCCCATTTCCATGATAAAAAGTGGGTAAAGCTGGCAGCAGTGGGTGAGCTGGGTGTGTTTTTATCTCTTCTCTCGCTTGTTGAGGTCCAGTTCATCCTCAGGTTTCTCCATGGCAGAAACTGAGCTGTCATGGGCTGAGTTATCATAGGAATTTCAAGCATTCTCCTTGTTTGCTTGTCAAAATAAATACACGGAATCATTTAGGTTGGAGAACCCCTCTGACTCCACTGAGTCCAACCA
Source organism: Donacobius atricapilla (assembly GCA_013397315.1). NCBI lineage: Eukaryota > Metazoa > Chordata > Aves > Passeriformes > Mimidae > Donacobius > Donacobius atricapilla. The sequence goes on along the minus strand of WBMY01012591.1, from coordinate 140,364 downwards.
TTCCCCAGCACTGCCCAGGCCACCACTGCCCTGGGCAGTTCCAAGGCCTGACCACCCTTTTCATGAAGAAATTCCTCCCCATGTCCAACCTGACCCTTCCCTGACACAGCTTGAGGCTGTTTGCTCTGGTCCTGTCACTCATTACTTGGAAAAGTATTTCCTGTTCTTCTTAATTTGATCCAGTTTTTATTAATTTTACACCCCTCTTTCACTTCAAAACCTCTTCCATAACTTTTGTCTGTCAGCCCCATAAGGATCCAGTGTTTTGTGCTGCCCCATCATTAACCAAGTGTGTCCTTCAGTTTTCAGAGCTCTCCTTCAAAAAGTGCAGCAAAAAATCCCTTTACTCCATAACTCTCTTATATAATTTCTTGAACTTTAGGATTCTTTTTTCCTCTCTGATTTTTGGGTTTTGTTTGTTTGGGTTTAAGAGTTTACTAAAGTGAGGAGCATGTTAATATTGTTTCTGGGAGCAGAATCTCATTTCAATCTACCAGTAATTTCTTTTTCTTTTGGCTTTTGTCCAGGTGAAATCTCATTTTCTTAATTCTTCTGCTGGTTCTCCACAATTCTTCTACTCCCTCATTTCAGATGGGTCAATTTTGAGTCGTCAATAACCATGGGTTTTGTTTGATTTTACAATTTCACATTGTTTCTATAATTGCTGGTTTTATCCTAATGATAATTGGTTTGGACTCACTTTTTAACATTACCAACACCTGCTTTACTGTTTAGTCCTCTCTGGGGTTTTCATGCCTTTCCAGTTGCCCATGGCTAATTCTTGCTCTCTTCCCACTTCAAGAACAATGAAAATGCATTGGTTCTGGAAAGAAACAAGGAAAATAACACAGATTGAGTATTTGTGTCTGGCAGGGCCTGGCACCCCTAACTAAGAATGTTCTAGAAGATAATTTCCCGTGGGACAGCACCAGCTGCTTCCCATGGAGAGGAGAGGCTGTGCCAGGGACTGCAGGACATCGTGATTCCCAACCCTGGATCCAAACAGCCTTATCAGCCTGACTGAGGATGGGAATGTTCTCCCTGTACTCCCATTCTCTGGTGGCAGCAGTCCCGTTCGTCCAGGTCCCTCTTTCTTTGTGTTTGGGAAATGTTCTGGGCAGCCACAATCCTCCCTGTGCTCCGCAGCAGGAAGCCCAGAGCTCTGGGAATCATCTGTTCCCAGGTTGTGCCAGCTGCTCCAGGGCTCCTTGCCTGGCAGGGTTGCAGCATGGATCACCTGGGATGATATCACGGGATCATCTTGTCTCTGTCCCACGGAGTTGGAACGCAGCTCTGAAGTCACTGTTGTTCTCAGCGTGCCCTGCTGGGGCTGGATGGCAACAGATCCTCAGGAACAGGGAATGGGCATGACTCCGAGGCTGGCAGAGCTCCAGGGGCCTGTGAGCAATGCTCCCAGGCATGCCCAGGGTGGGATGGTCAGCGTGTCTGGGCTAGCACAGGGGTTGGGCTGCGTGGTCTTTGTGGGTCTCTTCCAACTCAGGATATTCCCTGGTTCTACGTCAGACCAGATCCTCCCTTGGAATGGAGAATGTAAACTCCCTCCCTCCAAATTATTAGAATTTTCAAATTAAGGGGCTCTCAGGCAAAGATACGGGAATAGGAATAACAGTTCTTTACTAGGAATTATTAAAAATTTAAATGTAGTAGTACAAAAAAGCAAACAAACAAAAAGAAACCCCTGACAGAGTCAGAGCACGCGCTGGCACCCCGTTGGTCAGGGTGCTGGGAGCAGCCCAGCCCAGCCCTCCTGCAGTGCCAGACGTGGCTCTGTTGGAGCAGAGATGATCCTGCAGAAGGGCCCAGGGGTGCTGGGATGGGTCCGGTCTCCCTCTGGCAATGCAGCGCACACAGGCTGTGCCGGGGTTCTGGATCCCAGCTTTTATCCAGGTGGGAATGCTGGGCTCCTCCCCCTGGGCGGAGCCTCTCCCCATGGATGCTGGAATGTTCTCAGGCATGCCGTGAGCCTGGATGGCCCCTGAGCAGCAGAGATCCCCTGGAGGGAGGGTGGGTCCTGGAAGGGATAAAGAGCCCTGCCAAACCCACCTGGTGTAACAGCTGGGATAGAGCACACACTGCTGGTACATCCTGCACTGCAGCCCAAGACATCCTGTGTTCCCTGTGGGTCCCTTCCCACTCAATATTCCATGGTTCCAAATGCTTCTCCGAGAATTGTTCTTCATTTCCTTTCCCTTTGGGTCTCTTTTTTCCTCCTCTGCCCAGTCCTTGGGCTGGGTGTTATCTCTTCAGGATTGTGACATCTACACTTTCAGAAATACTTCGTAGCAGTGTTGATCTTCTGGGTTTTTTTTAGTGATGGCCTTAAAAACATCAGAGTTGGTTCATTTTTCCAGGTTTTCCTGAGCAGGACATGAGCAGAACTCAGGGTTTGCTCTGTTCAGACACAGCCCCTGGCAGCTGCAACTTGAGAGGATTGAGAGATCCAGGCTGATTCCTCTTCTGTGGCATTAATTCCCCGAAGTGCCTGGGCTGCAGATTCACCCCAAATCCTGTCTGCACAGACACTGCCAAATTACCTTCATTATTTTTCTCCCAGCTTCACGCATCTGGCCTGAAATCACACTCTCAACTCTGATTCTTTGGAATCACTTCCACCCAGGGCTGTTGGAGGGATTTGACATTGTTTGGGATAGGGATTTGTGTCTGTCTCTCTCTATTTTTAAGTGATGACAAAACAGCTGTTCAACTATATTTATCTGTATAAAACATTTAACGCTTTGGATGCTTGTCCCTGGCTTCAGATTCTCTGCATCTGGTTTTGGTTGTGGCTGAGAGAAGATGTTTTATTTGTGCCTGCCACCACACCAAGTTCTTTTATTCCGTGCATCCCTTTTCCTACAGCAGGTAACATTTTCCTGCTGTTGTTTCCCCCCCCCACAGGCCAAAAGCAAATGAACTCCCATGAGAGCTGGTCCTTGTCACCTGAGGAGTTTGAAATATGGGACAGACTCTACAGGATTAAGGAAAGTGATGGGATAAAGGAACCAGTATTGCCTCGAGTTCACTTTGAAACCTTAGAAAACCTGGAAGAAACCATGGTGAGTTCCATGCAATGTTTCTTTTGATATGAGGCCTGAAGGATGCTGGAAATATCAGAGCTAGCTCTGGATTTGAAGAAAGTCTGATATAAAAATGCCTTTTTGAGATTTTCATGTGGGTTTTTGAGGTCAAGAATTTAGAAACTGGATGTTTGAAATGTGTCTTTGAGGTCGGGTCTGTAAGTAAAAAATTAGGCCTGTAAATTAGAAGTTGGGTCAATAAATTAAAAATATATTGGGTAGTCTCAAAATCCATCAAGTTCTGCTCCTGTTTTGAAGAATTCCATGCAGGATGCTGTATTCACGGAGTCCCAGGATGGTTTGGGTTTTAGGGGATCTTAAACCCATCTCATTCCACCCCCTGCCTTGGGCAGGGACACCTGTGCACCTTCCCCTAGCCCAGGTTGCTCCTGATGTTTTTATTTTAAACCTGTGTGATAATGTTTAAATCCTTCCCTGCACTTCTGTATTTATTGTCCCTGACACAGAAGCTTGGCTCGACAATTCCTTGCTGAAAATCTCCTTTCCCATCCCAATTTCCCCTGCAGAAGCCCGAGGAGGGGGCAGCTCGGGAGCTCTCCCTGTCTGAGTGGAGCATTTGGCAGAATCAGTCTCTCCCCACGTCCCTGGTGGATCACTCAGATCGTTGTCAGCTCTTCATCAGTGCCATGGAAATGATGGAGCTGATGAGGCACCAGCAGGTAATAAACGTGCCCAGGGACTGGATGCACTGTTAGAATAGTTTAAAAATAATGACATTTTTTAAAAAATCCCAATAATTGTGACACGAATTATGTGTATTTAATCTTGTTTCAAAATGTCTCCCACTGCTATGCTGTGATTCCTAATGTTTTCCACAGAAATGGTTTAAAATAAGTGTTTCCCTACATAGGAAAAAAAAATCCCACACCCTTAAATCAGTCTTTTTTTTTAAGGAATTCCACTATCAATTTGTTGACAGAATGACATTAAATACAAAAGTTCCAATTGCCAAGGAGCAAAGCCACCAGGAGGGATCACAGAGCTATTCCAGGAACTGGGAAGAGTTTGGTATTGTGTGTACACCAAAAGCATCCCAGAAAAGTCATGCAGGAACACATGGCATGTTTTAGGGGATTTGTGTTTTGAGGCTTTTTGAGTTTGTTTTTTTATTTGAACTAAAAAGCAAATTGTTCCTAAGAATTAAGGGATAAGAGGAGCTGAGCCAAACAAACACGGATGGGAACTGTTGGGGAGATGGAGATTTTGTTTTCTGACAGGGGTGGATACAGAAATCCTTCTGGAAGGCACAAGGAGGTGGGTGTAGAGGTGGATGGAGGCTTCAGTGGTTCCCCACATTATTTTTCCCTCCAGCTCAGCTCCCCAAACGTTGCCTTTCAGCACGTGGGAGGTTTTTAGGTCATCAGAAGCTGTTGCTAAGCTGCCAGAGTTTCCTGAATAATACCAGGACTAATCAAGGAGGAGAATGGAGACATTGTAGTTGTGCTCCTTGCTCCCAGGGTGTCAAAGGGAGGCTGTGAACAGACCTGCCCAGCTCAGAAAAGCTTCTCCATCCCACCAGAGACATCCCTGACTCCTCTGGGAGTCCCTGTCCCCAGCTGGCGTCAAGGACACACTGAGGGAGAGGCCGGGGATGGGGAGAGGAAGGACATCAGGAGAGAAATGGTTCAAGAATTAGAAGGTGCCCCCTGAGCCTCCTTTTCTCCAGGCTGAGCCCCCCCAGCTCTGCTCGTGCCCCACTGTGTGAGTTCCAGCTGGGTTGGCTGTTGCTTTTTTATCTTCTTTTCCTGTCAGAGCTGGGATTAAATGCTCGAGAGATGTTGTTTCATGTTTGGATTGAGATGTTTATTAATTCTTATCTATGTTACAATCTCACAGGCTCTGAGTTCTAGCTAACAAAGTAGAACATGGCCTCTATCTCTTTCTTTACAAGGCTTTTTAAGGATAAACTGTCCAATTATGAAATGACACCTAAATTATTTTATTTTTAACCCAATAACCAACCACCTGTGGCCCACAATGTGGACTTTTCTACCCAATTACAAAACATCACCCAGAGCCATGGAGAAGAAGGTGAAAAAGGACTGGCCTCTGCCCTAAACCCTCCATCTTGCTTTATACATATTGCTGTATTCTAAACCCTTAAACTCTAAGTTTTCCACCCTGTGACATCACACACTTCTATTCAAACCCCACATCCACAATCCCAGTGCTGTCACTCAATTTTGGGAGCCTTTTCCAAGGCCTCAGGTCAATGCGGTGTTTGCCTGGGGGTCAGTGCCTGCCAGCACAGAAATCTGAAATTCTCCGTGCCCGGGGCTCCAGCAGGTGGCCTCCAGCCTTCTCCATGTGTGCTAAGCAGTCAGAGGTGCAGGTGTGGAGCTTCCTCCTTTAGAGGAGGAATCCTCCCAGGGTGTCCCTGGTGTGCCCACAGTGCCCCCAGGAGCACCAGAGGTGACACAAGAACCAGCACCTCCCCTTTGGAGCGTCCCGGGGAGAAACAAGGCACTGGCAGGGCTGGAGTCAGCACTGACACCAGAGGTTAAACTTCAGAAGTTCTTGGGCTCTTTCTTACACTGAACCAACTGGTGCCAGTGCAGGGGCACCAAAACTGTTCCAGGAGAAGGGAGGATGCAGCATTGTCCTGATCTGATCAGGTCAGTCAGCTCTGACACGGAGCTCTTGTCTGAGAGTTCCCTTAGCATTCCCTGAAGCCATCCTTGCCTTCCCTGAGAGGCACTGGCAGTGTTCCCAAGGCAGGGCATGTTCCCACTGCAATTCAAAATGTTCACTGGGAGGAGAGAGGGGTCCTGGGACTCCTCAGAGCCCCTGGCAGGGCCTGAAGGGGCTCCAGGAGAGCTGCAGAGGGACTGGGGACAAGGCAGGGAGGGACAGGACACAGGGAATGGCTTCCCACTGCCAGAGGGCAGGGATGGGTGGGAGATTGGGAATTGGGAATTCCTGGCTGGGCTGGAATTGCCAGAGCAGCTGTGGCTGCCCCTGGATCCCTGGCAGTGCCCAAGGCCAGGTTGGACACTGGGGCTGGAGCACCAGGGACAGTGGGAGGTGTCCCTGCCATGGCAGGGGTGGGGTTTGAGGTCCTTCCCAACCATTCCAGGATTCTCGTTGCATGGATGTGCTGTGCATCCAGGTTCCTGCTATAAATATTCCCTGGCTGATTACACCCGGCTGATCTGGCTGACGTTCATTTACGGTGCTTAATTAACAGAGGGCTTTAACACCAATACAGGTCAAAGCTCTTTTCCTTAAATGCCCCAGAGAGGGAACCTCAAACCGCAGTTTTATTGATCATTTTCTTACTGGGGATCAAACCTAAAATCAGGCAAATCATTACTTTACAGTGAATAACCACATGATCTGAAAATTTCTGCTCATTATTTCTTGGGCAGAATTTCATTCAGAGATTTGTCATGACAATACAAGCCTGCACAAGAGGCATTTGTGTGGTCTTTTGGGTGTTTTGTGTTAGAGAAGAAATTCACTGTTCTGTGGCTTTCCTTTCAATGATTCAAGAAATTGGTATTTTGTATAATAGCTTTTTAAAAAGTCCATTTTAAGGCTTTTTTTAAAATAGATGAGGTGATAATGGTTGGCAAAAAAAATTATATTGCATTTATATGCTCCTAAAGTCTTCAAGAAGTTGGCCCTGTCAAAATAAAATAAAAAAAAAGTCAAAGAAGCCCCAAATGTGACCCTTGGAAAAGGCACATCCAGCAAAGCCTTTAATGCCCTGGGGGCTTTATTGCTACAGCAACGCCTGCGGGGCAGATCTGGGGATTTACTCCCAGGGGGATTTTTGGTGCAACATGGGAACGAATCAAGTTGTCCTTCTGCAAAATAATTCCATCTCTTTTAAGCATTTTTGGTTTTTTGCAAATTCAACTGTGCTGTTTGGAAATAAGGCTGGGCAGAATCATCCTTTTAGTGGGGATGAAATTTGTCCAGGTTTCTCAGGGAATAGGGAAGTGCCAGTGCTTTGTTTTTCCTTAGGAGCTGAGGAATTCTTCATTTTAGTGGCCAGACTGGGAGGGTCACTCTGGATCAGATTTCCAAGCTGGCAATAGGAACTCATGGCTTTTCACAAGAAAAACAAAATAAATCCCCAAATCTTTGGGATTGTCTCAGTTTTTCACCCTCTGACTCCAAACACCTTGGGAGGGAAACATCTCCCAGCCCCGGGCTGACCCTGGAACTGCTGGCTCTGAAATCAGCTGTCATTTATCATCTGTCTGGGGCTGCCTCAGGGGATGGTCATCCTCCCGATGAACTCCCTGCCAGCAGGGAAAACGTTCCCAGGACACTCTGGAATCCCAGTGAACCCAAAAAGGCCTCCCAAGCTTTTGGAGTTTTAAATCAGATGTGTTTTGGGGGGAAAGTTTGGTGTTTTCAGGCAGCTGGACTGTTTTTCTCAGGAAACTGTGAATGAAAAGTTAAAAATGGTTCAAGTAAGGACAATGAAATGGTTTTATCTGGGTTCTTTAGACGTCTACCTCGTTGCCAGTAAATGCTGTCTGATTAACATCCTCTTCTGAGATGTGTCAGAACGTCTGATTCCAGAGAAGGTGGAAGGGTCTGGGCTGGTTTTGGAGGGTGAGGTGCCAGGGATCCCCAAAATGTCAGCTCTCCAATTAAAGTAGTTCCTTTGAAATGCTGCTTCTGATCTTCTTGCCAAGTTTCCTGAGTCCAGGCATTAACTGAGACCAGGGCTGGCTTGTTTAGACCTGGCTTTGCAGGTGCTTGGTGCTTTTCCTGGTGCTGGGGTTGTGCTCCCAGCGGGAACAGAGAAGTCACAGTGATTTGGGAGCGGGACTGGATGGTCCTGCAGGTCCTTCCAAGCCCAACCATTCCATGAATCCGTGCCCTCCCCTTCCAGCTCTGCCATGCCAATGCTAAACACAAAGAGAGCAGGGGCAGGCATGTTCTCAGTAAATGGGGTTGTTATTATGGAGTCCTGGAATGGCTGGGGTTGGAGAGACCCTAAATCCCATCCAGTGCCATGGCAGGGACGCCTCCCACTGTTCCAGGTTGCTCCAATCCTGTCCAGCCTGGCCTTGGGCACTGCCAGGGATCCAGGGGCAGCCACAGCTGCTCTGGGCACCCTAATTTATTTCCTGATGTTCTTGAACATTCACCTCTTCAGCATCTTTGTCAATCCCGTTCCCATATTTGCCAGGGCACAGATCCTGGATCTTGTAATCATCTTTCTTTCTAAGGATCTTTGGCTGGTTTTATTGGGCAGCAGAAAGCAAAACCCAACAGAACCAGCAGATCCATCAATAATGTGATGCCGGGGAGAGAATTATCTCAGCTTGGTAGAAGGAAATTGGGGTTTCTATGTCCCTCAGGCTTCTTCTATGACCCCAACTAAATAAATTTTTAAAGATCATCTCATCTAATACATTTAAACCTCCAAACCCAAGATTTTGACGGTGCTTTTTCCCCTGAAGTGTGTTCTGGAAACAGAGCAATCATGGAGCAGGGATTGATTCTTTTGCTCATTAACCAGTTCCTGGAAGGGCTAATGAGTGAATGTTCTGAGCTCAGGGAGGGCAGCAGGGCAGCGATCACTGGTGCTGCAGCAAAGCAGCAGTTTGGGGAAAAGATGGAAAATATGATCAGGAAAAACTCCTGGAATCACGGAAAGCTTTGGGTTGGGAAGGAGCTTAAAGCTGTTCCAAGGCCCTGGAGGAGAGGGGGGAATGGGGAGGGCTGGGAGGGCTTGAGGAGCAGCATCTGCCTGGCCAGAACACACCAAAGGGGAGAATTCTGCATGGCTCCACTCAGGCTTCCAGTTAAAGGAGTTTTAGTTGTTAAAAATCCACATTGTAGCTGTCTACAGATTTATCTTTAATTTTCAGATAGCAGCACCACCAGGGCTTCATCAGGCAGATGAACCTTGTTAGAAAATGTGCCTCCAAAGCAGCTTATGAGGAGAGAGGGGGTAATTTCAATTTTGGTACTGGATGCCTTAAATTTAAAATGCTGGGAAACAGAATGGGTATAATTACACATATATTTATCTATTAACAATGAAAATTTTAATATGCTAAGTTTACTTTTCTGTTCCTGTTTTCTACGCCAAATAGAATATTTTGTTTTTTAAAGTGAATCAGTGACTCCAGGCAGGGTCATTGATCGAGCACAATAATCTCCTGGCGATGCTGTTTTCCTGCTCCTGACCTATTTTCTGAGGAGCTGGTACACCCTGGAACTCTCTGGGTTAGAGGGGAGCTGAGCAGGTAATTTAAGGTTCCACAAGCTGTGCACGTTCAGGCCAAAACGTGCTAATTCCAAAATCTGCCCTTTCACTGCCTCAGCACAAACTGGCCTGGCTGGGATACAACGTTTTGTTTGGGAGAAAGTGTTTGGAGTGGCTCGGGGAAGTGGAGCAGTTACACAACCCCTGCCAGCCCAAATCAGGTTACCGAGCTCTGCCGTCGATGCTAAATTTGGCTGCTGGGCTGTTGCTGGTCCCCAGCAGCTCTGCCAGGCTCCAGTGGGGCTGTGCTGCACTCACAGCACTCAGGGGGATGTGGAGGGGGCTGGGGAAACTCCTCACTGATCCTGCTGCTTCTGGTGGAATCCCACCATCCCAGACTGGTTTGTCTTAAATCCCCCCAAGTGCCAGCCCTGCCATGGCAGGGACACCTCCCACTGTCCCAGGCTGCTCCAAGCCCAGTGTCCAACCTGGCCTTGGGCACTGCCAGGGATCCAGGGGCAGCCACATCTCTGGGACACTTCATTAGTCTGAGGTTTGTAGGTTTTGGGGGTTGTCTTTGAGTGGGTTTGAATTGGTAGGTTTTGGGGGTTGTATTTGATTGGGATTGAGTTTGTAGATTTTGGGAGCTGTGGTTTGATTGGGTTTGGGTTTGTAGATTTTGGGAGCTGTAGTTTGGTTGGGCTTGGGTTTGGAGGTTTTTGGGGTTGTAGTTTGGTTTTGGGTTTGTAGGTTTTGGAGGTTGTAGTTTTGTTTTGGATTTGGAGGTTTTAGGGGTTGTATTTGAGTGGTTTTGTATTTGTAGGTTTTGGGAGTTGTATTTTGATTGGGTTTGGGGGTTAAGTTTGAGTTTTGGGTTCGGAGGTTTTGGAGGTTTTATTTTGATTGGGTTTGTGTTTATAGATTTTGGGAGTTTTAGATTTGGCTGGGGTTTGGGGATTTTAGGGTTTGTAGTTTTGTTTTGGAGGTTCTAGGGGTTGTATTTGAATGATGTTGGATTTGGAGGTTTTGGGGGTTGTGTTTTGATTGGTTTTGGGGGTTGAGTTTGAGTTTTAGGTTTGGAGGTTTTGGAAGTTGTATTTTGATTTGGTTTGGGTTTGTAGATTTTGGGAGCTGTAGTTTGATGTGGCTGGGGTTTTGGAGGTTTAAAGAGTTGTTTTGTTTTGGGTTTGTAGGTCTTGGGGGTTGTATTTGGGTGATGTTGGATTTGTAGGTTTTGGGGGTTGTATTTTGATTGGGTTTGTGTTTATAGATTTAGGGAGTTTTAGATTGATTGGGCTTGGGTTTGTAGGTTTTGGGGGTTGTATTCTGGGTTTGGGAGCCAGAGTTTGGAGGGTTTGGGGGTTGTAGTTTGAGTTTTGGAGGTTGTACTTTGATGAGTTTGTAGTTTGTAGTTTGGTGGGTTTGGGGTTTGTGAGCTTTGGGGATTGTAATCTGATTGGTTTGAGTTTGTAGGGTTTGGGGTTTGAAGCTTGGTTAGTTTGGGGTTTGGGGGTTGTAGTTTGGTTGGGTTTGTAGGTTTGGGGCGTTGTATTTTGGTTAATTTTGGGTTGCAGGACAATATTAGGCCAAGCCTGATCAGCGCTGCACTCTCAGAACTGTATGGGCTGGGCAGGAGCAGCGCCTCCCATTTCACTCATGTTCAGTGGCTTGGCAGCTAATTAATCCTTAATCCCTTTAATTTCTGCCTTGTTTGTGTAACGCTGAAATGCTTGAATTGAGCTGTTGTGCAAGGGGCAGTTGTTCCTGAGATAAACCCAGACGGGCCCTTCTCAGCCCCGTTATTGTCACCTCAGTGCTCCCCCTGCTCAGGAGACACCTGGGCAGTGAATTGGACCCAGGTTTGTTGTTCCTCCTGGATTTCAGAGGAAAAATTCCATGTCTTGAGTCGGTGTTCTGACCAGGCTCGAGGAAAAGGAATTCTTTACAACCTGCCAGATCAAAATCATCCTTTAACCCACTTGTGGCAGTTCTTTTCCTCACTGTTTTTGTTTTTGTTAAGCCTTTTCCTAAGGCAGCTGGTGTAGTCTGGAGATCTCCTTGGAGATGTTCAGTCAAAAAATCCAGACTTGGAGTTTCTTTGGATATCTTTACAAATGGATGGAGTAAGCATCAGCATCTGTGTGAAGTTGGTGTTGAAATGATGATGCTGATTAATGACAAAATCTGTTAATAGTGCACAGTTTGCTTTACCGGCTGCAACCAGAGAGGATCCCCCACCCTTTTAGGGATCAGTCTTCAAATTCCTGGGAGGTGGCTTTGGATCCTGCTTCCTGAAATACCTTCAGACATGCCAGTCTCTGACTGTACAAGTCATTTTTCTCACTCTCTATAGAGGTACTTTGTGTAATTTCAGGGATTAAGGAATCCAGGGATTCATCTGCCTGAACTGCCAAAAAATAATTGTTCTGTTCAGATCCTACATGTCCAGGCCCACTTGGCTTTTCCCAAGTGCATGTTTAACAGAGCTGGTTGCCTTCTGGACGGCAGATTTATAGACATCCATGAAAAATAAATGCAGAATTCGTGGGAAGTTCTTCAGGAGAAAAAAACCTTTGTCCCTTGTTTTAAATCTGGCTGTGAGCAGCCCTGGGGGCCCGGGTGTGTCTCTGGTAACCTCTGCCCTGTGTCCCCAGGGAGACTGCAGCTATGAGCAGGAGCTGCAGCCTCACCTTCGGATGGAAGATGTGAATATTCCAGGGAACAAAAGGAATCTCTCCGTGGCCAACCCCCCTTGGGATCAGCGAGGTCGCTGCTCCAGGAAAGACCTGGCAAAACCAAAACCAAAACCATTCCCACCTGACACAGGTGATAATGGCAGTGAGTTCTTCACCACCTTCAAAAGAACCAAACCCAAGGCTGCCAGAAGAGCTCCTGGACTCAGGGAGGAAGTGCCTGCGTTGCCTCAGGATCCTTCAGCCTCTCCCTCGGGAACAAGGCTCGCTGTGGCTGGACACTCAGACAAGGACGAGGGGCTGGAGGTGACATTTGACTTAAATGCATTTATTGACCTGTGTGACAGCAGTGACAGCCCTGAAAGCCCTGCCAGTCCAGCAGCACAGGCAAACAGCCCTGCAGGGAAAGCCTCCCCGGGGAAAACCCACGGGGATTCGGGGTACGAGACATCCCCCGTGGCCTCGGAGCTGTTTTATCTCCCCCAATCCTGCAGGGATTCCTTCACGCTCATGGGACTGCCCCAGGAGCCCCCGGGGCTGGAACAAACATTTTCCCAGGTGCAAAGGCTTTTGTCGCAGTCCCCTCCCTCTGGGGATGAGCTGGAGGGTCTGGAGAGCATGATGAGAGATGAAGGAACAAGATCTCCTTCCCCAGAAGTTCTCCCCGATGGTCTCTCAGAGGCACTGCAGGGCAGCGGCTCCCCTGCGTCCCCAAAACCTGATCCTTCAGTGCTGCTCCTGGAAAATCCCAAAGTGACACTTCCCAGGGAATTCTGTACCTCAAGAAGTCACCTTTTGTACAAAACTGTGTCATCTACCAAGGCTGCTGCTGTTGAAGAGGAGCAGCTCTGGAATGACAGCTTTGATGGCCTGTTTGACAGTGAGGAATTCCCCGAAAACAGCGTTCCCAGCGTGAGCCACCCCCTGGGGAATGGCCCTTCAAAGCAGCCTTGCATTCCCAAGGGCACAGGAGAGGCTGCCCTGGAAGTTCCTGGTGAGGAGCAGAGTCTCCATTTGTTTGAGGACGAGGCTGGTGAGGACACAGGCGAGGGCAGCCCCGGGGCCATCCCGGGGGCAGAGGGGGAGCCAGGCAGGGAATTCCCCCCTCTGAGCCCCACCCAGCCCGGCAGGGAACCCTTGGGAACATCAGCAGTGGCCCTGCAGGAGGACGATCCCTACGACTGCTCCCAGGACCTGTTCTCCGTGACCTTCGACCTGGGCTTCTCCATCGAGGACAGCGGGGAGGAAAGCTCCGAGGAGACTAGGAATGCTGATAGCCCCAAACTGAACGGGGCCCTGGGGAGAGCCCCAGGGGCTGAATCCACTGAGGATGCAAAACCAGCCCAGAGTGATGGCTCCAGGCTGGACGCCTCGCCGGGGTGGGACTGCGGAAGGCTGGGCAGCAGGAGCGTGTCCACACCGCTGGCATTGCAGAGCAGGGGCAGCAACGACAGGGCAGGGACCGAGGGTGCTCCTGCTGCAGGGCCTGTCCTCAAGTCAGGAGGCAGCAGGACGAGAAGGGAACCCCCTGAACCTTTGCCTTCAGCCCTTCTGACCCCAACAAGCCGGGAGGGTGTGAACATCAAAGCCATCAGAAGAATTCCTATGAAGGTCTTCCCGAATGCCAGGGAGCAAATTCCAGCGGTGTCTCCTGTAGATCAGGTCCAAGGAGCCCCACGAAGGCAGAACTTGGGGAGATCAGCCATGGATTCTCCTTCAGGAAGGACAGGAAGCCTGGAAGACACCAAACTCCGTGGATCCCGTGGCTCTCCTGCTGCAGGTGGGGAATTTGGTGGGACGGGTGTTAGACCTTCACGGTTAGGAAACAGGATCCACCATCTTCTGGATCCTCACTTTGGTTTCATGACTGAAGTGGGAGGGTTGAAAGGAAGAGGAATAATGGCTGTGGTGCTGGAAGCTGGGTCAATGAGGGGCCATTCCCTGTGTCCTGTCCCTCCCTGCCTTGTCCCCAGTCCCTCTCCAGCTCTCCTGGAGCCCCTTCAGGCCCTGCCAGGGGCTCTGAGCTCTCCCTGGAGCCTTCTCCTCTCCAGGGGAACATTCCCAGCTCTCCCAGCCTGGCCCCAGCCCTGGGGCAGCTCCGTGGCCTCTCTGGCAGTGACGTTTGCAGGCCCCACAGGGCGCTGTTACAGGGATTGGTGTCACAAAGTGCTGCCACGACTCCGGCTCTTGCTCAACTTTCAACAGCTCTTTCTCCTGGTTTCCTGCTTCCCTTCCCTTTTTCTGCCTCTGTGCTGCCTGGGGTAATCACCTCCCCCCAGGGCTCTCCAGGGAAGCAGGATTTATTGTCCATCCCAGCTGGAGATGATCTCTTTTGATTAACAAGGCTGAAGGGAACAATATTTGCCCTGTAGATCAATAAATAATCTCCTTTGGAGGTGCTCCTCTGAGAGAGGCAGGGTTTGATTGCTCAGCTACAACAAAATTGTGTTGGGAACTGTGCAATTCTGGTGAATGTTGTTCATTCTGTTTTCTGCAGGATGCAGCGGTGACAGCGAGGAGGAGATCGTTTTCCAGAGAAAAAACAGGATAAGAAAGAACGTTTTGAAGTCTCCTGATGTGAGTCTTAGAGAAAAGAAATAGCCAGGAGAAGCAAAACGACAATTTAATCAGCAAAACACCAACGCTCTGTGCACTGATGGTCATTCTGTTCCCACAGGGGATGGATGAGAGTGACCTGGAGTCTCCAGTTCGCGTCCCCAGGAAACGCCGGCGCCCTCGGAATGTGGTCAGCCATGAAAGGGAGCAGAAACAATGGGAACTCATTCCTGCTTCCCTTCAGTTCCTCCCCAGGGTCTCCACAGATCCCAGAACCCCAGACTGGTTTGGGTTGGAGGGACCTCAGAGCCCCCCCAGTGCCACCCCTGCCATGGCAGGGACACCTCCCACTGTCCCAGGCTGCTCCAACCCCAATGTCCAACCCGGCCTTGGGCACTGCCGGGATTGGGGCTTGGATGACTTGGGAGTTCTTGTTTGGCAGTGAAACATCCTAACAGCCAGGACGGGTGACATAACCTGCCTGCCACAAAGCTTTGAACCAAAACAGCAAATTCATGGCACATTTGACCTGATTGTTTCCAAATCATTTGGGATGCAATCAGTGGGATTTCCAAATCCCATTTTTCTGTCCTGTTAGTGGGAGGTGCCCCTGCCATGGCTGGGGTGGCACTGGGGGAGCTTTAAGGTCCCTCCCCACCCACACCGGTGTGGGATTCAATGACTTCATGGAATTCTCTCCCTGCTCAGAGCGTGTGTTCCCTGTTGCAGTCAGACACGTCCAGTGAGGACAGCGGGGATTTCCAGCGGGGCAGGAGCAGCTCCAGAGGCCGGGACAAGCAGCCCGCAGGCGNTATTATGTGTAATCTGTAAAAAATTATTACAATACATATCATATATCATATAATCATATTTTATCATATATAATATATCTCATATATCATATACTATAATATCTTATATCATATCATATATCTNACCAAAACAGCAAATTCATGGCACATTTGACCTGATTGTTTCCAAATCATTTGGGATGCAATCAGTGGGATTTCCAAATCCCATTTTTCTGTCCTGTTAGTGGGAGGTGCCCCTGCCATGGCTGGGGTGGCACTGGGGGAGCTTTAAGGTCCCTCCCCACCCACACCGGTGTGGGATTCAATGACTTCATGGAATTCTCTCCCTGCTCAGAGCGTGTGTTCCCTGTTGCAGTCAGACACGTCCAGTGAGGACAGCGGGGATTTCCAGCGGGGCAGGAGCAGCTCCAGAGGCCGGGACAAGCCGCAGGCAGGAGCAGCCAAACGGCAGCGGGTCGGGAGCTGTGTGCCCGCCCAGGTGGGTGCCCCTGTGTCCCTCCAGGGGGGCCGAGTTCAGCTTTGGAGCAGCTGGAATTGCAGCTGGGAGCTGGGGCCGGGCCTCTGCTCTCCCGCAGCAGCTCCTGGCAAACGCTGGGGCTGGAATCTGGGAGTGCTGGGGAAAGGAAAGGTCCTGCAGCCTGACACGCTGGGCCAGAGGGAACAGCTCTGGAACCTGGGAGCAGCTCCAGGGACACCAGAGAGGAGTCAGCCCTGCCAGCTCAGGGNTAATTATATTCCCTGTGAATCCCTTCCAGAGCACAGTATTCTGGGATTGTATGCTATATTATAATAATAATTATATCATATGAATATATTTTAACAAAATACGATAACAAAGTATTATTATTAATACTACAACAACAGTAACTGTCATAAAAAAATTATTATTATTAGTAGTGTCACCATCAGTGTTGAGCTGCTTGCCCATATGACTGATCCCCACTGGTGGCCTCACCCCTGGACGTTTAAGGCAGCAATGGTCCCTCAGCCCCAAATGTTAAATCTCAGCTCAGTATTTAACACTTCAGCAGGGATGGAGGCAGGAGAGGAGGCAGCACCAGATTTATTGAGGCTAAAAACTCTTAAATATTCATGGCTGTGGTTGCACTGGGCAGGAATTGCCATAAGTAGGTCTCCGGGGCACAGTAATGTTGGACACTTAAAAATTTTTTTAACCAAAATCTTCATTATTAAGACTTCGTTATGGTATCAGTGTTTTATGTTCTGGAGTACAAAGAAGGAAGTGGAGTAAAATTTTTTTGTTGTTGTTGGATTTAAACTTTTTTTTTTTTTTGAAATGTGAAACCAAAAGGAAGAAAAGTGTGTGTGCTCAGGACATTCCACTCTGCCTTCCCCATCACCTTCCCTACACAGCACCAATGCTGGACACGGCAGAACTCCAGATCCTCGGGAGGTCCCAGACATGGAAATGCCCCAGTCAGGGCTGTGCCGGGGCTGGGAGCAGCTCCCAGAGCCCAGAGCTGCACTTTGGGAGCACAGAGGGTGACAAACCCCGGGGTCCCTGAACCTGGGAATCATCCCCGGGGCTGGGAGCTGCCTGGTGCCAAGGGTGCTCTGCACCTGGCTGTGGGTACCAGGGAGCTCTGTGCTCCCAATGCAACTCCAGCCTGTTCCAAATAATCCAAACTGCTTGGGAAAAGGAGCTGCTGATGTTCCTGTCCTCTGGATTTGCGTGTAAACAAAGAATTCAGAGGTTCAGGAGGACGTGAAAATCTGGGGTGCAGCACAAGATGCCTGAGAGTTCCGGGAACTAAACTCAGATTTACAGCTTTGTGCTTTTTATTCCCCGTATTCTGAGGGCAAACAAACCATTCTCTCGGAGGCATGGAGATACACAATTATTTTGGGGCTAATTTGATGTTTTACTTTAGTGCTTTATAGCTGAAATTAGAGGAGAAAAATGAACTTAATACGAAGCATCTCAGAGAAAACCTCCTCCTGAGTTAACTTGTTTTGGTTCCACGTATGACCTTGGGAATGGTTTTGAAGGAATTTAGGATCAAGTCCCCCGCGCTGCCATCATGTGGGAAGTGCCTCACCTTCCCTGGGCTGAGCTGCACCCTCGGAGGGATTCACTGTTTGAGGAATCCGAAATCCTGAGCAGAAAAGGGCGAACCCGGGCGGGGTCTGTGCCTGAAATTCCTGCTGCACTTGGGTTTGGAGGAGTCCGGCGCTCAGAGATCAAAGCAGATTTTTGAAAGGGCACGAAATGAGTAAACCCGGTCGCAAAGTGACCTGCTGGGTGTGGTGGGCACCCTGCGGTGGGCACCCTGCCCGTGCCATTCCCTGCCCCAGCACGTCCATTCCCTTCCCAGGGCAGATCCCTGCAGTGCCCCAAGCGCTGCTGGAGCCATGGGGTGCCCCCAGCAGAGCTCTCCGGGCAGCGTTGGTTAATGAGGCTGGGTTTTAATTGCCCTGCTGTGTGCAGGCTGCGGGCAGGCAGTTCCTGGAGGAGGAGGCTGAGCTGTCGCTGCTGGATGCTGAGGGAATCTCGTCGGACGAGAGCGACGGCGCCGAGGATGAGCTGAGCCCCAGCCTGGCCCAGTTCCTCAACGACGATGGGGAACCCACGCAGGCCCTCAGTGGTGAGTGGGGAACTCCCAGGGGATCCCGGAGCCAGAGGATCCCTGGGGTGGGAGCTAGGAGCAGGGACCTCCTCACCCGGGCTCAGGAGCTGCTCCTGCCATGGCAGCCAGAGCTCTGGAAACCCTCCTGCATCCCGAGGGAAGGGCTGGAGCTGGGCCAGGGAGGCTCAGGCTGCAGAGCAGGGAAAGGTTCTTCCCCCAGAGGGTGGAATGAGCCCTGGAACGGCTCCCCAGGGAATGGGCACGGCCCCGAGGCTGCCAGAGCTCCAGGAGCCTTTGGGCAGCGCTGCCAGGGGTGCCCAGGGGGGGATTGTTGGGGGTCTGGGCAGGGACAGGGCTGGGGGATCCCTGTGGGTCCCTTCCAGCTCAGGATATTCTGGGATTGAATGGCAGCTTTCATGGAACAGGCTGGGTACACCTGGAATCCCGGAATGGTTTGGGTTAAAGGGACCTCAAATCCCCCCCAGTGCCACCCCTGCCATGGCAGGGACACCTCCCACTGTCCCAGGCTGCTCCAAGCCCAGTGTCCAACCTGGCCTTGGGCACTGCCAGGGATCCAGGGGCAGCCACAGCTGCTCTGGCATTCCAGCCCAGCCAGGAATTCCCAATTCCCAATCTCCCGTCCATCCCTGCCCCCCTTCATCTTAAAGCCTTAGGCCTGGGCTTTGGGCTTTCCAGAGATGGCTGGAGAATTGCAGACTTCAGCTTTGGGAAACACAGGCTTTCGGGAAACTATAAAGGAATATGGAGAACACAGTGTAACAGCTATGACTTAAAATTTCTCCCTGTGTGAATGCTGAAATCCTTTTTGTCCTGTTTCAGACTCTGAGATGAGGGGAGTTTACCTGAGCTCGGTGCGCAGCCCCGCCCTCGGCAGCAGATACAAAATGGTCCATCGGGAATTCAACCCCGCGGCTGTTTTCTCCCAGGTGGGAAGGGCAGGGCCTCCTCTCCTTGGGGGGCTCCCCTCGGGGGACACAGTGAGGTTCTGGGCCTGCCTCGGAGAGCAGGCACTGCCGCCTTTGCTAAATTACAAGTTCCAACGCAAAATTTCAGCCTGGAGAAGAGAAAGATTCAGGGAAACCTCCAAGCCTCTTCCAATGCCTGAAGGGGCTCCAGGAGAGCTGCAGAGGGACTGGGGACAAGGGATGGAGGGACAGGACACAGGGAATGGCTTCCCACTGCCAGAGGGCAGGGATGGATGGGAGATTGGGAACTGGGAATTCCTGGCTGGGCTGGAATTGCCAGAGCAGCTGTGGCTGCCCCTGGATCCCTGGCAGTGCCCAAGGCCAGGTTGGACACTGGGGCTGGGAGCAGCCTGGGACAGTGGGAGGTGTCCCTGCCATGGCAGGGGTGGCACTGGGGGGGATTTAAGCCCCTCAGCCCCATTATTTGTGTGTGGACAGGGCTGGATAAGCCAAGGGCTTTTCTTGGCGAGGAGCAGCAAAACCACTGCAGCTCTCCCAAACTCCTTGGTTCTGTTTCCCCCCACAGATTCCTGAGCAGGATTCAGCTTATGCCGAGGACAGTTTCTGTGTGGGAGATGAGGAGGAGGAGGCTCAGAGTGGCTGCAGTGAGGAGGAAGAGTGTGTGAATTTTGATCTGCTCGCGGCCGAGGGTTTCAGCAGCAGCAGGAGCCGGTACCTGACGCGCCGCAGGAAGAGGCTGAACCAGGCCGGGCTGGCAGGGAACGCTCCTGCCCCTCTGCAGAAGAAGAAACCATCTAGAATTATTGTCCTGAGTGACTCCAGCGAGGAGGAGGTGGCAGCCAGCAGGGAGAAGCCCCTGGGAGCCGGGCAGGGCAAGGGGCAGCGCCCCAAGGCCCTGCCCTCAGCCCCCTCGGCACAGCACGGGAGCGGGGCTGGGGCAGCCACAGCTCCTCGGGGCACAGGGAGGCTGCTGGGCTTGGCAGCTCTGGATCTGCCCCCAGAGCATCCCGGCAGGAGCGCGTCCATCCCCCCAGCTGCCCCTGGCTGCAGGAGCACGGATCTGCCGGCTGCTGCTGAGGTCAGTGCTCAGGGAAAGCAGGGAGCTTCCCTGTGGGAAAGAATTCCTCTGCCAGGGCCCTTCTGAGGGCTGGCAGCAGCAGGAGGCAGGCACTCCTGGGATCGTGGAGCCGTGGAATGGTTTGGGTTGGAAGGTGTTGCAGTAATAGAGCAGCCAGGACTCGGTTTCTTCACGTGGGAAAAGCCAATTCTTTATTCACAGAATCATTTTTACAGACCTCATGTGCAGCTCTAGTTGGCTGCTGGTTTTCTTGCCCCTCAATTAATTCACTGGTTAGTAACTGGCATTCTACCTTCCCATCAAATCTCTCTGTTCTTGGATTGTTTACAGATTTTCTTCACTGATTCTCATGGCACGGATCTATTGTTTATGCAGCGCCAGCAAACTTCTTTTTCTTACTGCAATAGGCTGTTGTGTTAACTGCCTTCCTTCTTAGGATTTTTCCTTATGGGAATTTACAAACTATTGCTAGTTTAGCTAAAGTAGCAGGGCCTAAACCATATTTTATAAGATCTTTCTTTTATAATATCTGTCTGCAGCAGGAGGGGACCTCAAAGCCCATCCCATTGCACCCCTGCCATGGGCACGGGCACCTTCCATGGCCCAGGTTGCTCCAACCTGGCCTTGGACACTTGCAGGGACCATCTCCCTTTCCTTTGCGCTCCCAGGGTAACGGAGCATTTTAGGAGGGAACAAATAAGAACTGGGATTAGATTCTCCCTTGGGTGTGACGGTCACGGAGGATCGTGGATCTGTGTGGAACAGCAGTGTCCACTGATTCCTTGGGTTTGTAGTGAGCAAATCCTGGTTCGCTGTGAGAATTCAGTGCTTTCAGCACCTCCCTGAGGTTGCTTTCCTGATCCCTCACACTTCCCAGCCTGATCTCTGTCCTTTACAGGATCCAGGTTTTGTTGAAGTTCTTAGGGAAAGCTGCTGCTTTTGTCATCCAAACTCTGGGATAATCAGCTCAGCTCAGTGGGGAGACTGATACAGGGATTAAAGTGTCAATCTGAAAGTGTTGAGATTGCAAAACATCCTTTTATTGACACGACCTGTGATTTTTCAGCACTCACAGGTGTGCAGCCCTTTGAAGAAGACCCACAGGAGCAGCTCAGGCTCGGCGTTTCCGGCTGTCCCAAACCCTTCCTCAGGCACAGCTCGGATCTCCTGCAATCCTGGGGAGCACAGCCCTTCCCTGGATGGGATTTCCCGCAATCCTGGGGAGCACAGCCCTTCCCTGGCTGGGATCTCCTGCAATCCTGGGGAGCACAGCCCTTCCCTGGCTGGGATTTTCCGCAATCCTGGGGAGCACAGCCCTTCCCTGGCTGGGATTTCCCGTGTTCCTGGGGAGCACAGCCCTTCCCTGGCTGGGATCTCCTGCAATCCTGGGGAGCACAGCCCCTCCCTGGCTGGGATTTCCTGCAATCCTGGGGAGCACAGCCCCTCTCTGGCTGGGATTTCCCGTGTTCCTGGGCAGCACAGCCCCTCCCTGGCTGGGATTTCCCGTGTTCCTGGGCAGCACAGCCCCTCCCCGTGCATCCTGGCCGACAGCCGGGAGATCAGCTCGGCGCCGGGGGTGATCTCGTGCCTGCGGGCCGTGCACGGGCTGCGGGTGCGGGTTTGCTCCCTGGGCACCAGCGATTACATCGTCAGCAGCCGCCTGGCCGTGGACAGGCTGCTCCAGTCGGAGCTGCAGAGCCCCGGGAGCAGGAACAAACTCGGCGAGAGGCTGCAGCGCCTGCAGGGCGTCTTCGAGAGGATCTGTGTCATTGTGGAGACGGACAGGGTCAGGCCGGGTGCGTGCTCTGATGGGATGCAGGGAATGGATTCCCACTGCCCGAGGGCAGGGATGGATGGGAGATTGGGAATTGGGAATTCCTGGCTGGGCTGGAATTGCCAGAGCAGCTGTGGCTGCCCCTGGATCCCTGGCAGTGCCCAAGGCCAGGCTGGACACTGGGGTTGGAGCAGCCTGGGACAGTGGGAGGTGTCCCTGCCATGGCAGGGGTGGGATGGGATTTAAGGTCCCTCCCAACCCAAACCACTGTGGGATTGCATGTCAGGAACAAGCACGATTTTATCCACTCACAGACGTTTGTTTTAATCCAAAAATCCGAACTCGGCAATGAAACGATTCCACTGGACAGTAACAGGGTCTTGCTGTCCTGCACTTCCCTCCTCAGGAGAGACATCCCGGATTTTCCAGAGGACGCAGCACTACGATGGAGTGCTCTCAGCCTTGGTGCAGGCTGGGATAAGGATCCTCTTCAGCTCCTGCCAGGAGGAGACTGCAGCTCTGCTGAAGGACCTGGCTCTGCTGGAGCACAGGAAGAACGCTGCCATCCAGGTGCCCACGGAGCCGGAGGGGCACCGCCGGGACGTCCTCAACTTCTACCTGAGCATTCCCAACCTCAGCTACGTGGCTGCCCTCAACCTCTGCCACTCCTTCGGCTCCATCACAGCCGTGGCCAACAGGTAACGCCAGATCAGGGCCCGGCACGGGCTCCAGGGCCCGGCAGGGGCTCCAGGGCCCGGCCTTCCGCTCCTTCTCCTTCCCTGGAGTCAGGGAATTCCTTCCCGCACCTATCCTGCCGGGATCACTGCTCGGGGAATTCCTTCCTTCATCTTTCCTGCCGGGATAGCTCCTCAGAAAATTCCTTCCTGCACCTTTCCTGCCGCGATCACTGCTCAGGGAATTCCTTCCTGCACCTTTCCTGCTGGGATAGCTGCTCAGGAAGAGCCTTTCCCACCCTCTCCCAGGAGCTTCCCTGTCCCGTCTCAGCTCTTCACCCGTTCTCTCCCAGCTGAGCAGTCCAGGGCGCTGACACGGGCTCTGCTCCCACCCTCTGTGTCCCTCTGGCATTCCCCGTTTTCACTGCTCAGGGCCGCTGCCAGCCCTCGGGCACCTGTGCAGAGGTGACCGCGGCAGCTCCCGGGGCTTCCCCATCCCGAGCAGTGTATCCCGGGCTCCCGGTGCTGCCGCATCCCGGGTTCCAGGGCCCCCCGGTGCTGCCCCGTCCCGGCGCCGGGCTCCTCCCGTTCCCTCTCTCGCAGCTCGGTGGCGGCGCTGGCGGCGGGGGCGCGGCTGAGCCGGCCCCAGGCTGAGGAGCTCCATCGTTTCCTGCGCCACGACTTCGACCTCCAGCTGCTGCCTCAGCCCCTGCCCGGCGAGGGGAAGAGCTGAGCTCGGCACTCCGGGCCCTGCACTGCACTTTACCCACTCGGGATTGAATGTAAATTATGTAAATAAACATTTGCCAAACCTCTGGGGTGTGGGAGCTGCACTGCCCCGGGTGTCCCCGGCGTCCCCGGGAGAGCAGAGCTCTGGGGCAGGGCTGGGGGTGATCATCCCGAAATTCCTATAAAAACCCCAATAATGGCTCGGGTACTTCGGCAAAGCTTTGGGAAGGAACCCAGGAGCAGCTGCTGCCGTCACTGCACCACCGAGGCCCGTGTTGCCAGGTGCAAACGGGAATCGCCAGGTGAAAATGGGAATCGCCAGGTGAAAATGGGAATTGCCAGGTGCAAACGGGAATCGCCAGGCGCTCCGTGTTCCCGGACAGGGCCGGGGTTCCGGGGCAGCCCGGCCCCGTTCCTTGGTGCCCGTGCCCGGGCCTGCAGCCGCATCCCTCCCTAGCCCCGCCGCGGGCTCTGCTGCCCCCAGCTGGAACAGGCTCGGGATCGGCATTCCCGGGTGTATTGGTTTAGCATAAATGATAAGAAAAACCAATTGTTAATCCATTTTAGAACTAACAGCTAAGCTGGCCAATCAGGTAAAAGGGGTACACCCTCTGGGACACCGCTTAAAACCAGGAATCTTGAGAGACCCGCCCTCTTTCCGGACTCCGAACCATGAGGTAACACCGCGGCCGGGCCGGGAGGGGGCCCGGGCCCCCGGGAGGCCCCGGGAGCCGTGGCCGGGCCGAGGGGCCGAGATCAGGGCCAGCCCTCCGGAGAGCCGGGCTGGGCCAGGGCGGCCGTGCCAAGGCC
>WBMY01012591.1:101665-116226 GCA_013397315.1 Donacobius atricapilla | reverse complement strand
TTTAAAAATCCACAAGCCCTTATGTAGTCATATAAAAAGCTACATTTTGAGAGGCTCACATAATGCAGTGTCGGGCGGGCGGCATTAGTAGAGCTGGAAGTCACAAACAGACTGTGTCTCTTGTGAAAAGTTACCAGAAGAATCAGGAGGGACTTGTCTCTCTCAAAAGACTGAATGAAAGACTATTTTATTAAGTGATGCTGACTTAAGAGTTCTGATGTTTTGTCCCTTTGCATTGTTTTTTCGTGGAAAAGTAAATTGTTGCTAGGAAGGAAGAGGGGTTGTTTTTGAGAGGGTTTCGTAGTTGGTTTTTTTGTTTGTTTACCCTTACTGTATGTTAATAAATCTAACTGTTTCTATTTTGAATTGAACCTGTTTTGCTTTTCTTTTAATCCTATTCCACTAAAATGAAAATTAGGCGAATGTGATAACCACTACACCGGGACACGGAGAAATCAACCCCTGGGCCAGGAGCTGTCCTGGGCAGGTGAGACCCCACGCTGGAGCCGGGCTGGGAGAGCTGGGAATGTTCCCCTGGAGAGGAGAAGGCTCCAGGGAGAGCTCAGAGCCTCTGGCAGGGCCTGAAGGGGCTCCAGGAGAGCTGCAGAGGGACTGGGGACAAGGGATGGAGGGACAGCACACAGGGAATGGCTTCAAATTAACAGAGGAGGTTTAAATTGGATACTGGGAAGGAATTCCTGGCTGGGCTGGAATTGCCAGAGCAGCTGTGGCTGCCCCTGGATCCCTGGCAGTGCCCAAGGCCAGGTTGGACATTGGGGCTGGGAGCAGCCTGGGACAGTGGGAGGTGTCCCTGCCATGGCAGGGGTGGCACTGGGGGGGATTTGAGGTCCCTGCCCACCCAAACCATTCCATGATTCCAAACCAAGAGGGTGAAGCCTTGCAGGCTCCATTCCAAGCTGGACAGCTCCTGGATTCTGCTGCCCCACAACAACTCTGAGTAAAAAAAGCTTGTCTTTGTTTATTACATTAAGGAAATGTAAAAATTCAAGCTCTCTCTAGAGTAAATTAAAAAGCAATTTCAGTTCCTTCCAGACTGCACCTGAATTTATTGTACAGCCATATCCCAAAGGTATTTTAGCTTAAAATGAATCAGAACTTGGCAGTCATTGGGATCTATGTACATTTGTCCTTCCCATGAGAAACAGGACATGGAGAGGAGAAGCCTGGATAAGGAAGTGCCACTCTGTACACATGGAAAAGCCAAGCATTGCTGGCAGGGTGGGACTGGGGTTAAAACTCATAAAACCGCAGCAGGGCAGCTTTTCCAAACTGAGCTCATCATCCCAGCACTCCCTCCCAGAGGGACAGCTGAGCCCCTGCGCCCTGAACAACAAGTGCCTAACAACAACACAGCCACAAAGTCCATCAGCTGGAAAAGTAGGAATCCTCCTGCTCCTCGCTGGATAGCTCTGGAGTCTCAGCCGCGAAGAGCTTCCCCACCACCGGGGCCGGGGTCAGTCCTGCAGCAAAAACAGATCATCAGGGGCTGTCCCAGGGGGAAACGGGGACACAGGAGGCGCAGAGGGCAAAGGTGGGACACAGCTCATGGTGATGGAGAAGGAAGGGAATGAGGGGGATGAGGAGGAGGAGGAGCTGGGCGTACTCACTCTTGGTTCTGCGGGAAGCCGGCGTCTCGAGCGCAGCTCCGGCCTGAGGGAAGGAAAGAGGGAAGGAAAGGCTCAGCCAGGGCTGGCACCGGCTCAGGGTCCCCATCTCCCGGAATCTCCACAACTGCTTTCCCTGAACCACAGGCACAAGCTGCTCCCAGCATCACAGGGCGTTCTGGAAAAGCCAGAGGAGCTGCGGAGCCTGGCAGAGTGGAGGAATGGATCCCTAAGTTCAGGGACTGGGACACAAGGTGACTTATGGTCACCATCAGGGGCTGGACTGGATGATCCTTGTGGGGCCCTTATGGGTACCTCAGGATATTCTCTGTCTCTGTGCTTATTGTTCCTTTTCCCACTGAAAATTCTGAAAAATTTAACAAGAACCTAACGATCATGGAATTCCAAAGCAATGGAGTTAATCCTGACAATGCAAAGCTCCCTTCTCACAAAGGAACTTCTCTCTGCAGCAGCAGATACCAAACCCAGGGAGGGTTCCCCTTTTCCATCCAGTGCACACAGGGGGCTGTGATCCCGGGATTCCAAGGATTCCAAGCTGTGCCTGGCTCGGGTGGAAGCGGGCAGTGCCCAAGGAAAGCCTTACCGACTTCTTCTTGACCTTGTCCCAGGTGCCTCTGCTGCCCCGGGTGCTCTTCTGCATGCGGAACACGTGGCGGTCGTAGGCGTTCCTGCGACATGAGCGGGGCTCAGGGCTGGGAGGCAGCCTCGGAGCCCTCAGGGCACAGCTGGGCACAGCTGGGCACAGCTGGGCACAGCAGCTGCTCGGGGAGCACCAGCAGGAGCTGGGCTGGAGCGTGGGCCGCAAATCCCAGGGCAGGGATCGCACAGAGCCTCATCCCCTCGGCAGGGCCAGCCCGTGTCCGCTGGCTCCATGCTCCCAGATGGTTCCAGTTACTGAGCAGAGCCCGAGGCCGGGATGAACAGGGCAGGGCCATTCCCAGGGCTGGGAGCAGGAGCAGCTCCAGCAGCACACGGGGCCGCAGGGAGGAGCCTTCCCCAAGCAAAGCAAGGCTGCAGGAGTGGCTGGAAGGGAGCTGCCGAGAGCCACGGCTCTCCGAGGTTAAAAGGGATCCTGGGGCAACGCCAAGGCTTGCAGAGGGCTGCTGGAGGAGCTCCTACCTGTTGATGGGGACCAGCATTCCCGGGCTGATGTGCTCACACTGCGGGGTTTTCACGGAGGGAAAGAGGCCTGAGGAGGGGGTGAGCGGGAACTCGGAGAGGGTGAAATCCTCGGGGTCCTCGTCCCGGCTCCCTTGCAGGGCTGGCAGCTGCAGAGCACCTCAGAGCATCACTCACCAGAGCCTGGAGTGCCTCCTCCTCCTCTCAGCAGCCCCTCCATTCCCCCCTGCCCTGGACCTGACTGCCCCTGTCCCTGCTGAGGCACAGCCCCAGCCCTGTCCCCAGAACCGGGCACAGCTCCACACCTCCCATCGTGCTCCGAGTGTCCCTCCAGACCTTTCCAGCCCTTGGCTGAGGGGTTTTGGTGCTGCCACACCCTCACAAGGACATTTCTGGTTACAATCCCAAGCTCCAAGCTGCCCGGGACTGCTCAGAAGGACGATTACTCAGGGGGCGCTGTCATCATTCAGAGGCTTCTCCCACCATGTCCAACCTCACTGCCACCAGCCCCCGGCTGCTACAGCTCGTGAAGGAAAGAAGCCTCTTCCCACAGATCCCCAGGGTTTTCTTGGTGGAACTGGGGCAGGAGGGCAGTCCCACAGGTGCTGCTGTTCTACCTGGATTCTCCTGCTCTGGAAGGGCGTCGCGGTGAAGACGTCATCGTGGTTGTCCTTGGGCAGCTGCTCCAGGAACTCCCTCATCTGCTGCTTCCTTTTGAGGGTGCCCACCTTGGCAGTGATCGCTGCCTCCTTCTTATCTGCAGGATCCAAGCAGGAATTGTCTGAGACAGCAGCCACGGGGTTAAAATTCACTGCCTGCAATCAGTGCCCCAGCCCAGACCGTCCTCTGGTGAAATCTCTTTCAGCTTTAGGATCCTTTTGAGTTCTCACACCATTTTTGCTTTCCAAAGCAGTTTCCCCACTCCATCCTCAGGGGAGGGTCACTGCAGGGTCACACATCAGCTTCACTGTGACTGTGACAGAACCGTGCCTTGCAGAGAGCAAACCCACCAGTGTGTGCCCGTATCTGGAGGCACCAGGGCTCGAACAAAGGCTCTGCTGCGCAGGGAATACTCAGCTCGGTTTGTATCCACACAAACCTCCATCCCACCCAGCCCCCAAACGCAGCTGCGGTGTGGGGATGGCAAACACCAGAGAATGGGAGCGGGCTGTGCTGACTCCACGCTGCCCTTGGGTGTCCGAGGACCCAGATCCCACCTGGACAGAGCTCTGCAAGGAGCTCGTGCCCTGCTGGGCCTCAGGAGCCTCTCAGGATGTCAAGAGCTCTTTGCCCTGAGGGGCCAAGGCCAGCGAAAGTCTTCCACTCATGCCAGCAACTGGAAAACTCTACAAAGAGCCTTTCTCGTCACCTCAGTCATTCATGACATCCTCCAACCCACACACCAAAAGGTGACCTGGCTCACTGTCACACCCCGATGTGCTCTTGTGGATTTATCCCATGGAACCAGAACTGGTGAGGTTGGAAAAGCCCTCCCAGCCCATCGAGTCCAACCCTGCCCCAGCTCTGCCCAGGCCACCACCGCCCCACGTCCCCAAGTGCCACATGCACAGGGCTTTTAAATCCCATGGGGTGGGGATTCCAAACCTCCCTGGGCAGCTCCAAGCCCTGAGCACCCTTTCCATGGGGAAATTCCTGCTGCTCTCCACCCTGAGCCTCCCCTGGCCCAGCCCGAGGCTGTTCCCTCTCCTCCTGTCCCTATTCCCTGGGAGCAGAGCCCGACCCCCCCGGCTGTCCCTTCCTGGCAGGGAGTTGTGCAGAGCCACAAGGGCCCCCCTGAGCCTCCTTTTCTCCAGGCTCAGCCCCTTCCCAGCTCCCTCAGGGATTCTCCAGCCCCTTCCCTGCTCCATCAGCCGCTCCTGGTGTTCCATTCCCTTCCCTGGACACGCCCCAGCCCCTCAGTGTCAGAACCTGACTCATTCACCAACCACACAACACGCAGAAACAAGACGCCGGTACCTTTCTGCTCAGCTTTTCCTGACGCGGTTTTCTTGGGCTGCTGTTTGGAGCCTTTCCCCTGCTGCTCCTCCAGGAACTTCCCCTGGCACTCCTGGGCTGAGCGGGAGCCCACGACCATGGCCACGTCCTGCCAGAAGCCGCTGCGGTGCTTGGGGAAGGCGGCGATGGCCCTGCCAGGACAGCACAGCCACAGCATCACCAGGCAGGCCCCTGGCTGTGGGCTCGACATTTCTGAGCCTGAATTTCAGCTCGCTGACCATTGCTGGCTCCTTTCCCAAGGGAAAGCTGCCAACAGTTTCTCTTTCCAAAACATCTCTCTGCATTTCTCAGCACAGGCTCAGCAAACAGTGTTCCCTTTGCCAGAACAACTGTCCCCAGGGGTTGTTCCCTATTCCTGAACCCATGGAGAGCAGTGTCAGTGCCATGGAGCAATAACAGACCTTTTTACACAGCGTGTTCTAAAAGAAACTGTTGGGATTGTACGTAAAGCTTCTTTCTCTCCTGACAGCTCCATGGAGTCAATCTATTCCGTGTCCTACTGTGACAGCTGAGGGCCACAGCCCCTGCCAGCCACGGACTGAGCCAGGCTGGGCTCTGCCCTCCCGCTGCCCAGAGCAGCTGTGGCTGCCCCTGGATCCCTGGCAGTGCCCAAGGCCAGGTTAGACACTGGGCTTGGAGCAGCCTGGGATAGTGGGAGGTGTCCCTGCCAGGGCAGGGGTGGCACCGGGGGGGATTTGAGGTCCCTTCAATCCAAACCACACTGTGATCCTGTGGTTTCTTCTCTTCAGAACAGGCAGATTTATTTAAACACTTTGAGCTGACAGATGTCACAAGATAAATTTCCTGCTCACTTGTGCAGGTCCGCTCAGACCTGAGCTCCTGCCCGTCAACAAGAGCTAAACCCAAACATGGCCATTTTACACTCCAAGGGTCTATTAAATACTGCCCAGTGGTTTAAGTAATTGGATGACGGATTAATTAAACACCCTTGCAGTTAAGCTCCCCTCACCAAAGCTGCTCACAAAAACACCTCATGTTTAACCTGTTCCTGTCATTTGGGGAGGGAACTCGCTCCCTCTCACCTGTGGCCTTCACCATATTGTACTGATGCCTCATTTGTGAGGAAAATTAATAGCGAATAATAGGGAAATAAGAAACTAAATAGGGAATATTTCTAATTAATTAATTAATTAATTTCTAATTAAAATAGAAATATTTCCTATTTAATTTCTTATTTCCCTATTTTAATTTCTTATTTCTCATTAGGGAATTAAACCATTTCAGGAATCTGAAAACCCCCAATCCAGACCATTCAAACCCTCCTGTGCCAGAGGGAAACTCTTCCTCTGAACGCAGGATGAGCCCTTACCTGTGAAGCTTCTGCAGTTCCTTCTCAGACCAGCCATCAGCTGCCCTAGGGAAAAGTTCCAGAGGTCTGTGCCTCTTTTCCCTGTTGTGCAGTCCCTGTGTGGCTGCTGAAGGCCTGGTGCTGTGGCAGGCTCTGGGGCTGGTTTTTATCCGGGGCTCTCTGGCATTCCTGTCCCTCCTGTGCAGCTCCTCTGCCCCGGCCTCAGGCTCGGTGTCGGAATCGGAATCCAGGCGGTGCCTGGCAGGGCTGGCTCTGCCCCGGGCCCTCCTGGCCTCAGAGGATGTCCTCCCTTCAGGAGGGAGCTCAGACTCGTCACTGGACCCGGGCTCACTCAGCCTCACCAGCACTTTCTGCGAGGGCTCTCTTGTCCTTTGGCCACAGGACTTGTTTGCATCGTCCCTGGAGCTTTTAGAGCCAGAGCAAGGCTTCTGCTTTTGAGACTCTGGTTTTAATATCGATTTCTTCTTCCTCTTGATCAGCAGCGGCGTGTCCTCGCTGGACTGCTCCCCCTCATCCTCCTCTGAGGGTTCCTGGGCGAGGAGAGCCCTCTCCGCTGCCGGCGGGCGCTGCTTGGCTGACCTGAGGGAGCTCCTGTAGCCCTGCTCGTCCGTGCTCGGCCCTGCAGAGCCTGCTGCCCTCTCTGCTGCCCCCGGGGCTCTGCTCCTCTCTTTGCTCTGCGCCCTGGTGTTTAAGGCGCTGCCCCTGGCAGGGGGCTGGCGTTTCCTGCCTCCAGGATCATTTTCCCGCTGGCGGGAAGGGGAGCTCCTGCCCTTGCTGCTGCTGGTGCCTCCTCTGGCAGCGGCTCCTCTCTCCGAGCTTTTCCCTGGGGGAGAGCAGAGCCCCTCAGGGGGTGCAGGGTGGGTCCTGCTGTGCCTGCGGCACAGGGAGCTGCACCCCCTGCCAGAGCTTTACCTGCCAAACTACAAACTCAGAGCTGCGCTCAGGGGCCCTCCAAACTCTACTGACCGAGCAGGCACATCCCCAAAGCTCTGCTCGTGCTCCAGAGAGCTTTTCTGCAGGAAACATTGCAGCTGCTTTAAGAGAGAAACCTCTGCTTTATATGGCACATTCTTCTCAGGCTTCTATCACCTCCCAAATTCTACCAAAACCAAATTTTTATTAAAAACTCTGTTAATAGGTTTTTTTGGCCGACATTTCATTTCTTTCATCCACATTAAAAAGCAAAGCCAGGGCCCCAGGTCACTGGGTCAGTGAACTCCAAAAAATCCTTTCATGTCAATTTCCAGAATGAAATCAGCGTTCCTGTTATGTAATTAACAAAGTGATTTACAAACACAGCTCTTGCTTGGAGCTGAAACTCCACATGAATGCTACCATGATGATTCTTCAGAGAAAAAGCAGTCCATCGTGAAAATATCTGAATCATTTCTTTGCATGATCAGACCCAACCCTACTGCTCCAGCACCCGGCTCACAATCAATAGCTTGAAAACAGAAAAAAAAATTGGTTTTTACCTTTACTGTGGCTTTTTGGCCCTTCCGCTGTTGTCTTCATGTCTTCCTTTGGTTTATCCTTCTTGGAGGTGAAACTGGTCTTTCTTTCACGTTTTTCACTACTAAGCATCTTCAAAATAAAACAATTGACTCTAAAATTAATTTAATCTCCTTTGCTCCAGGCTGAGCCCCTTTCCCAGCTCCCTCAGCTGCTCCTGGGGTTGCAGCTCTGTTTCCTTCCCTGGAAATGCTCCAACCCCTCAGAGCCTTGCAGTGAAAGGCCCAGAACTGACCCCAGGATCTGAGGTGAGACCTCACCGAATTCCTGTCTGATACAATTATCTTTCCCAATTTTCCCCCCAGAAACAATTCCCCCTCACGTCAGATTTAGAGACCACAATTATCTGATTATATGGACACAGGCCTATTTTTCGGTGTGTTTTCTAATATTTTGATCACGTTTCCAGGATTTCCTTCCTCTTCAGGTGCCTCCAGGAGCTGCAGCTGTTCTGCTCCCCACCTGGCCAAGTTTAATAATTCCATTCAAGTCACACTGGAGAGGATCTTACCAGGCTCAGATAATCCACCCCCCCGTTTTCTATGGTGACATTCAGGTTCTGATCCACGAACTCCCGCTGCCCACACCAGAAGTTCAGGGGGGGTTTGACCAGGCGCCCGCTGCGAGTGTAGACCCTGCTCGAGTCATTCCTGGAGCTGGGTTTTGGTGTTATGACTGCAAGGGGGAAAAAAAAAAAAAGCCCAAACAAAGAAGAGTTTCGTCCCAAATATTGCATGGAAAATGCAGTTTTGCAGATTTCACAAGCAGAGGAACAATGTTGTGTTTAAACAGCACTACAAGGGAAATGTAAAACATGTTTGTTCTTTTCAAAGCATTGTGATAGAAATAACAGGACTGAAGCAAGAAGCTTTACAATTTATAAAATGTACTGTGGGGAACTTTCTACTTTTACTTTGTTTAGGTTATAAATACTGTGGAAGTCGTTTGAGGAGGGAGAATGATAAAGAAAAGTTGCCACATGGAACAGCTGCTCACTGAGAGTGAAAAAGAAATGGGAGGGATGAGAAGAAAGCATAAAAGCAGTGCTAGCAAGGAAATCTGATTCCAGCAGCAACAAACAGCACAACAGGGTTTGGGAAAGGCCCAGAGGACAAAGAACCCTAAGAAGTCCCAGTTAAACCCCAAAGCTGTCAGTGCCCAGGGCAAGGCAGGGGCTGCGCAGAAGGCTGAGCCAGACCAGGGGGCTCTTACAGCTTCACAGCCATTCCCTGGGAACACTCCCAACAACATAATGAACCTTTCCACACCCCACTCCAGCCACCCCCAGGTGTCTTTTCCAAAGGAAAGGACTGTTAAACACTCACAGATGTTCTCATCGTTCCCTGGTGACACCTCATAGGTGGAGTTCCTCAGTGCAGGTCTCTTTGCATTGCTCGCTGTGTCTCCTGGGATTTCCACCACATCAGCTCCCCCCACGGAGCCGTTCTCCTCATTTTCTTCCACACCACTCTCTTGAATTCGTTCTTTCCTGATGGTTTGGAGTTTGAGACAAGAAATAACAACCCCTGAGGAAGCTGTTCTTTAACAAACAGTGAGATGTGAAGCCCTGCTGGGCAGGAGCCTGCTGGCCCAGCGGTTTCATGCCCACATCTAAGACATTTCACACCCCTCTGGTGTAATACCCTCAAAAAGCAAAGTCTCAATGGACACTTAGAAGTTACCTCCTCCTCTCCTCAAGGAACTCCTCCACGTACTCCTTCCACCTCCTGGAGAAGCCGAAGGTGAATCTCTTGATGAAGCGGTAGGGGAAGCCTGAGGGGAGCACAGGGGGTGTGAACAGCAGCTCTGCAGGGCTGGCACCCCTCAGGGGGCAAGAGAACCCCCCAGAGCCTGTTAGACCCCCACAGCAGAGGAACTGACCCATACAGCTCCACCCAGCACACTCCAGTAACCCTCAGCTGGATCTCAGGGAAAGGTTCTTCCCCAGAGGGTGGAATAAGCCCTGGAACGGCTCCCCAGGGAATGGGCACGGCCCCGAGGCTGCCAGAGCTCCAGGAGCCTTTGGGCAGCGCTGCCAGGGGTGCCCAGGGTGGGATTGTTGGGGGTCTGGGCAGGGACAGGGCTGGGTGATCCCTGTGGGTCCCTCCAGCTCAGGACATTCCATGATCCCAAGTATTTAATTCCACCTATGGCACAGAGTATCTTTGTGTCCTCAGAGCTGCCCGTGAGCACTGACAAGCAGCTCATTCCCAGCAAATGTGCCAGAGGAGCACAGAGAGCAAGGAGAGAACAAATCCTGTATCTCCACCTGCACGGAAATCCCGTTTCCTTACAAATCCCACGTGCTCCGAAGCAAGCTGAAAGAGTGTGTGATTTGCAGGGTGCTCAGAACCAGCAGCTCACCTTCACTCCTCATGGCAGCCGAGTCTATCTTGCCCTGCAGCTGGTAGACAGCCCCCGAGGAAGTCCTCACCTGGTTGTGAGTGACGCGCTCAGTGACGGCGCTGCTGTGCCACAGCGCCTGCCTCATGTCCCTGCCAAAAGACACCACAGCAACCACGGGGATTTTCACCCCATCAATCCCCTCATTTGGGGTTTTCTGCTCTCAGAGTCCTGTACCAGGGTTTAAAAGATGAGTGGAACCTATAGCTTCTGTCTTCAAAGGCGTTTATTCTATTTTTTATCTTAAGGTCTGACAGCAGTCTCAGTGCACTGAAGAAATGCAGCCATAGGAACTGGACAGAGGGTCCAAGGTAGTTTTAAAGATTTCAGACCAAATTAACTCTTAAAGCGTGCTATATTTACAGTTTTGTGCCAATAACTCTCACCTATTCTAGACACACAATTCCTACATCAAATCCATCCCACCAATGTCTCTGTGCCACCGTCACAGCAGGAGATGGAGCAGGAGAAGAAGAAGAGACACCGCCCAAAATTCTCCATCTTGCTCTGATCTACTTCCATACTGAAAACCCAAACCTACCAATTTTCACCCTGTGACAGACTAAACTACTATTTATTTCAAATCTTTGTTGTTTCCAATTCATCTCTGAGCGTTGGAAGTTTTCCCCATGGGCTGAGGTCAAAGGCAAAGCTTTCCTGGGGTCCCAGCCAGGGTCGGGGAGCCCCCAGGGCTCCTGGGCTCCAACAAGCAACCACAGGAATCTCTGCTAGAAGGGATTCCTGCCTGGAATGCTGACCCTCCTGAGGGAGCGGTGCTGGTCCCTGCTCTCTGAGGGGGTTCAGGTGCTCTGAGCTTGGTTTTCCTCTCTCAGCCTGGAGGTGACACAGCTCTGCCTTGTGGCCTCGACATTTCTGAGCCTGAATTTCAGCTCGCTGACCATTGCTGGCTCCTTTCCCAAGGGAAAGCTGCCAACAGTTTCTCTTTTCAAAACATCTCTCTGCGTTTCTCAGCACAGGCTCAGCAAACAGTGTTCCCTTTGCCAGAACAACTGTCCCAGGGGTTGTTTCCTATTCCTGAACCAATGGAGCTTGGTGTCCATGGTTTACTTTGCATTTAAATAATAAACTGGTTCTTACTTCCTTTTCCCTTCCACACAGATTGCCGTGTTTCCAGTCAGCACTCTAATCCTCCAGCTGCTCAGGCAGATGTTTGTCTGTTCCAGAAAAAAGAAAAAAGAAAAGAAAAAACATAATTTAGAAGTATTTATTAGCCAGCACCCCTCAGTGATCAGATCCAATAACAAAAACATCTCTTTCAGCATCTTCTAAGCTACAAATCTGGAATATTGGAGGTTATCTGATCCTTGGCTCAATCCTGAAGGTAACTTGGTTTAATTCAGGAAGCACAACAAACACTCTTGGCCACGGTGAGGGAGAACAGAACAAGTCCCTTGGAACCCCAGAATTCCCCAGGGAAGAAGGGAAAGCCAAGCCCTGGGCAGGCGTGCTTGTGCCAGGCTCCCAGGGAACTCCAGGGATGCAGCACTGCATTCTTCAGAAAGGGAGGAAGGCCGCAGGCTGCACAGAGCTCTCCTAGGAAAAGATTCTGCTCCAGGTCAATTGAACCGGAGTCTGGATGTTCCACAGGAAAGCCAAGCAGCAGGGAACATTCCTGGATGGATTCGTGCCCAGCTGGGAAAGGTCTCTCCTCCCTGGGTCTGAGCAGGCACGATCACACCATGGTTTCTGCACACTAAACCAAAAGTGCTTCTTTTACACAAAAAAAACCCACAACCTGAACATCTGTCACCTTGGAGCAGGGAAAAAAATAGACCCTTTGCACGGGAAAATTTACTGGTAAAATCTAACAGAATAACAGTTTATTCCCTTCAGAGTGTTCCTTGCTTTTAACAAGAAAAAGAAGAGCCTTGAGCTATCAGCTCTCAGAGGAATTCCTCATTGTCCCTAAAGGATTATTTTCTCCCACCTCTTTGTGTGCTTTGCCAGCAGGTTGATCAGCAGGAGGTTTCTCCAAAGGGACCTTGGGTTCTTCTGCCGGCTTCTGCTTCCTTGGAAACTGGACTGGGGAGGAGAGCATGATGCTACACAAGCGCTGCGGGGGCTTTTCAGGACTAGCCCCTGGCGCCTTTCCCACTGCTGGAGCAGCTGGTTTGTTACTGGGCTCCAGCTCTCTCCTGTCTTCATGAAGCTCTGTGCTCCTTGCTTCTCCATTTCCCCACCTTCCTTTTACCCCGTTTTCCCAAGGGGTGGAGTTTGCTTGCAAAGGAGAAGCCACTGTACTTTGAGATATTTCTTCATCAGCATCTACTTCTATAGCTTCCACCAGGAAAACATCCACATCATCCTTATCAGCATCCACATCCTCTGCAGGCTTCTTCCCTGGCTGCTCAGCGTGAGCAGGCTGGGCTAAGGGATTCTCTGTAGCTGTGGAAAGAGGTACATTCTGCTGGGCTGGGGTTGCAGGTGCTCTAGCTGCCCATTCAAAGGGAAAAAAAAAAGGATAACAAAGAAATTAGGGATATTTAAGCACAGGAACTCAGGGGTGGGGGAGTCCCCGTGCCGGGAGGGATTGAAAGCCCTGTGGATGTGGCACTTGGGGACACGGGGCAGTGCTGGGGGAACAGCTGGACTCGATGGTCTCGGGGGCTTTCCCAAGCTCAGCAATGCCAGGGTTCTCTGACTGGAGGAGGTCTGTGCCCTCCAGAGCAGCCCCAGTACCTTTGTGCTGCTGCTGCAGCTGCCACTTCACCCGCAGGAAGAACTTCTGGGGGGTTTCCAGCATGGTGGGCTCTGCAGGGGGCACCGCCGGGGGCTCGATCCTGGGAGCCTGGGGCCAAACTGGCTCTGGAAAACAACCAGACAAAAAAACCCCAAACCACCTGTCAGTTTTGAGAAGAAGCACATTTTCACTGGGGAGGGAGTGGGGGGAAATATGATCTTTTAATATGCTTGTTTAAAAAACCCCACAGAATCCCAGCAAGGTTTGGGTGGGAAGGGACCTCAAATCCCACCTCATTCCATCCCCTGTCACGGCAGGAACACCTCCCACTGTCCCAGGCTTTTTATTAAAAACCCCACAGAATCCCAGCAAGGTTTGGGTGGGAAGGGACCTCAAATCCCACCTCATTCCATCCCCTGCCATGGCAGCAACACCTCCCACTGTCCCAGGGCTTGCCCACCCTCACTGTAAAAAAGGGTCACATCCAGCTCGGTGCCAGCTGCAAACCTGCTGAGGGTGCACCGGATCTCCCACCATGTCACAGATGAAAATATTAAAGGTAAAAAGCCAGCTTGGGAGTGCCCAGGAAAATGTCTCAGTGGGATTTCAACCCCCAAGCAAGGCTCCGTGAACCTTTCTCTTCCCTGCACAGAGTGTACAGAGTAGTCACAGTAACTTGTTTTGACTTTTAGTTACAAAGTGGTTTTGAAGGTGTTGCACGGGTCAAGCCCGCTCATGAACGCCACAGAGGGAACAGTCAGAGCCAGGCTGAGGCAGAGAGAGAGGAAACCTCTGTGACAGAGCAGGGAAGAGACATCAGCACTGCTACAGACACATTTCAGCACTAAAAACCTCACCATCCAACTTTTATGAATCCCAGCCATCTGGGGTGCCAACCAGTGCTGGTGCCAGTGTTTTTTACACGCACCAAGGTGCTCTGGCTGCTTTTTCCAGATCCTGAAGGAACCATGAGTGGGACAGAGAAAATAGTCACAACTGAGACAGCTCTCCTAGAGGAGCTGTGGGACAATCATTGCGTCCCAAGCGTGCCCAGGCTCTGGAGTGATGGGTGTTGATGTCAGGGAGCTTTGTCCTCTCCATGGGCCTTCCAAGGAGGAAGGATTAAGGCAAGTGGCAGCAGCACTGAGAGCTCCTTCCTATCAACATGTAACTCCAGTGTGTTCCAAAACAATCAAAGCCATTTGGGAAAAGGAACTATTAATAGTTCCTGTCATTTAGGATTGCGGACTGGTGTAAACAAAGAATTAAAATGTTTAGAAGAACGTAAAAATCGGGGATGCCACTTACTGCAGTACAAGCCGCCTGAAAGTTCCATGAACTAAACTCAGACTTACATCTCTGTGCCCTTTATTCCAGGTATTCTGAAGGCAAACGAGCCATTCTCACAGAGCCACGGCGGAACTCACCTCGTCCCGGCTGGGCGCTGCCCTCCGCCCGGGCCGTGCGGGGCCGGTGCTGCGCGGCCGCGGGGCTCAGGATCACGTCGGTGGCGGCCCTGCGCTGCTGCTCAGCCCACGCCTTCACCCTCTGCAAGACCTTGGCCGGCGAACCCTGCCCGGGCGGCTCCGGAGCGCGGCGCTTCGGCGGCCGCTCGGCGACAGGACCCGGCCAGGGCTCGGGGCCATCCCGGAGGTTCGGTCGCTGCTGGGTGACGGGGCTGGGCCAGGGCTCGGGGCCATCCCGGAGGTTCGGTCGCTGTCCGGTGACGGGGCTGGGCCAGGGCTCGGGGCCATCCCGGAGGTTCGGCCGCTGCTGGGTGACGGGGCCGGGCCTGGGCCGGGTGTCGAGGCTAGGCTCGGCCCAGGTGCCGGGG
>WBMY01012591.1:83142-101164 GCA_013397315.1 Donacobius atricapilla | reverse complement strand
AGGCTGAGGCGGGGCCATGGCGGTGCTGAGGCGGAGGTAGGGAGGGGCTCCGCAGGAATGGCCGGAGCCCACAAATGGCCCCGCAGCCTCACGGGCCGTAGCTGCGGCTCTCTGGGGCCTTCCCGGCGCGCTGAAGCCGCTGGGGGCGGGAGGAGGCCGGTCCCAGGCGGGACGGAGCAGGGCCGGGCCGCAGGCAGATAACCCGAGGTGCTCGGGGCCGAGCGCAGCCTCAGCGGCGTCCTGGCCCGAGTGAGGGTGCAGCGCTGTGCGGAGAGCCATCGGAGCGCGCTATCAGATAAAGAGCGGGTGTAATTAAGAGTTCTGGTCTGTCCTGGCTGGAAGGTTCTGTAGTAGGGGTTCATAGCTCAAGTGGAAAACGGGAAGTTGCTTAAATGCATAAAAAACGCGCGATGGCTCTGGATCACAGGTGTGGGCAGCTGCACCCGGCAGCCGCAGCGGGATCAGGCGTGTCTGATTCCTAAATTAATCCTCGCAGGTAGGTTGGAAACTCAGCCCTGGGCAAGGAATTACTTCAGTGTGTGCCTGTTGGTAATAAACAGCTGCGTTTAGAAAAACAGGTTGTTATTCTGGGGTCCTGTTTGCTGCTTCCCAGCTTGTTACGGTAATGAAAGTCTATGGGAGATGCATGTGCTGATTAGCAGCCCAGGTAATAAAGCAGACGGGGAGCTGTGCTGGCTGCTCTCCAGGCTCCCAGAGAGCTCAGAGAAGGAGCCCCTGGTGTTGGGGTCCAGGGCAGGTGGAAAATACCTCAAACTGCCCTGGGGGGTCTGAAACCCTGGCAGAGAGCCTGGCAGAGACCCCAGGAAAGCACAGTCTTTGACCTTAGTCCATGGGAAGGACTTCCAACACTTACAGATAAGTTAAGAAATAATAAAGGTTTAAAATAGAGTTAGTTTAGTTTGTCACAGGGTGAAAAATTGTAGTTTGGGGTTTTTAGTATGGAAGTAGATCGGAGCAAGGTGGAGAATTTTGGGTGTTGTTTCATGTTCTTCATCTACTCCATCTTCTGCTGTGACAGTGGCACAGAGACATTGGTAGAATGAAATCGAGGTAGAAATTGCGTGCTTAGAATAGGTGACAGTAATTGGCACAAACCCATAAATATAGTACGTTTTTAGAGTTAATTGGATTAGAAATCTTTAGAACGACCTTGCCCCCTGCCTCCATGTTCCTGTGGCCGCGTTTTCCCCTAGCGCGCTGACACTCCTGTAAGACCTTGAGATCAGAAATAGAATAAACACCTTTGAAGACCGAGCTGCAGGATCCGTCTCATCTTTGAACCCTGGTACGGGACTCTGCGAGACAGAAAACCCCGAATTAGGGGGATATCGGGGCTCTGGGGGTGTAGTGACAGGATCAGAGGCAGGTGAGTGTCAGGGGAGGGGCCCTGAGCTGCTCAGAGAACAGAAGGGGTCTCTGCATTTCCCCTCCTGGCATCTGCCCATGGCTGTGGCTCCTGCTGGAGCCCCCCAGGGAAGGAATGGTGCCGGCACATCTCTGGGTTACGCCAGGGATAGCAAGGAGCAGCTGTGCTTAGGTGTTAGATCGGTTAAATGTCTGATTGTGGTTTCTGATGCATTGGCTTCATACAGATGGCAAGGCTTCATTTGGTTCATTTTCCCTAAAAAAGCACAAAACCCCTCCATTCATTCCATGATTTACTCCTTATATTTAATGCTAACTTAGTGCGCCCATAGTTTCTTAACTCCTTATCTGCTCAGCTTTTGCCTAAATCATCAAAAGCAGAGAAAGTTCGTTTTGCTCCAGTCACTTGCAAGAAGCCACCATTGTGCTTCCTTTCAGGAGCAAAAAAAAGAATCCACAGGAAGTCAAGTGAGGTGAAATTCCCTCTTTCCAGGAACAAATGTGTGTGTGGGATTTGTGGGTATAATTTGGGCAGCTGTTGAATTCATACAGTTCTATTAGAATTCCTAAGATTTGTCAGCACGGCTGAGCAGGTCCCCTCTTGCTTGTGTCACCAGATGCCAGTGGAGCTTCCCAAATGGAATCTCAGGCTGGTTTGGGATGGAAGGGACCTTAAGTCCTTAAATCCCCCCCAGTGCCACCCCTAACGTGGCAGGGACACCTCCCACTGTCCCAGGCTGCTCCAACCTGGCCTTGGGCACTGCCAGGGATCCAGGGGCAGCCACAGCTGCTCTGGGAATTCCAGCCCAGCCAGGAATTTCTAATTCCCAATTTCCCCTCTGGCAGAAATACTCTTTTTTTCATAAACAACATTTCTTGAATAATTTTTAAGCTTGTTGGCTGTTTGTTCCACAAAGGAAGAGATCAGGTCCATTATTCAGGGACGAAAGACTAATCCACACTAAGCAGGAAAAGCTGTTGAGGATAAAGGAGTTAATTTGATTTTTGTTGAGTGTGGTTGGCCCAGCAGCTGGGGGTGGTTCTGGGGCAGAGCTGGTGCACCTGGAGACAATAAATGCAAATTTAGCTCAAGGCCTCTGCGTGACTTCTCAGCCTCATCAGCTGCTTGTGCCGTGGGCTTGAAAGGAGAAAAGTGGTTTTTATAGGGATTTACCCGTGTGGATCTCAGCAGTTACCAGAAAGAACCTAAAATCGGGAGTCCTGCTGCTTCTCTTTGGGAATCATGGAAAAAAAAAAAAAAATTAATCATGGGACGTGGGTGATGATTGCGTTGTCAAGGGTTTTCCAAGCCCCCCTTCCAGTCTTCTGCCTCTTTAGCTCCCAGTGGAGCTGCAGCCCATTGCAGCTGAAGTTTCCTGCCTTGGGTGAAGCAGCTGTTTTGGCAGCAGCTGCAGAAATACAACCCCAAAAGTCTGTGGTGTGGGTTGTACAACCCAGACACCTCAGTGAAATCTCTAGTGTGGGGTTAAATTGAGAAAAAAAAGCCAAAACACCCCTTGCGTGCTGTTTGGCTGAGGGGTGTGTGCCTTTCCATGCTTTTCCATGGAAATATTTAAGGTTTTTCCTTTTTTTAGTAGGTTCCTTTGACAGGTCTTGTCAATTAATCAATCCTGTAAGTTATATTAGGTATATATATCTAATATATATACCTATATCAGGTATAGAGGTATAAGAATAAATATCTATTCGGCTTTTTGGGATCTTAAATCAATTAATTGTACGTCCGGAAGCACAACCCTAATGCTTCTTTTGTTTGGGGCAGCTGGAAGAAAATCCTTGCATTTCATATATTTATACATAGGTAGGTTTGGTTTATTAGCGGCTTTAAAATGCAGAAATACAGAATAGTCTTCATTAAACCTTTCCCTGCTGCAAATTCCTGCTGGATTTCATTGAATTGACTGCCAGAACAACCCACACCGTGCCGGGGTTTTTTTATTCTTCCTTCTTCTTTCCCTCCTCTGGTTTAGGATTATTTATGCTCTCAGCTCTGGGGGGTGGAGGGAGTGGGAAAGGAGGCTGTGCTTTAGGGAGAGCAGAAAAAATAATGAACAAAAGCCCCTCTTGGAGCAGCTTGTTCCTTGTGAGGGGACATTTCTGCATCCCGGGGGGAGCTGGGGCTCCTTCGGAGGGAAAGAGGAGCGCCGTGCCCGCGAGGTGGCAGGAGCCGCCTTCCCGCATCCATCCCGAGCGGGGAGGATGCGGGAGAGGGAGCAGTGCGGGGCACAGCTGAGCCGAGCATCCCCGGCACCTGCAGCGGGAAAGCTGCGGCTGCTCGGCGCTCCCAGGGAGCGGCTGCTGATGGCGCAGCAGCGCTGTGGCTCCGTTCTGCCGCCACAGAAATGACTTCGCCAGGGACAGTGCCCAGGGAGCAGCTGGAGAGCAGGGAAAGGTTCTCCCCCAGAGGCTGGAATAAGCCCTGGAACAGCTCCCCAGGGAATGGGCACGGCCCCGAGGCTGCCAGAGCTCCAGGAGTGCTGGAACAGCGCTGCGAGGGGTGCCCAGGGTGGGGTTGTTGGGGGCTCTGGGCAGGGACAGGAGTTGGGATGATCCCTGTGGGTCCCTCCAGCTCAGGACATTCTGGGATTCTGTGACTGATTCCTGATTTGAAAAGGAACCAGCCCCAACCCTCAGGCAGCTGTTGCAGTGGCTGTCACCTGTGTGAGAAAACTGTGCCTTCCTTCCCTCCCACCTGGGAAGGAAGTTCGAGTTTCCAGCTGCTCCCCTCCTCAGCTGGAGTGAGGAGCAGCCTTCCTTAGGAACGCGAACCCAAGGGCTCCTGAGTGCTGCCCTCAGCGCTGTCCCACAGTTGTCATAACCTGAGCTCATTCTGAGCTCACCTCTTACCTCCCCACTGCTGCTGGGGTGTGTTCCTCAATATTCCCTGTCGTGCTTGGCTGCTGCTTTCTCGTTTCAGTGTGTGAGTGTTCCTGGCTAGTTCCTAACCCCTGCTCTCATGCTGGCCCTGTCCTTTATCCCAAAGATTCTCTCTTTTCCCAGAGATTCTTTCCCTGGCTGTCCCTGGAGAACAATCCCAGTCCTGGAAGCGCCGAGCCAGGCACTGCTGCTGCTTCTGGACCAGTTTCTCTCTGAGTTTGTGCTTTGGAGCTTTGCCTGCACAGGAGCAGGAGGAATTCCCCGTCCTCCTGCTGAGCATCTTCCCCTGCATCTCCTCAGAGCGAGAATTTCCAGTTTGGTTATTAACTACAATTCTGGCTCGAGATGTTTCTGTGGGGTGTTCAGGTGTAGTTTTCCTGAAATCCAATCACCATCCTGGTAATTAATCTGCCACCCCAAGCTCCCTCTCTATCAGCCTGCCTCCTGCTGCCTGGCTGATCCGTCCCATTAAACATTCTGGAGCTTTTGGGGGCTGCTCACAAGTTTTGTGAAAACTGTGATAAGCCGAGGTTATGGTCAGTGAATTATCTTATTTACAGTGACTGAGTAGAAAACACTTAGTTACTATCACAAAAAACGAATATTCCCCTCAGCACCTTCACAAGCACAAAAGATAAATATTTGTTTTATGCATTCTCTAAGAGTTACTGTATTGATTCCCAATAACAGATCCAAGCTATTACAATAATTTCCCCTGTTATTCTTTTAAAACATCCTCGTTGTCCTTTCCCTTATTGGTTAAGTTTCATTTTTACTCATCTCTGTAACTTTCCTTATCTTTTGAGTGTTTTTGCTGAGTGATCCCTTTGAGTAACCTCCACAACTTGCAAGGCTGTTTTTTATTTAAAGACAGATTTCTTGTGCCTGTTATTAATACACAGCACATTGTGATGATGCAGTGTCCTGGTTTGGGCTGGGAT
Organism: Donacobius atricapilla; assembly: GCA_013397315.1. Lineage (NCBI taxonomy): Eukaryota > Metazoa > Chordata > Aves > Passeriformes > Mimidae > Donacobius > Donacobius atricapilla. The sequence goes on along the minus strand of WBMY01012591.1, from coordinate 95,939 downwards.
AGAGTTCAATTCCTCCCCAGGGGCTGGGACAGTGATTTGGATTCAGGATGAGGATAATGAGCTGGGGTTAAACCACCAGAGGCTGGCATTATTTCCCTGCAAGGTCAGATGTTCTCCCAGTGCCGTAACCTGCCCCGAGATTTGGCAAGAAGTTACGCAGAAGTAACGAAGGAAATAAATTATTCTTGTGGCTCATAATTAGGGCTGTTTTCAAGATGATTTTTCTCTGATGGTCATTTCCCAGCAGTGAAATTGCAATGTTTCCATTCAAGGAAGAGAAATCAGCTCAGAAATAACAAACAGATCAAACTTGTGCATCTGAGCAAGCCCTGAGCTAAAATGATGTAAAATAGGGCAGTGCTTAAGGCAGAGCCCTCTGCTTTCCCTGATTGTTTTGTTTTTTCTTCACCAAGGCCTAAGCTGCTGCTGGAAAGGCTCCCTGTGTAATTCCCTGCTAACTGGAAACGGGCAAAAAAAATTGTTCTCCTCAGTTTCTCTAAACCAAGAGCTGGTAATTTCATTCTCTCCTGGAGTGTTACTCCAGTGGTGATGAGATTTAGCCTAATCTGCATTAATGCTGCCTTTTAGCATCGGTTTCGGAAGGAGCCCAAAACCCCACCTGGAGCTCCACGGGGCTGTTCTGGAACAGGCACAGAGCTGGAGATCCATCCTTTATAGGGAATAATAAATGTTAATGCACTCCTTAGCATTTCAATGTCATGATTAAATATTCCAGAGCCTTATTAATTGAATATTTTATATTCCTGCAAATGGCCTTGATCCTCACAATGGCATACTAATTCCAAGGGAAGGGAGAGGGAATGGGTTCAGATTCCTGCAAGGAGTCCCTGCAAACAAGGCTTTTAAACCGACTGCATTAATGGGTTCCCGGGCAGGTTACTGCGCGTGAAGCACAAGGAGGCAGTGTGGATGTGTTTGCAGTTTGGATTTCTGGAGTTCCGGAGTCACATGGGAGCTCTGCTGTTGGTACTGCAAGGAGAAGCTCCGTAATGGATTATCCCAGTGGATTCAGGTTCTGTAGGTCTCAGTCACCAACCCCTCAGGGACACCAGCGTGATGATTCTGGGGTGCAGAGCTGAACTTTTCCCTCTTGTTAGAATTTAGGGAAATTCCAGGCTTCTCCTCCCCTAAAGTCACAAAGAGTGGGAAGGTTTGGTGAGATCCCAAAGGGAATTCATGACCCTGTTCAGGAGATGAGGAGGAGCGGCTGAGGGAGCTGGGAAGGGGCTGAGCCTGGAGAAAAGGAGGCTCAGGGGGGCCCTTGTGGCTCTGCACAACTCCCTGCCAGGAGGGGACAGCCGGGGGGGTTGGGCTCTGCTCCCAGGGAACAGGGACAGGAGGAGAGGGAACGGCCTCGGGCTGGGCCAGGGGAGGCTCAGGGTGGACAGCAGCAGGAATTTCCCCATGGAAAAGGTGCTCAGGGCTTGGAGCTGCCCAGGGAGGTTTGCAGTGCCCGTCCCTGGAGGTGTCCCAGGAATTGCTGGAGGTGGCACTCGGAGCTCTGGGCTGGGGACAGGGTGGGCATCGGGCATGGCTGGGACTCCCGGGGCTGGGAGGGATTTTCCCCCCTCACTGATTCCAACGTTCCCAATTCAGTTTTCCCCTGGCAGAACTTCCATGTAGGGTTACAGGGAGTACATATTGTCATAGATTTCAAATACATTTCTTGCTTGCCTTCCTCACATACTGCAAAAACAGTAATTAACAAATAAATGAGCCATTAAGACTCTGTGGGAAGCAGCCGAATCTGCCCCTCTCTTGTGAGGCTGAAGTTCATCAGTCCATTTATGGTGAAATTTAGCGTCAGGTGGGGAGTTTTCACTTCACACTTTTATGGCTATCCCAGCTTTCCATCCACTGAGACTCAGCACTGTGGTGGCATCTTTTTCCTTCCCCTCTCTCCTATTTTGATAAAACCTGATTTTACTGCAACACTTTCAAGACGAAAAGAAGAAAAACCTGTTCATAAAATTATTTTCTGAGATCACTGGTGTCCCAGCTGGGCCTGGGAATGATCCAGGGGGCTGGAGAACCAGCAGCTGAGAGGGAAGCAGTGATGCAATGAGCAGGGAGGCAGGGAGCCACTCTGGGTTGCCATGGCTACTCCATCGTGTGGCTCCCGTGTCCCTTTGGATGGCTTCATTCCAGAGCTGGGGCACTGCTGGCAGTGCTGGCGCTGCCGCACTCGGTGCCCCAGTGCCACCAGCGGGGGCTGGGAGGGCACTTGGGGATATCCAGGAGGGCAGGGTGGGGTTTGGAGGTGCTGGTGAGGATGAGGAGCAGCTCAGGGGGACGTGGGAAGGGTCTCTGAGTCAGGGCTGCTGCCCAGCACAGGCACATTTCCCTAGGGAAGGAGGGCTGACACCTTGAGCTCTTATTTTTCAGGGAATTAAGTTCCCTGGAAGCGTTCTTCCTGCAGGATTTGTGCACCTCTGTTACTGCAGTTCTCCTGTCCCTGATCCCTCTCCCCTGCTCGAGCTGTGCTCCAGAAGAGAATCCTGAGGCCTCCACAAGGGTCTGGTGCTAGAGAAGTTTGGGAAGAGATGCTCCCAGGAGCTGGAGTGATTGGACAAATCACTTGAAGATGGGATATTAGGAGTAAATTCCTGGCTGGGAGGGTGGGGAGGCCCTGGGATGGAATTCCCAGAGCAGCTGTGGCTGCCCCTGGATCCCTGGCAGTGCCCAAGGCCAGGCTGGACACTGGGCTTGGAGCAGCCTGGGACAGTGGGAGGTGTCCCTGCCCATCCAAAGGTGGCACTGGGTGACTTTTAACATCCTTTCCAACCCAAACCATTCCGGGATTTTATGAAAATCAGCTTTGCCAATGAGCAGATAATCAAGAAGAGGGAAGGAACGGAATTTGGATTCTAGGCTAACTGCAGGAAATTACCGGAATAGTCTGTCTTCCTTTTGAAGCATTAGCAACGGGTCTAAAAAGACACTGTGACATTTTAGCCTTCCCGAGGCTGCAGAAGGGGAGGTTTCTGTGTTAGGAAGTGATGGATGATGCTCCTTTGCTAAGTGCCTTTATTCTCTGGAGGTGTCTGGTGCAATAAAGCCGAGCCCTTCCCTCTCATAGGCACTTGCACCTCGCCTGGTGCTGCCCTTTGAGTTCCTCCTGCCGATGGCTCCTGGCCGCAGCAGGGCACCGGCTCTGCCTTGATTGATACAGATACTGCCAGATCAAATCTCTGTTTGCCTGCTCAGGGGAGAGCAGCCCTCGCAAGGTCTCTTTCCTCAGGCTTGATGGGTTAAATTGGGCAAACGGCTCCTTTCCTCCGGAGCCGTGAAGGATTTCAGAGCGTTGCAGCTTCATGGTCTGTGCTTTTCACTGGAGTTATTGCTCTGTAACTCCCTGGAATGTATTTACCTCAGCTCTCGCTGGCAGTGCTCCTCTGGAACACAAAGAGCAGCAGGAGCAGAGCTGAGGAAGCGGAAATGTGCCGTTTTTTAACATTGCCAGCCCCAAAATGTGGGATTCAGGCACTGCTTCACCTGGGCAGTGCTGGCTGCTGCCAAGGAGGTGATTTTTATTTCAGTCACAGGGCACTGGCAGGGCTTGACACTGGCTGGGTGTTGCTGATCCTTCTGAAGATAACTTCCATTCATCACAGTCCTGGAGTGCTTTGGGCTGGGAAGGGGCCTTAAATCCCACCCAGTGCCCCCCCTGCCATGGGCAGGGACACCTCCCACTGTCCCGGGCTGCTCCAGGCCCTGTCCAGCCTGGCCTTGGACACTTCCCTTCCAATCCAGACCATCCCTGTGGTTCTGTGACTGCTCCCAGGGCAGCTGTGGGATTTTGGAGCCCATTCCCTCTTTCTGTGGGAGTGGACAGACAGCTTGGGATATGCTCAGTGCATCCTATAAGGCAGGGGCAGGAACCTAAAGCATGAACCCCAGTCCTTCGGCATGATTCCTGCCTTTCTGTGTTAGTCCTCTCTGAAAAACAAAGCCAAGAATCCCATTTTTTTAAATTTTTGTTTCTTGAGCCTGGCTTTGTTTGCGCATTCCCAGTGCCCCAGAGCTGTGCTGAGCCATCACTGTGTGACAGGAAATGTGCCTTGGGGTGGGATAATAATGCTGGGACAAATCCCTGCCTTTCCATGTCTCCACTCGGCTCTGGAGTCATGCCTTGCTGACCTGTCGGAACCACGCCAGGCCCTGCTCCTGAGGGATCTGAGCCTTTTCCAAACCAAACAGGATGGGAATTTCCACAGGCTCCCGTCAGTCCTCCCAACAGCAGGGCAAACCAGCCTTCCCCATGGTGTGTCCCCCACTCCTGCAGGAACAGCACCTGAGCTGCATTAACGCCACCTCCGAGCTCTTCATTCAGGGCGACATCTGGCAGGATGAGGAGCTTGTTCCATCCTTATGTTCCCCCTCATCTCGGGGTATTTTCCCCTCCCAAATCATTTGGGATGCCTGGAGGCGATCACTGGGGTGCCACAAGTGAGTAGGACCGGGAAGCAGCTGGAGAACAGTGCTCAGGAAAGAGCAGCCACAGCTTGGCTCGTGGTGTGGGGAGAGGGAACGAGGAGCTTCCCTCAGCTGGAGCCTTTCACAGCCTTGGCCAGGATAAAAATGAGAGGGAGTGCAGCACTCCCTGTTAGTGATAAGTTACATTATTGAGGGATTTTTTCACCACCCCATGCTGTGTATCATGAAATTACAGCCAGATAAGCAAAGTTTTATTTGCCCACTGTCTGGGAGACAAAGTCTTTTACTTGAGATTCAATTTCTACCACCCGTGTTTCTGGAATTATAAATGTAATTAACTGACTGTGGTGTGACAGTGACAGCTTGGAAGTGCTAAACTGCTGAAGTTTTATATGGAAAAAAATCCATCCTTGTGCAAGCTGGAGGGGGGCCCTTGCTGGCTGCTCTCCCTGGGAAAAGAAAGGCAAAACCCCATTTTTTTGCCATAAAAGAAAACCAGTTTTGTTGTTTAAAGGCTCTGGGATGCTTCCAAATTGTTCTGTTAAGAAGCTGAGAAATAAATACATATTGTAAAATGAATTTAATTTGGGCTGGCACTAAAATTCACGATGAAACAAGGATCATAAAAAGCCTGTGCGAACTCCAGGCTGTGAATGGACATTCCCAGGCATCTCTCTCTCTGTGAGCTCCATATTGCCTGGAAAAGAGGAGTGCATTGGGGAATGGCACAAGGCAATGCCCAATTTATTGCTGGAAGAGCCCCGGAATGCAGACCCTGAGTGCGTGCAGCACCCACCACCTGCAGTTCCCACACCCACCTTCCCTCGATTTTTTTCTCTGCAATTGTTTTTAGAAATGGAATCCCAGAATCCCAGACTGGTTTGGGTTGGAAGGGACTTAAATCCCCCCTGGTGCCACCCCTGCCATGGCAGGGACACCTCCCACTGTCCCAGGCTGCTCCAAGCCCAATGTCCAACCTGGCCTTGGGCACTGCCAGGGATGGGAATGCTGCAGTAGCCTGCTTATTGCAGGGAAAATATTCCAGAAGGATCAGCTGGGGACTGACCTGGCACAGAAAATGTAAACCTTGTCCAATTTGTAAGCACTACAGTGAGAAACACCAGGTAAATTCCTTAAGTCGAATGGTATTCTCATTTTTCCAGTCATTCTCTCTTCCAGGGAGGGGGGTCAGGCACTGTGGGGCTGTGGGAATGCCAAATTCCAGTTGAAACTCTCTTTCCCAGGATCCTGAGCCAGCCCTGAGCCCAGGGGCATGGGGGGCACACAGAGATGAGCCTGGGTGTTAACCAGACCTGCCTGCTCCTGGCCTTAGCAGGAATCCATTCCACAGGAAAACCTTGGAGTCGTTTCATGGAAAATGGTGGCAGTGAATGTGGGAATGGGTGCCCAGTGCAGTTCAGTCGTTGTTTGCACAGAGCCTGGTTTTGTGTTTCACTCTGCGAATCCAAACCCCATTGATCCAGCAGCACTTTCATTTGATATATAAAGAAATATAAACAATAATCTGGTCTGTGTGAAACTCAGCTCCCTTCTACCTTCCCAGAGCTCACCGCAGGGCTCAGCTGGGCTGGGGTTTGCTGCACTGACCCCTCTAATTCCACCCCAGGGGGGCACAGCCACCCCTGGGTGTTCCCTCCACATCCTCCAGGTCGCTGCCTGCCCCAGGAACTCCAGGATGCAATTTCCCACCTTTAAGCACAGGAGTAGCAGGTCAGCCCTGGAAGTTTATTTATAGATCCTGGAGATGCACAGTCCTTGCATTTCATTAAGCAGGGCAGGACTGGGATGAATTCTTGGTCCAATGCTGTGAAAAATGCTGTGGATTTTTGCTGGAGCCTCCAATGCTTCCACCTGGTCCAGGTGATTAATGATTCAGCCACCAGAGGGTCACTGATGCTGCTGTAGGACTGAGAGTCCCATCAGTAGGGCCTGTGTGGAACTCGTGTGCTCAACCACCTCCTGCTCCTTCAGTACATTAATTTAGTCTTGTTTATAATAATTAGCCCAAATAATCAGCATCCCCATGTTTGCCAAGAGCTGTGAAACCAGCCTTGTTCATCTGGAGAATGTGTCTGCAGCAGCAGGTCCTGTGAGGGGACGAAGCCAAGGCTTCCTTCTTCTCCTGTTCTCCTCCCATCTATATTTTGGCCGCAGGTTGGGGTTGCAGGGCTGGAAGGATCTGCCTGGGCTTCCCTCACTGCTGCCCTCAGGAGCACCCCTGGGTGATGATCACTGCAGCCTGGAATGGGTTTGGTTCTTGCCCCCAGGGGCAGCAGGGTTCTGCTGACTGTTCAGTAGAGATTTGTGAACTTTTTGGAGGTTCTTCCCCCAGTTTGTTCTGCTGTGGCACTGAAGTGTCAGAATCCCAGATCCCTTAGGGTGGAAAAGCCCTCCCAGCCCCTTGAGTCCCAGCTGTGCCCGATGCCCACCCTGTCCCCAGCCCAGAGCTCCGAGTGCCACCTCCAGCAATTCCTGGGACACCTCCAGGGATGGGCACTGCAAACCTCCCTGGGCAGCTCCAAGCCCTGAGCACCCTTTCCATGGGGAAATTCCTGCTGGTGTCCACCCTGAGCCTCCCTGGCCCAGCCCGAGGCCGTTCCCTCTCCTCCTGTCCCTGTTCCCTGGGAGCAGAGCCCGACCCCCCCGGCTGTCCCCTCCTGGCAGGGAGTTGTGCAGAGCCACAAGGGCCCCCCTGAGCCTCCTTTTCTCCAGGCTCAGCCCCTTCCCAGCTCCCTCAGGGATTCTCCAGCCCCTTCCCAGCTCCATTCCCTTCCCTGGACAAACTCCAGCCCCTCCATGTCTCTCTTGCCGTGAGGAGCCCAGAACTGACAGGGCACTCGAGGTGCCCCAGCAGTGCCGGCTCAGGGGACACCCCAGGCTCGTTTGTGGTTCTGGGGAGCACCATGGGCAGGGTGGCAGCACAGCAGTGACAGACACCAGTGACAGTCCCCTGCCAGTGCTGCTGAAGGGTTCAGGGACATGGAAATCCAGCCGTGCTCCGAGCACCGTGCTCACAGCCATTCCCACTGGAGAGCAGAAGGAAGGGGAATGGCAGAGTCAGGGAACGTGGCTCTGGAGCAGCCGGAGGAGTTTTGGGAAGAAAGACTCTCCAGTCACAGCACGTGCACGGACACTCTGCCTCCCGAGATCCGAGAGCCATTAATCATGTGGAATTAAGGCAGTTAATCAAGTCTCAGGAACTGACAAAAGATTGTCCCTGAGGCTTTTTTTTTACCTCCGGTCTCTTTGGAAAACGATGGTGTTTCAGCTTTCCACTTGGCTGCCCCCGCGGGCAGAGCCCAAGGTGAGCCGTGACCCAGCGCTGGCACTCGCTGAGCCTGGAGCCCTGCTGGGGCTGGCACTGCCATGCTGGGGTCACCCAGGTGCCAGCGGGGATCCCACCAGGTGCTGCACGCAGCAGTTCCCTCTCTGGAAGCTGGAGTGTTTCCCAGCCGGTGCGCCAAAGGATCTGCGAGCAGGGATGTGGAGCTCGAGGCTCAGGCTCTCCTCACGCTCTCCGAGTTCATGCTGGAACACTAATTCAGCTCATCTTTTCTCATTACATAATTTATGTAATTAATTTCAAATTGAATTGCTCCAGATGCTGATTCTGCCCTCTTGGCTGGCTGCTGCTTTCTTCCTGTCAAACTCGAGCAGGGGCCGATGCCCGAGCCCAGGGCTGCTCCCTGCATGGAATTTCAGTGGCGAATGCTCCAGGGGCAGATCCCACGTGGACAGGGGCCACACCTGGTGCAGCCTTCCCAGCTCACAGCCCTCTGGAATGTGTGGAACAGGAGCCCTGGGGTCAGGTCTCAGCTGTGCAGTTGCTCATGGGTGCTGGAATGAAGGCATCCCTGGAAACGGAATCGGTGAAATCCTCGGGGTGTCACTGTCACCCCAATGCACATAGGGCTGATGCTGGGAAGTCCCCGAGCAGATCTCTGGGGGCTGTGGGCACTGTGGGCAGTGCAGCTCGGGGAGAGGGACGTGGGGGAGGACATGGGACTTCAGGTGGGCCCTGGAGACTTCACAAGGCCACGGACACAGGAATGGCTTCCCAGTGCCAGGGGGCAGGGACAGATGGGGCACTGGGAATTAGGAATTCACGGCTGGGAGGGTGATGAGATCCTGGCACAGGGTGCCCAGAGCAGCTGTGGCTGCCCCTGGATCCCTGGCAGTGCCCAAGGCCAGGCTGAACATTGGGGTTGGAGCAGCCTGGGACAGTGGGACAGTCCCTGCCATTCCCTCCTTCCCAAAGGGAGCAAAGAGCAGCTGCTGTGTGTCCTCTCCCAGGACTGCCCGGGAGCAGCGTTATCCTCTCATCATTCCCCTGTGGATGTGGGCTCAGCACCATTCTCTCCATCCAGTTCTGCTGCTGGCAGTGCTCACAGCCGGGCTCCAGGCGCGGATCCCAGGGAGGGCAGGTGAGGCGGACCGGGACATCCCACCCGGTCTCCTGTAATTGCCAGCAGGAGCAGCAGGTGGCGGGCCCAGCCTGGATTTCATGGCAGGAATAACCCGGGAACAGCAGCACGGCAGCCCCGGAGCTGCTGTTCGAACGGGTGTGTCTGCCCCTGGCACCAGCCGTGGGACAGCTCCTCCTGTCCTCCTGATCCAAACGCTTTCCTCGGATTTGCCTCGGAGCTGTCCCTCTGAACAGACTTCCCAGCCTTTCCCACCTTGTGAGGGAACATTCAGTGCTCGTCCTGCCGAGGACTGGGATTAAAGTCAGCACAGGCAGTGAATGGATGTTCTCAGCTGAATGGGGCAGGTTCTGATGGATGCTCTGCTCCAACTGTTTCACCTCATGCTCTGAAGTCTGGGGCAGGGTTTGGAATTCACAGAACCCAAAAGTCTGGGTCAGAAGAGACCTTAAAGCCCCCCAGTGCCACCCCTGCCATGGCAGGGACACCTCCCACTGTCCCAGGCTGCTCCAAGCCCCAGTGTCCAACCTGGCCTCGGGCACTGCCAGGGATCCAGGGGCAGCCACAGCTGCTCTGGGAATTCCAGCCCAGCCCCTCCCCACCCTCCCAGGAACAATCCCTTCCCTATATTCCTTCCTTTACCTTCCCTATATTCCTCCCCGAATTCCTTCCTTCACCTAAATCTCCCCTCTGTCAGTTTGAACCCCTCCCCTCTTGTCCTGTCCTTCCATCACTTTCCAAAATCCCTCTCCAGGTTCTTTGCAGGCCCCTTCAGATGCTGGGAGGATGAATTGCCAGGGAGTCCTTGGAGTTTTCAGCTACATTAAACCTCTCCGGTGATATGACTTGCTGTTTTTCATATTTTTTTATCAGTCTGTGCAGAATAAATTAGCTCAGGTAGGAGATGTGGCTACAGGGAAGATAAAGGACAGTGGGACCTGTTCACAGCCCTCCTTGACCTCAGGGAAGAAAGAAGTTGGTTAAAGTTGGAGTTATTGAGTTTATCTGAGATAAATAACCAGACACAGCACAACGAACCTGTCTTGGACAAATTAATTTGAATTAAGTTAGAGGAATAATTTCTATTTTTCTGTGGTCACTTCAGGGGGGAAATTGAAAACATTTTTTTGCAGATTGTGGCCAGGCATGACCTCAACATTTCCTGGAAAAACCTGAACAATTTGGATAAGGCTGGAAATGCTGCCAGGGCATTAGGTCGCCCTGAGTTTTTGGACAATGCTCTCAGGGGTGCACAGAGGGGATTGTTGGGGTGTCTGTGCAGGACCAGGAGCAGAGCTGGGCTGGGTGGTCCTTGGGGGTCCCTTCCCACTCCGGATATTCCAGGATTAAGAGCAGGATTTGGGCTGGAACTCTCTCCCAGGGTGTTCTGTGCACCCCTCTCTTTAGGATTGCACGGCATCCCCTCCTGTGGGAGGCATTGATGTGGGACTGGGGGCTGGAGCACAGGAGGGGCGATGCTGGCAGGAATTTGGGCTGCAGTGCCAAGATAGAGAGTGAGATCCATGATGGAATGATGGAGAGAATCCATGTGGGAGAAGGGAATTCAGGGGACCTCCCCCCTGATAATTACAGTGGTGTTAATTCAGCCTCCCCCCGGATGAGTCCCAGCTATACCCGATAAAGACAAGTGTGACAACAATTCAGTGATCCCAAGGAGCCTAAAGGCTTTAGGACCTGGCACTGGTGATGAGGACAGGGCTCTGCCTGGCCCTGGGCTGCGGGAGCTCTCAGGGAATGCTTGGACTTGATCCTTAAGGGCTTTTCCAACCTCCAGCACGCTGTGACTGCAAGAGCAGAGCGCTGATCTCCCGGCAGTGCCCCCCGAGCACAGTCGGTGCGGTGAGAGCCCCTGTGCCCCCCGTGCCAGCTCCCTCGGGGCACAGCCCGGGCAGTCCCTGCGTGCCGGGCCACAGGACAGTCCTGCTGGGGGGCAGGCAAGGCACTGGGACAAGGGGCAATGCCACGGCCCTGCTGCGCTGGGACCCTCTGGGGGTCCTGAGGGGTGCAGGGGGTGCCCGCAGAGAGCACGGCTGGTGTGGCTCCAGCATTTTCTCCTGCTAGGTGTCTCTCGGGGCAGCCTGAGAGAGCCCAGGATTCATTCTGGAGGTTAAACCCACGCTGTTTTCAGCACACGGTGCTGCTGCTCTGCGCCGTGGCTCCGAGGAGAAGGGAGGCGAGGCTGGCCCTGCTCCTGGCTGCTGCACCTCCCTCCCCCAGCCCGGAGAACAGAGCAGCAGAAGTAATGGGCTAAGGAGCCATTTGGAAGGATTTGAAAGCCCCGTTGCACATCAGTCTGCAGTGTCCTCGCTCCATTAATATTCCGGGGAGAGGAATGTAAGAGAGCCATCTCGTGATTACTCTGCTGATTACGGGGCATCATTATCTGTCCCTCTCGGAGCTCTCAGCCAGCTCTGGGCTTTGAAGCTGAAGACAAATAATGAAGGTGCAGAGCAGAGAGCACCCTCTCTCTCCCTCTCCCCAGGTAAAACACCCTCTGTGATTTATTACCTCCCCTTAAGAAAAGCAGGACATAAATTACGAAGCGTTGCCAAATCTTTCAGCTCTCATAGACAAGGCTATTTGCTAAATAGTCTATTTGAAGGTCTTTCTGATGCTGCCAAACACCCTAACAGAATTTACCTGGAAACAGGAGTTCTCGATGAGTTTCATTATTAATATATATATATATAAAGGAGTTGCTTTTCTTGCTCAGAGGATGTGTCTGAAAGGGAAAACACAGTTCAGACTCCAGCCACCATCCCACCTCCAGTGGGCACAGGCTGAGGGAGTTCTGTTACAGCGCCGGTTCTTCTTGCCTTGATCTGGGGGGATCTGACCATGGCATTTCTGGGGAGCTCTGGGTTCAGTGTCATTCTGCAGGACAGGCATAGTAAAAGCGAGATAACTGAGAATGAACTTGGGGTGGATGTCAGGCAGCAGGGACATCCTCATCCCTCGTGTGCCAGGAGCCCGGAGCTGGACACGGCACTCCAGGAGCTGTCCTTGGCATCACCCTGGGTGCCCTCACCCCGCAGGGACATGTTTTCATCAGTTAAGCCCAGGAAAAGGCTAAAATTATTTCCTTCTGGAGCCCACAGCTGTATTTCCACTGCTTATCTTGCTCTCTGCTTTGGGTGCCTTGAACTCCACGTCTTCCCGTGGTCACTGCATCATGCCTGAGTTTTCTTCCTGCTCTGAGTACAGGTCCAACACAGCATCTCCCCTGCTCATTTCAGCAATCACTTGCATCAAGAAATCATCTTTCTACACTCTGGAAATCCCCTGGATCACCTGCATCCAGCCTGGCACAGGTGCCCAGAGCAGCTGTGGCTGTCCCTGGATCCCTGGCAGTGCCCAAGGCCAGGTTGGACATTGGGGTTGGAGCAGCCTGGGACAGTGGGAGGTGTCTCTGCCCTGGCAGGGGGGGCACTGGGTGGGATTTGAGATCCTTTCAGCCCAAACCATTCTGGGATTCAGTTCTATGATAGAGCCCATCTGGCAGGCACTGAGATGGTTGAAGCCACGCAGGGGCACCAGGGCCCATCCGTGGGGAGGCATTCCTGGCAGGAGCTCCCCCCTGGGTCCAAGGGCACCTGCCTGGGGCTCAGCTGGCACCGATGACCACCGTGTTCACCCTCCCCAGGGTGCTGCCTGAACAGCACATCCATATCCACATCCACAGGGAGCAGGAGTCATGCCCAGTTCCAGCTGACACAGGGAAGGCTCCCCCAGCCTGATCCCATCCCTCCATCCATCCCATCCATCCCACCCCCAGCCCTCAGCAGTTTAAGGTGGGCAGAGCTTTGCCAAGCCAGACCTGGAAAATAACTGAAGAGGGGAATGATGGCAGAGGATGCAAGGGGAGAGGGACAC
>WBMY01012591.1:59393-83135 GCA_013397315.1 Donacobius atricapilla | reverse complement strand
GGGGGTGGGGGGGGAAGAGTTGTCAGCCAAGGTTTGGGGGTCAGTGCAGTGATTTATTTTTAATTTGGGTGGCTGACAGCTGGGATTTCATTCGTGGCTCCGCAGGCCAGGCTGTGCCACACCAAACAAAAGGTGCCAGCTGATGTGTCACATCACATCAGAGCAGAGCTGCCTCTGCTGCTCTCACAGACACCTTGCAGTGACTCCCTGCAAACTCCCGGCTGGGAGGAGGGAGGGCCCTGGGGACAGAGCCTGGAGCAGCCTGTTCTGCTCGGGGAATGCAGCAGGGTGGATCTGCACCCCCTGAGACTGCACAGGTCACAGCAGTGCCCGTCCAGGCCCTGCTGTCTGCAAGAGCCACAAACCAAACCTGGCTGTGAGCAGGGGGCAGTTACACCCTCCCCATGGTCCAGAGGAATCCCTAAATCCAGCAACAGTGGCATGGATTTATTAATGGAATCAATGGCACATAAGGGAATTAATGCTGGAGCTGAGTCAGGGCAGGTTCAGGCTGGAGATCGGGGAAAGGTTCTTCCCTCAGAGGGTGGAATAAGCCCTGGAACAGCTCCCCAGGGAATGGGCACGGCCCCGAGGCTGCCAGAGCTCCAGGAGCCTTTGGGCAGCGCTGCCAGGGGTGCCCAGGGTGGGATTGTTGGGGGTCTGGGCAGGATAGGGCTGGGTGATCCCTGTGGGTCCCTCCAGCTCAGGACATTCCATGGTTCTATGTCAAGCTGCTCTAACCCTGCCCTGCTGCCAGCTGGGGGTGGATCCCTCTGGTCACTTGAGGAATTTCAGTGGGAAGAAGCAGCTCAGTTCCTCTCCAGGTGTCTTTTCCTGCTGGTCTGGTGTGATGCCTTCAGACCTGCGTGCATCACTTTGAATCACAGAATCCCGGAATGGTTTGGATTGAAAGGACCTGAAATCGCCCCCAGTGCCACCCCTGCCATGGGCAGGGACACCTCCCACTGTCCCAGGCTGCTCCAAGCCCAGTGTCCAACCTGGCCTTGGGCACTGCCAGGGATCCAGGGGCAGCCAGAGCTCCTTTTTGCCTTCCCCCGTGTCCCCAGGCTGTGCTTGTGCAGCAGCTGCTGCTCCACGCATTACTCGGCTTTTCTCAGTATAAACCGAAATCGTTTTTTCCAATCTGTTTCCCAGTTGTCAGAAACCCTTTGAATTCTCAGCCTGGCTGCCCCAGCTGCTCAGAGACCAGCTCGGGTCAGTCTGGGCTGTGCCTGTGGTGCTTTTCCTCACCCAGGCTGCTCTGGGGAAAGGCAGACAGAGCCAGGGAGATGCAGGGACACACTCAGCTGTCCCCGGTCACGGACAGCTGCCGTCTCAGTAGGATGTTCTGGCTTCCTACCTCTGCTTTGTTTTATCCCTGTTGCCCTGGCTCGCTCGGAAATGTCACGCCAAAGAGCCTCAGAAGCATTATTAAAGTCAAAATAAATGACATTTACTGTCTCCTGCTTTCCAAAAGCCTGTTAGCCAGTCACAGGAGGAAATGAGGGGTTTTTAAACCCTGCCTGCCTGATCCTTTCCCTTTTATTACCACGTCTCTTCCAAGGATAAATCCCCTCTGAGTTTTGCTGGGATAAATAACTGCTAAGTCAATGTAATTGTTGTCTGCAGCACTGGGCTGGGGTGCTGAACTCAGAGCTCTGCTCTCTGATACAAACTTTTGTCGCCCAGGGGGACCAGGACAGCACTGCTGGGACCTGGGACCCTCACCCCGAGTCCTGGAGGGATCCCTGAGAGCGCCCGGGGCCAGGCAGAGCCCTGTCCTCATCACCAGTGCCAGGTCCTAAAGCCTTTAGGCTCCTTGGGATCACTGAATTGCGTGGGTTGGAAAAGCCCTGCAAGCCTGAGTCCAGCTGCTCCCCAGCACTGCCAAGGCCACACTGCCCCATGTCCCCAAGTGCCACATCCCCAGGGATTTAAATCCCTCCAGGAATGGGCACTCCAGCCCTGCCCTGGCAGCTGTGCCAGGGCTGGAGAGCCCTTTCCAGGAAGGAATTTTCCCAGTATCCAACCTGAACCTCCCCTGGCACAGCTTGAGGCTGTTTCCCCTTGTCCTGTCCCAGACCCTGAGCCCCGGCTCAGGGAGTTGTGCAGAGCCAGAAGATCCCCCTGAGCCTCCTCTGCCCCTTTTCCCACTCCCTCAGGAATTCTCCAGCCCCTCCCCATCTCCATCCCCTTCCCTGGACACCTCTAATGGGAATTTTGCCAGGACACACAGCTGACCTGGCCACTGGGCTCTCCCCTTCCAGAAGCACTTCCCACCTGAGCAGGCACAAGGAATAAATAGGTTTGGGTGTGGGGTCCCAGCCCCTTCCCAGCATTTGTTGCACGTGCTCAGAGCAGCCCAAGGATTGCAGTCCTGGCAGAGTTTCTGTGGACGTGATTTCCCAAAAGCTTTTAGCTCCACCGCGGCAGTTTGTCTCTAATTGCAGAAATACCAAAATGCCTTTGAGCATATTTATTCACTGGAGTTTGATTTTAGTTACTCATTATAACAGTGTTAATAGCAGCCTGAAGGGAAGGAGCAGGATTGCATTTGAGCCACAGAGAGCCAAAGATGAGTTGGTTTAAATTTTTGCTTAATGGACCGTTCCGTCCTCGGAACAGTTTGTCTTTCCTGCCATTTTTATTTTCCCCTTTTGCCGCTTGATGTCTCAAACCCAGAAATAAAAGGCAACAGAGTTATCTAATACCACAAGTGTCAGATCTCATAACTTGGTGAAAATCAGTCCTTCAGGGAAATTGAATTTATTGCCAGTTGAAATATGAATGCTTCTATTTGCTGTGGAATGTGAGCCTGCCTTTGTTAGCAAGACTGACCTATTCTCACTGAAGCCAAAGGTTGATTTTGGCTGCTCGCAAGTTGTTCAGGGATGGAAGAGAGAGGAAAAGACTGGTGGGAGGCTCGGGACAAGGAAACTGATGATGGAATTGCTGTTTTTTGCCAGAAACAACTCTTAGATCCCCCAGCCCCTGACTGACTCCTGCACGTTATTGAGGCTTCAGCCGTGCAGTTCCTGGTCTCAACCCTCACTCCTGGTCCATGCAGGGTGGGGATAAAACCCCGGAGTATCACAGCAGGTTCCCTGCTTTGCCTCGTGGGCGAGAAAACCTTGATCCTTTTGGGCAATTTGTCCTTTTCCACGGCCGAAGGAGGCTGGAGGTGGGGAGGGAGCTGCTGTTCGTGTCTGTAGGGGAGGCAGGGGGGCAAAGGCATTGCTCACTGTTTTGGGGGTGTTCCCGAGAGACAGGAACAATCCCACAGTCCCCGAATCCCAGACTCACAGAGATGGCTCGGTGCTTCCTGGAGGGAAGCTTTGCCAGGCTGGCTCTGACCCCAGGCTGGGCAATCCAGGGTGGGGCTCCGTCCCTTCAGCTGGGATGCCAAGGCTTTGGCACGAGGGGAACCGCCTGAGGATCATCCTTTGGGAATTTTTAATGGATCCAGACCTCTCAGAGTACTGCTGCACCCCCTGGCACCACCAGCTGAGCCCGGCTTGCTTAGGACAACATCAACCCAACGCTTCTCCCACTCCTTTGGCCTGGGATTTAAACCCGGGCACTGTTTGCCTGGTGAGTTATGATGGATAAAACGGGGCTGTTCATCTTCCTGCAAGGCTTCAGGGGTTATTTATACCTTTAGAATTTGTCAGAGGGAAATTTCCAAGTCATTCAAACAAACATGTAATTTATTCGCGGCAGCGCGGGGAGGCTGAAGAGTTTAATTTCTGCGGAGATGAAAGGTGCAGGGAGCCCCATTTATCAGGTCAGACAGCAGAAGTGATGCCAGGCTGGACTAAAGATCCTTGGAGCATCATCCCCGGCTGACGCCGGTTGGAGGCTTGTGGTTACCAGGGCAGCACAGGGAACGGGCTGCCGGCTCCTGCTGCCCCCAGGCACTCAAAAGGGAATGGTTTTTCCATGGAGCGAACTTGCAGCTGGCTTTGAAAAAGGACAGCTGAATAAAGATCCCCCTCTGAAAGTGTCTCCGGTTCAAAGTGCCCTTCTGCAGTGTATTGGTTTTCCATCTGTGAGCGTGATAAAGCTCCTCCCGCAGTTTAATGCTGGGTTTCATCCTGGCTGATCAATAATAATTCCCTGCGGGACAGGCGTGGAAGGGTGATGGGAATTAAAGAGCTCGGAGGCTGCGGCTCAGCCCACGCCGGGTTTACAGACAGCGCAAATCACTGGCACCTTGGTGTCCCTTGGCACAGCATCTCCATCAGAATTACTCCCTTTGGAGCTTGCCAGCTCTTCCTCCACCCAAAGATGCAGCTGCAAGTCCATCCCTGAGCTTTTCCCAGCAAGAAACCTCCTCCTGCTGCTCCAAGAGGCTCTTTGAGCATCAGAGCCTCGAGAGCTGAACTCAGCACAGTGAGCTCCAGCTTTTCATCTTAGCTCTGGGCTTCTTTCAGTTTAAATCTGCAAACTTTGGGTGTAAAACTCAATTTTGTCGCGTAGCAGACCCCACCAGTGTGTTCCTCCACAGGGGTGACACACCAAAGCTGCTGGTACATAAAAGGATGAATTTATGAATTTTCTCCCAATTCCTGGGAACTCTTCACCCTTGTGGCCTCCTGGTGAGAAGGGCTGGAACCAGCTCCACTTGATCCCATCGCTGCTGGTGATGATCTCAAGGAGCCAGAGGAGATGGGGATGGGATTGTAACTAACCAAACCTCCTGTGATCACATCTTGGGGCTTCCTTGACGCTTGGAGCTTTTCTGTGTCCTTCAGAAATGGTCTTGAAGTTATTCTGGGAGTGGGTAAGTCCTGGCAAGGGTTCTGTGGATCTTGAGGGACCTGACATCACTCCTAAGAGACTCTGTGACCTCCTCCTCCTCTGCAGGGTCAGACTGGGCGAAATCCTCCTCCCGTGGATAAATCACCGTGCCTGAGGATGGCTTCAAACATAATTACTTGGTTACATGGGGACACTGGGTTTTATAAAGCAGGGGAACAGACAAGCAGGGCAGGAAGATGAAGAGCCTGACGATTTTTTGTCTTTCAAGTGGTCATTTTTCACATCAGGTGAAGCAAAACTGGGCTTGAGTGACGTTTCCCTAATGCAATTAATTATTTATGGTTTTCTGCAAGCAGCAATCAAGAGGAGCAGCACTGAAATGGAATTTATATTTCAGCTGATTTTTAAAGAGAGGCCTGCAGTGAGTGCAGGGTCTGTGCCAGCCCCAGCTGGGTCTCCCTGGGCTTTAAACCCCTCCTGGCCAAGCAGGGACACACCTGCCCAGGAGCTCCAGCACAGAGCAGCCACGGGAGCTGCTGGCTCCCTGCCTCTAGGGGCTCCAGAAGGCCACAAGGCAAAAATTACAATAAAATCCCTGACTGGTTTGGGTGGGAAGGGATTTCAGTACTCATCCCATCCCACCCCTGCCATGGCAGGGACACCTCCCACTGTCCCAGGCTGCTCCAAGCCCAGTGTCCAACCTGGCCTTGGGCACTGCCAGGGATCCAGGGGCAGCCACAGCTGCTCTGGCAATTCCAGCCCAGCCAGGAATTCCCAATTCCCAATCTCCTACCCATCCCTGCCCTCTGGCAGAGGGAAGCCATTCCCTGTGTCCTTTCCTTCCATCCCTTGGAAATCCTCTCACTCTCTCTCTCCATCTTTCCTTCAGGCCACACTGAGGTCACCCCAAAGCTTCTCCTCTCCAGGGGAACATTCCCAGCTCTCCCAGCCTTTCCCTCAGAAGAGCTGTTCCATCCCTCTGACCATCCTGGTGTCTCCCCTGGACTGCCTCCAGCAGCTCCACATCCTCCCTGTGCTGGGAGACCATGAATTAATTCCAAAATAATCCAGGCCATGCCAGGGTAAACTTCCATTTCCATGGTTAAGTTTGGACGGGGCACCTGTTCTCTTGCATATCTGGAGCTGAAAAAATGAAATTTCTCCTTACAGGGAACATTTCCTGCTCCCTTGGTTGTGTTTTTACTCCGTTGACCGCAAAGACTTCTCTGCCTGTGGAGGTGCAGCCCGGATTGCAGCAGAACAAAACAGAGGAAAAACAACTTTTTTTTTTTTGCCATCTTTTTATTCTTCATGTTCCCCGTTTCTATTTTAATTACAGCGGTGCACAGTTTCCAGACACATGAGGGAATTTGCGTTTGATGGTTTCGATGTTAATGATGATGTTGTGTCTGGTGTAATGAAATGTTTCCCATATGCTGGGTACAGTGGAAGTGCTTTCCCTGGAGATCTCCAGATGAGCTCCTCTTCCAGGTGCCAGAAGGAGTTTGTGTGCTCGGGCTTTCACAAGCACACACTTTTCATTTTATGTCCTGTCCTTGTTGAGGCGGCCACGACACACAGAGTGACACCGTAAAACCTCACAAGGCTCTTCATTCTGGCTGCATGCTGCCTTTTATGCAGCTTTTACAAACCTCGAGGGCAACTTCTAATTGGTTATTGGCTTTCTTGTTAATTATTCTATTGGTTAGTAGAAGGTATTTTACTCGTCTATCAAATCTATTTATTCTCGGCTTGTTTACACATTTTCTTTACTGACTCTCACGGGACAAATCCCTTGTTATTACAGGAGCACTTATTTTTCACCCCCAGAATGGATCGTTGTGTTAAAGGCACTTCTCAAAACAGCTGTGAACTTACAGACTGCTTGTTAGCTGCACTTAGAGGAAATGACAGGCCAGCTTTTACCCTACTCCTACAATATCCATGCTCAGAAATGCCTCTGGTTTCCACAGGATAAAGCCAAGCACACGGATCTGAATGGATGGAGCAGGCCCTGCTCCGGGGGACCAGCAGGGGCTGAGCCCAGGAATTCCCTGGCACAGGAGGCAGAACTTCTGCCCTGAGCAGAGCCCGGAGAGGGGCTGGAGTCTCCTCCTGGGTGGTGGAATATCCCTTTTTTTGACCCAGAGATGGGGCAACTGAGAGGCGTTTTAAAGACTTTTATTCCATTTTAAGTCTCATGTGAAGGGTGAGACAGTACAGATGTTACAATTTACACCATCACAATCAGAAGCCAAACTATTTCCTAATTGCAGTACATTATAAGTGTTTTTTGGCCTATCAGCTTTTGCCACACAGTGCTGTTAATGCCTTAAAGCCAATCATCTAAAATTACCCCTCGTGGGTCCTACTACAGTGCACCTTTCATAGTTCTATTTCTCCAAAGTATCCAGTTTATTTGCAAGGCCGTCCTTTGAAAGTTGTTTCCAGTTCCATTCCTCTCTCAGCAATCTCTGTCCTATCCCATGGCATTTCTCAGTCAGCATTTTTTATCTCAGAGTTTGCACACAGACGCACAAGACTGTGTGAGCCTTCTCTCGGGCTTTGAGAATTCTCCACAAACCCTTTTCCCACATCTCCCCCTCTCTCTCCTGAACGGAAAAAAAACCCCTTCTTTGGTGGCCTCGTTCATCGTTTGCTGTGCACAGTGAAGTATCCAAGCACTATTGCACTGTCACTGCAGCAATCAATACACATAAACCTGCTTTGCAAAGCTCTGCAAATCCATTTCCCCCATATATCCCCACATACCTGGGATATTCCAGAGCCCCATGGACACAGCCCTGTGCCCTGAGCCCTGGGATGGCCCTGCTGCAGCAGCAGTGACCCTCTCAGCTCCCTCCCAGCCTGATCCGTCCTGGGATTCTGCAGCAGCTTTGGAATTGTGCTGGAGTTCAGGGAAGGCTTTGGGGAGCAGGTGACAAATCCTGGCTCTGGGCTCTGCGGTGGCAGAAGTGCTGCAGACGGATTAAGTTTCAAACAAGGCATTAGGAAAGGAAAACTTAAGGAATGTGAAAATCTAAAAGCACAGCAAAAAAAAAAAGTTCAATAATTTTGGACACAAAAGCCACACAGCAGGTTGAGTAAAATTCCTTTAAAATACCTGTAAAATTCCTTTAAAATACCTGTAAAATTCCTTTATTTCTGGTGCTTTCTAGTGCCTTGCATTCCATTGGCTTCTTTATTCTCAGCTGTGAGCACATTTAGGTCTGGTTCCGTCCCATTCTCTGCTGTCTCCAGGGTTTTAGGGATGGAGGAACAGCCGTTCCTGCGAGCAGGAATTCTGCAGTGGGGCCGTTCTGAGCTTTGTTGCCTGCATTGCTGTAAATCAGGATGAGCTCCCAGTTTAATTGCTCCCTGGAACAGGCCCAGCTTTTCCTGTTCTCCCTGCACACAATTCCAGCCTTGTGCTGTGGCAGAAAGCCCAGCTGGAGGGCTTTGGAGGGGATAATTCCCTTTATTCCCTGAAAACCCCGTGAGTCCCAGTCCCAGCACGGATCCTACAGCCTGCTGGGGTCTGGGTTTTTCTTTTCCCTCTGTGCTAGCAATCACTAAATCCATCCCAATAAAACCTGCTGGGGTTGTGGTTTTGATCTGGAATTGCTGTTGGCAGGATCAGGAGCAGGAGGAATTGCTTCCCTAAATATCTCCGAGGTTCTTCACCCACCGCTCGATGCTGGCTGGGAATGTTCCCCTGGAGAGGAGAAACTCCAGGGAGAGCTCAGAGCCCCTGGCAGGGCCTGAAGGGGCTCCAGGAGAGCTGCAGAGGGACTGGGGACAAGGGATGGAGGGACAGGACACAGGGAATGGCTTCCCACTGCCAGAGGGCAGGGATGGATGGGAGATTGGGAATTGGGAATTCCTGGCTGGTCTGGAATTGCCAGAGCAGCTGTGGCTGCCCCTGGATCCCTGTGGGTGCCATCTGAGGGATCAGCACAAAGCGGCTGTTGCACTGACAGAACCCATTTCAGGCTTTTACAGTTATTTTCCTTAAAAGAAATTGCGCTCTCAGGATTTATCCCGTGTCACGTGGAGCCACCTAATGCCATGAGATTGAGTTTAATTATCGCCCCGCCAAATTGCAGCCAAGTTGAGGAGTGTCAGCTCCCATCTCCTTCCAGCACCGGCTCTGCCATGGATTTGTGTGAGAGCAGGAAAGAAAAACTGGGAATTGCTGCTTTTATGTGCACGTAGCTTAAGTGAACACAAAATTAAAATGATGAGCATATCATGGCTTCCAATTAATGGCCTTAGCAGCTGCAATGACACATTTGTAAGTGAGTTAAATATCATCTGGGTTCCTTTTGCCTCTGCCCTCGGCAGCCTGGTATTTTCCATTGTCTCACAGACAGTGATTCCTGCAGCATTTAATGGAGCTGGAAGCAAAAGCACAATAAAATCGGAGACAGGAGCGAGCTGAGAAGTGAGGAAGGGGATAATGGGTGTTTAATGCTGTTAAATACCTCACGCTTAACACTGGCAGCTCCATTGCTTTTGCCAAGGAAAAGTTTTAAGTGGTTGCAGGTCCTGACTGCTGAAAGCTTTCCCTGGAAATCATCCTCCTGCCGTGGTGATGTGTAAATCTGGGAGCAGCTGGGGTGGGGATTTAGGGCCCCTTTCGAGCTGCCTTTTTTTGTGTTTTAAATGGTCATGTGTGCTCTGCTCTGCTGGAGCTGGGGCTGAGTTGGGAAGGGGGAAAAGGAGGAGAGCGCTGTGATATGGGAAACATCCATGCACATGAAAATTCGGAATTTCAGAAGCACCGAATGTGCTTAAACAGGTGAAGGGGAGAACAGAAATTCACACAGCTTATTTAGCGATGTCGTAAATTAGAGAAACAACTTGTACCGGAGCACATGGGAGTGTAACTTATTAGGCAGGAACAATTAACAGAACACACAAAGGCCACAGAGATAAGATGCATATTGTTAAAACTCACCAAAGCAGGACTTTGGTGTTGTGAAGACCCCATAAAGCAGAACCGGTTGATTAGGAAACCACCAAGAACCAGGCTCCTGGTTGTGGCCAGCACAAACTGACCTGGGAATTGGCCAAACCTTCCCTGTGCCTGCTCAGAGATGGAGGAAGACTTCCTACTTCATCAGAAGAGCCCTGCCCATGACCACCGGGTGTGGTGATGTTGGAGTCCTGGAGGCTGAAAATTTCAGGCTTTCTGTGCTAAAAGGTGCTGACCCTCAAGCAAGCACCATATTTGACTTGAGGCCTTGGAAGGGTCCCAAAATCGAGTGATAGCACGGGGGTTGTGGGTGTGTCATTTGAAAAGTATTGTGTGATCTCACAGGGTGAAAAACTTTTCTCCAAAAAAAATCTTTCCCAAACCAGTTAACAAAAAAAAAAAAAAAATTAAATTTGCTTCCCCCCCAAAAAAACTCATTAGAAAGTTTTCTCACAAATTTACCCTAAACCAAAACACCAGGGCTGCCGTGTCCCAGGTGACCCAGCTGGGAGTGCCACAAGGACTCTGCCAGCCCAGGGGCGTTCTCCAGGTCAGGAGCTTTCTCCAGAGCTGGAGGCTCAGGTTAATCACCACTTCAGGGAGGCAGAGGTCTCCCAGCCAGTGATTAATCATGGAACACATCCGACCTTGGAGCGTGCCCACAGCTTTCCCTGCTCTCCTGAGGCAGGAGCTGAGTCCATGAATGCCTCCAGAGCTCCAGGAGAAACCCCTGACAGGAATCCCGGCCCTGGGATCAGGAAATTGGGATCCTGGCTGGGGTGGGAAGCACCTTGTTGGTGTCTCTGACCTCTTCTGGGGCTGTCCAGAGCAGCTGTGGCTGCCCCTGGATCCCTGGCAGTGCCCAAGGCCAGGCTGGACACTGGGCTTGGAGCAGCCTGGGACAGTGGGAGGTGTGAAAAACGTCAATCACTTGTTAAAAAGACTTAGAAGTTTAATAAAATAATTATAGAAACAATAATAAAAAATAGAACGATAGAAATTTTGGACAATCAGAGTTAGGATAATAAAAAGACAATAAAACCAAAAAAATTACAGATGCCTGGGTGTCCTAAACTTCAATCCCCAAGGAACACACCCTTGAAACAAAGGATCATCCCTTAAAAGCAATAGCCTGTTGCATATTCATATATCTCATATACGACGCATAAATTCTTTGCAAACTAGAGTTCCTTTCTGGTTTTCGTCAGCTTCTTCCTTTATTTTGTTTATGGCTCCACCAAGTACTGGAAGAAGGTGTCATAGTGTTTGTTTGTGCTTGATAAGGAAGCAGTAACTCCTGCTGTTATCTCTGTGCAAAGAATCATCCACTCTTTGTGCTGGTTAGAAAAAAAGTATCACATAGCTTCTAGTTTAACATTCTGCTATAGCCTAAACCACACTACTTAAAATGATTAAGACAACATTACTAAAAAAACATTAATACAACATGACTTTCAAACATAACACATACTGCATTCATTTTAATATTTGCGAAAAGCCAATCATGTAACATGCATTTTTCACAGAGGTGTCCCTGCCGGGGCAGGGGTGGCGCTGGATGGGATTTAAGGTCCCTCCAACCCAAACCATTCTGGGATTCTATGAATTAAACCCACTGCAGTTCCCGAGGGTGCAAATGTGGGAAGCTGGGGTTCAGCAGAGCTCCTGGGGCAGCTCGAGCCGGGCTGAGCAGTTCAAGCTTTGCTGAGCTGGGTCTCACAGATCCAGCCTTGTGCAGAATTTCACTGCACTAAAGCTGATCGATGAACGCTTAAAAATATTTTAGAATCTTTCAGCTGTTGCCATCGGCTCCGTGTTGTGAAAAATGTAAAGAACTCTGCCAAACCCTTCCTTGGTTTGGTCAGGTGCTTGGAAGGTGAAGTTACAAAGGGAAAGCAAGAGGTCTCATTTATAGCTCGTTTGCAAGGAGCAAGATCTAATTAAGCACTTTAACGGGCGGGACACTGAGGTGTGAAGTTTATTGAGCACTTGGTTAACTCTTCAATTAGTCTGGGTGTTTTGTGAGCTGGTGTAATTCTAATTCATGGCAGGATCAATGGCTTGATTTAGAAGAAAATAAAACATAAAACTCTAATTCCAAGAGCGGTGGAAGGTAAGTAATTATCCCAAATTGATTTTGTTACCATAATCATTACCAATATTCTTCTAATCAGGTAAATACTGCTGGAGAGCTCTGAGGAGACTTTAGGATTTTGCCATTAAAATCCGCTTTGCTTCCTCAGATTATTATTTTCGGTGGTAATTGATAAGGTTAATTGAAATTGGCTGAAATATCGAAGGGTGATTTCTTTGGAAACACCAACTTCGTGTTCCATGGGCAGGGACATCTCCCACTGTCCCAGGCTGCTCCAGCCTGGCCTTGGACACTTCCAGGGACCCAGGGGCAGCCATAGCTGCTCAGGGCAATGGATGAGGAAAAATGTACCTGGGATAACAGGAGGAAAATCATTCCTGGGGGTCAGGAATCATCCCCAGGTGCTCTGCGGGCTCAGCCATGCGTTTCCAGCTGGGGAAACTGAGGCACGAGGGATGCCAAGGCCTTGGAGCAGGGCTCTGGCAAGGCTGGGATCCAGTGCCTGCTGCCTTTTCCCAGCTGCTCTTCCCTGGCTTTGCCTGATCCCTGTCCCCTTCCTGCCCTGCCAGGCAACCACACCAGCCTAGAGAAGGATCTGGGAGAGAAACTGCCAGAGCTGAAGGGTTTCTTTAGGGAAAAAGCATGAATGATTTTGCTGTTTGGGTTTTTTTGGTTGGTTGGTTTTGTTGGTTTTTTTTTTTTTTCCCCTCCAGGAGAAGATTGGAATGAAGGGCAGGAGAGATTTGGGAAATAATCCCCTTCTCCACGGAAGCTGTTCTGATGCTTCCCGTGCCATAACAAATCGGTGGGGATTAAAAACCCTGTCGCTTGTGTAAAACTTCCTGCCAGCATTGGATTCACCCCTGCAGCTTAGCTGGGACCCAGGGCTGAGCCTGATGGACACAGCGGGGGCTGTCTGTGCCCTCCCCCAGGCAGGGATGTTCCCTGGACGTTCCCTTCCTGGGCAGGCACATGGAGCTGGAGCTGTCTGCAGGTGGAACTCAGAGAGTTTCCAGTTCCTGAGGGGCACAAAGTGCCTTGTTCTGGCACGGGGAGCAACCGCACCGAGGAGGAAATGTGGATGAGTGAGGAGAGCAGGAGGTGGGATCCCAGGGAAAGGTTCTCCCCCAGAGGGTGGAATAAGCCCTGGAACAGCTCCCCAGGGAATGGGCACGGCCCCGAGGCTGCCAGAGCTCCAGGAGCCTTTGGGCAGCGCTGCCAGGGGTGCCGAGGTCCCTCCAGCTCAGGATATTCTGGGATTCTGTGATTGCCTCACTCAGGGGAGGAAATCCAAGTGGATTTCCAAAGCATCCATTGCTGTCGATTTCTGGGGTTGTGCAGATGGTTCAGTCAGCTCTGAATTGTCCTTGTTCTGTCCCTGTGGAGTTCATCCTTCCCTGAGAGAGTGGGCAGACCCTGGCACAGGATTCCCAGGGAAGCTGTGGCTGTCTCTGGATCCCTGGAAGTGTCCAAGGCCAGGCTGGAGCAGCCTGGGATAGTTAGAGGACAAGAAAAAAGATGAGACTCCAAATATTTCAGAAGGCGAAGAGCACAGAGAAGGCTTTATTATCTAATTCTTAGTACCTTTTATAGAGTGTTCTGATACAGATTTAACATTATTGGTGAACAGGAGCAACACCTCTCTAATCCCATTGGTTAAACTGGAGAAACAGAACTAGAAAGGCAAACACCACCTGGAGAAAGATTGTTTTGAGAAAGGATCAGTTGTTTGCCAAGACTGTTTTGAGAAGAAGCTTTCTCGAGATATTTTTCCCTTGGGAAAAGTTAGCAGCTGCTAGCAGGCTGAAATCTCTCAGAAATATCAGGGCCACAGCCTGGGATAGTGGGAGGCGTTCCTGCCGTGGCAGGGGTGGCACTGGGTGGGATTTAAGGTCTTTTCTGGGGAATTCATCAAGTCTCACGTGGCCCCTGTTTGTCAGGGGAGGAGGAAGCAGATGAGCTCCCAGTGCCGCTGTGTTGGGAATTCTCCCTTTGCTCCTCCCAGACAAAAGGACCTCAGCAAAGCCAGAGCTGCCACTGAAACCCGGACCCATCAGATGGGGCCGTTTTAGGTTCATACCTGGATCAAATCTGATGGAATGTTCATCTTTTGCCACGGATCCCACATTCCTGGCTCCACCCTGAGGGCTGGAATCCAGGACTGACCCTGCTGCCTTCCAGACTCTTCTCCTGAAGGTCAGGAACAGAGCGGTGGCCGTGCTCTGCCCAAAACAGGCTTTCACTTCCCCCTTCCAGCCCTTTGCTTGGTGTGACATTTCCCAGGGTGGGAGTGCTGGGGACGTTTCTGAGGGGTTTCTGTTCAGGACAAGATGAGAACATTTCAAAGTGAGGAAGAGCCCGCAGCCATCCCGGAGCTTGCCGGGGAAGAAGGAGCCTGCAAAGCTGGGGATGATTGGCAGCACAAGGATCCACAAAGGAAACCTGGAATCAGGATGCACCGAGGCTTCTGCCTCTGTTGTCTGTGGTTTGCTGTCAATCACTTGCTCTTCCTTAGGCTGGGAAGAGATTCCAGGCGTTCTCTCCACGGAATCTGCCTGTCCTCAGCAGCTTTTGTAACCGGAGGATTGTGCTGGGTTGGTTTGATCCCGCGCTTGAAAGCCGTCCTGTGATATCCGAAAGTTCTGAATACCCATAAATTAATGAGAGTGGGAAAGAGAAAACAGGAGGACTTCCATCTCGCAGCTCCTCTCTGCGTGTTTCAATCATTTCATTTAACTGGGTGAGGTAAAATTCATGTTGTAATTACAGCTGGAGGAGAGAAAACTCTGAAAAATCTTTCCTTGAGCTTCCCCAGGGCACGGTTTGGAACTGGATGGGTTTTAAGGTCCGTTTCACCCCAAGCCCTTCTCTAACACCATAAAACCAGAATAATTTATACTTTTCTTTTGGATATTAGGAGCTTCTTAAGAAAATTACTTGCACTGCTGGAGGAGTTATTTTCTGGTGCTGTCTGAGATGACTTTACTTAAATCAAATCCAAAATCATTAATAGAGGATCACGCTTGGTAAACTCTGCCTTCCTTCTCTTGGAATTCCTCTGCCAAGTAAATTCATTGGGATAAAAAGAAGAAAAGAGGCCTGGATCAGACTCCTAGGGAACACAGAACATTGTTCAGTACAAAGTTACAGCTCAGACTGCAGCAGCTGATTTTATTTTTATTTTTATTTTCTATTTTTATTTGTATTTTTATTTTTATTTTTACTTCTATTTTTATTTTTAATTTTTAATTTTTTAAAATTTTATTTATTTTTATTTTATTTATTTTTATTTTATTTTTCCTTGCAGCAGTTGCTCTGGCAGCTCACTGAGTGCATCCAAAAGCTTTTAGCAAAGCAGGGTCTTTCAGAAAGGTGCAGATCCCAAGGAAAGATGCCCAGAGTGCTTAGACACCTCCTGCTTCAGTGGTTTCTTGGAATTCCAGACTGGTT
Organism: Donacobius atricapilla; assembly: GCA_013397315.1. NCBI lineage: Eukaryota > Metazoa > Chordata > Aves > Passeriformes > Mimidae > Donacobius > Donacobius atricapilla. Next base: position 67,851 of record WBMY01012591.1, on the reverse strand, counting down.
TGGGTTGGAAGGGACCTTAAATCCCATCCCACTCCCAGCCCTGGATGGGCAGGGACACCTCCCACTGTCCCAGGCTGCTCCAAGCCCAGTGTTCAACCTGGCCTTGGGCACTGCCAGGGATCCAGGGGCAGCCACAGCTGCTCTGGGAATTTCATTTATTTCCAAATAATTTTCCCAAATCCAGGGGAAGTTGTACGAATACAAGCACAGCTTATACATTTTTAAGGATCAGGAGGTACAAAACCCTCCCAGAACCATGGGAGTCTGCCCAAAATGCTGCATTTTCCATCCCTGGTTGGTGGCAGAGCCTGGAGCAGGTGCTGCTGATGCCTGAAGTTTTATCTCCATGTATTCCAGGCTCTGTGCTGCCCAGGGGTGCAGCTCTGAGCTCACACTCAGTGTCACTCAGCTCTGCACACAGCAGGGACACAAAACAAATCCTTCTCCTGCTGCACACCAAGGACAGCTGGGACAAGTGTTCAGGCCCAAAAGCACCAACAAGGCCGGGCTGGAGGGAGAAAACAAGAAGGGTGGGACTGCAGAACCTGGAGCTGGAATTGGGCGATTAAACCCCAATGTGCAAATGGACCAAATTATAAAAGTGTGAGACTTCGTGACCGTTTGTCCATTTTGTGCCCATTTTGTGCCCATTTTGTGTCCATTTTGTGCCCATTTTGTGTCCATTTTGGTTCCACCTTGGGTGTAGCCCTGTCCAGGCTCTTGTGCTGCCCAAGGTCTTTCAATAAATATCTGCTTTATTCTCCAGCTCTGTCCAGTCTCTGTTCCAGGGCAGTTCCTTCCCACGGCATCACTAGCTCCCTCTCTCATGGATAATGAACCACTGGGGCTTCCTGGCTAAAGGGGGCAGGCTGGGAAGTGACCCCTGCTCCCTAAGGAGCAGAGTTTCCATTCCATGGAGCTCAGCCATGTCTGGAATAGAGGATTGGACAGTGGGATCGAGAGGATTTGTTTTGTGTCCGTGCTGTGTGCAGAGCTGAGTGACACTGAGTGTGAGCTCAGAGCTGCACCCCTGGGCAGCACAGAGCCTGAAATACACGGGAGATAAAACTTCAGGCATCAGCAGCGCCTGCTCCAGGCTCTGCCACCAACCAGGGATTTCATGAGCATTCCCAGAGCTCTCAGGGGTGTAAAGCAGCCACTGCTGGTGGAACAAAGCAAGCCATGGCTGGGAATTTGCTGCCTGCAGAAGGGAAGTGCAGCCAAAAATGCCAGGAGGAGCCAGGCAGGGCTGAGGCGCTGCCCCAAGGCACAGAAATGGGGAACAAATGAGCTTCCCACACAGAAATCCCCCAATAAAATAGACAAACTGGTGCTGGAAAGGGACACTTCACTGTCATTTGGATTATGGAAATAAATCCTGTGGCTCCGTTCGTGTTTGGAGTGGTGTGAACATCAGGGCCTGCTGCAGGAGCAGCTGTGGTGCCCAAACACTCCAATCCCACACTTTCATCCATCAGCAGCAATAGTCTGGGCTGCCAAATGCTTTTGGGGGATTGATTGAAGCGATTTGAAGCTGCTGAAGAGCAGGGAGTCATCAATGCTGGCTGGTGAAGGTGTCTGCACCAAGAGAGGTTCTGTGTTCCTGTAACCCTGGGAATTTCACTGGAGAGGGAAAATGGCTCTGCTAAAGTGACCAGAGACCCCAGAGCTGATGGCATCAGCAGCACCAAATTGTTGTTGTTTTGCTGATATTTGCCTTTAGAAGGTGGTGTAAGAGTTTCTGTTTCAAAGACGATTCTTGCATGGCCAGGAGTGTACAGGGAAGTCATCATTCCGATTAAACATTTATTTGTGGCTTCTGAGCAGAAAAGAGGGAGGAAAAAAGTCAGGGACACCTTCCCCAGTCCCAGGTTGCTCCAAGCCCAGTCCAGCCTGGCCTGGAACACTTCCGTGTTTAGGACCCTGCTGTCCCCCACTCAGTGCTCTCCCAATTTAAAGGGTTGAAAGGACACAAGGTCTTATCTTGTGTCCCAAGCTGGTTGAGCTCATTGGACTCGATGTCCTGGAGGTTTGTTGTGTTTTGAATTTATGGCCATTCCTGGGAAATGCTGCTGCCCAAAACCCCCTGAGGAGCAGGGAGGAGCCTGGAGTGAGCTCTGGGGGTCTCACACTTGGGTGTCCCAGGCCTGGCTACACCACCTCGAGGGAACAAAGGCCAGTTGGGAGGGTTTCCCATGGGATTTATCCATTCCCAGCCATTCCTGTAATGCTGGCACCAGTCTCTGCTGCTCCTCTGACTCAGGAATGGCCTGTCCTCACCTGAAAACCGGGAGAAAGCCAGGAAAGCCCTGCCCAAATCCCTGGGACAGTCACGGGGACACGGGGAGCTCAGTGTGCCGTGCAGCTTGGGAATTCTGTCCTTGGAGTTGGTCTGGCCATGCAGGTGGGGCCAGCCCAGCTCTGGAGTGGGATGCTGAGCATTCCAACAGTTCTGCTACATGGATAACAGATGGGTTTGCAGTCCAGCCTGAACTCAGAGAGCAGCTGTGAGCAATGGCTGGCTTTGGGAAAAGCTAATCCAGAATTCTGGGGCTGCTGAAAAGCAGAATTCAGTCAGCGCCTTCACACAACCACTCCAGGTATCCCTCATTCCTTCTGCACATTTGCCAGTAACAGCTCCTGATTGGTCTCTCTGGCGACTCCAAATGGGATCTCTGGCTGGAACTGGGAAAACCCAGCCACATCCATCAGCCAGGGGCTCTGCTGTGCTGAGGAAAGCACCCAGGGAGCTTCCTGCTGCCCCCTCGTCCCGTGGCTTCTGTAAATCATGGAGCTGGGCACCCTTTCCGTGCCTCACGTGGAATTTCACCGAATCACAGAATGGCTGGGGTGGGGAGGGAGCTTGGAGCAACCTGGCTCACAGCGGGCAGGCTCTGGGTCTCTGCAGAGAGGAGCCAGGTCTGTGCCCTGGCACCCCCGAGCAATCCCTGTTATTGCCAGCCCACGCATAGTGACAGCATTAATAATTGAGGTAATTTAGCCAGCGCTCCTCATTATTGCTCTCGGTCTCCCTGAAGGACATTGCCTTACCTTTTATTAGTGCCGGTGAGCACAAGGGAGGGGCTGAGCTCAGGTGGGCTCTGGGGAAGTGAAGATGTGCAGATTGTGGAACATTTACTCCGTGTCACTTTTTGATTTGTTTTAATAGAGAACAATAAAACCGGTCTGTGCTGGCGCAGCCTGTGAAATGTGGAGTTCGTTGGGGTTTCTCTGAGTGCAAACCGACCTGGATGTGCCCATCCTTGCAGGAATTCTGTGTCAGAGGAATGCCCTGGACTCAGCTTCCTGATTTCTCCCGTTAAATGGGCGAGGGGGGGTTCCTCTCTAACCAGAACTCAAATCCTTTTCCTTTAATTCAATTCAAATCTCAGAAGACTGAGGATACCTTGTGTGACGTCCTTGGAACTGCAAGGCCCTCCTGACACCCAGCAGCTTCCTCAGGCTGCTGGGTTTGGGGTGGAAGGATCTCGAAGGGTTCTGGAATATCCTAAAACCTACGCAAGGCTCTCCTTCCTTTGGTGGCTTCTCCTCTGTCCCGGGATTTCTGGGAGGGGCACAGGAGCTCAGCTGTTGTGCTCAGCGTCTTCACCTGGTTCTCGGTGTTCAAAAATGCTTCCAAACCCTGAGTAACTTTTCAGCTGCTCTTCAGCAGCTTCAAATCGCTTCAATCAATCCCCCAAAAGCATTTTCGCAGTCTGGCAGCCCAGACTATTGCTGCTGATGGATGAAAGTGTGGGATTGGAGTGTTTGGGCACCACAGCTGCTCCTGCAGCAGGCCCTGATGTTCACACCACTCCAAACATGAACAGAGCCACGGGATTTATTTCCATAATCCAAATGACAGTGAAGTGTCCCTTTCCAGCACCAATTTGTCTATTTTATTGGGGGATTTCTGTGTGGGAAGCTCATTTGTTCCCCATTTCTGCACCTTGGGGCAGCGCCTCAGCCCTGCCTGGCTCCTCCTGGCATTTTTGGCTGCACTTCCCTTCTGCAGGCAGCAAATTCCCAGCCATGGCTTGCTTTGTTCCACCAGCAGTGGCTGCTTTACACCCCTGAGAGCTCCGGGAATGCTCATGAAATCCCACTGGGGGCCAGAACAGCCTCCAGAGCTGGTGCTGAGGGTGGGGGTCTCTGGGCAGAGCTGCATCCATAGGTCTGGGCTCCTCTTCCTCCCATGGGCCTTCCAATGCCTCAGGAATCAATCCTTGCTCCGTGTTTTGGGAGAGGGCAAGGGTTCCCTTCTCCCTGCCCCGTGCTGGGGCGGATGCTGCTGGTTTCTTGTTGTCCCTTGGGGTTGTGGCGTGGGAACCTCTCCCTGGTGGAGCTCCGTGATGGAAACCGGCCCCACTGCTCCAGCTGGACACAAATAATTGGGAATTGGGAATTCCTGGCTGGGGAGAGTGGGGAGGGGCTGGGCTGGAATTGCCAGAGCAGCTGTGGCTGCCCCTGGATCCCTGGCAGTGCCCAAGGCCAGGTTGGACACTGGGGTTGGAGCAGCCTGGGATAATGGAAGATGTCCCTGCCCATGGCAGGGGTGGCACTGGGTGGGATTTAAGATCCTTCCCAACCAAACCATTCCATGATTCTGGGATTTGTGGATACAGCTGTAGCTCTCCCAGGTTTTTAAAGATATGTGGCCACCAGCTCCTTTGGCTGATGAGACGAGGAGCAGCTGGACTCCAAAGGGTAAATCCATGAGTCTCTGCTGTTGGTAGGAAATACTTTAAAGGGAACAGAATAACCTGTATGGGGGAAATCAACCTCCTCTGATCCTGAAAATGCCTCTCTTGTTTTCCTCTGAGCTCCACAAAACCAGTGGAACTGTCACAGCTGCAGTTACTGATCTGCTTTTTTTGATCTGTGACATGAATTAATGCTGACACACGTGGCTTTGGAATTTTGCTTTTCCAGTCACAGTACATGCAAACAGTGACTTGTGGCTTCTGCCTGTGATTTCAATGACTGATTAAAAAAATTCCTTGCAAAGGATTGCCTGGGAAGATGCAGTCCTGACTTCAGAGACATCAAATAGGAAACATTGTTCTCTTTAGTGGAGGAGCACTTTATTCTGACCCTTGCGGCTTTGTCACTGTTTTAGGCCTTTTTAAATTGAAAAATAAATATATTCTGTCTCTGCACTCCATACGTTTCCCTCGCTTTCCTGGGAAGTTTTTCCTCTTCACACATCTTTCTTTCAGAGGAATCTGACAAAAAAGCTGAAGATTTTTTGGGAGCAAATGCAAACCCTTGTGCTCTCTTGCTGGCAGTGACCTCCTAAAGTGCTGGGAACAGTAGGAGGTGGAATTAATAATTCCCTTCCATCCTGCCCTTCCGAGGGGAGGCAAGGGAGATGGAGCCACATTGTTTTAGGCCTTGCGTTCAGTGGTTCGGCATCAAAGCAGAACCTGAGAGAACTTTCCCCATATTTTTCAGCATTAATTGGTTTCTGGTCTGCCATGGGGAGTGGAGGGGACAGATGAAAACCTGGAGCGTGCTGAGGACAGACACATCGCTCCTCTCTGGGATTCCTGGTGGGAATACCCCACATTTGGCTTGGTTATATTTAAATTATGAATTTCATTCCCACATTGCCATTTCCCAGCCACAGAAGTGGCTGGAAACACCGAGGGATTGTGTTTGATCTGCTGTCAGCGTGCATGTGCAGCCGGCAGGGCTCCCTTCCATGAAGCTGGAACAGCAAATTCCCTTTTTAAAGAGAGCAGCCCCCACTAGAAAAACTGTCCACACTCTGCTCAGAAAATATTTATAAATATATACAATATTTTCTGTCAGGAAATACATATTTTGGGGATCATTAGGAAGTTAAAATCCAGGTGCCACTGCTGTAATGGTTAAGTGAAGGGCACTGGAGAGCTCCTGGAAGAACCTCTGGGAATCCAGCATTCATCTGGAGTCCGGTGTTGCTGGAAATAGGGAACTGCGATAGAATCTCCTCAGGCAAAGCATGGCTTGGCTGGATCTGCTTTCAAAGGGAGTGAGCTTTTATCCAAAGCTCTATCCAGGAGGATTTTGGTGAGATCAGGAGGCATCCATCATGGAGAGACAGGAAATGAACCCTGGATACGCAGACAGATTCTGCACTGAGCACAATTCCTGCTGAAGCTGTGCAGGAACAGCTGCACAGACGTGGTTTTTCAGGAATAGGGCCAGAAACTGGGAAAAGCATCAATCCAAAGTTGCCTTGCACAGGAGCCAGGAGGTACTGAGGGCGCCTGTGCACAGCAGCTCCGTGAGATCCATGGATGGCTCTCCTTTCGTTTCTATTTCCCTTTTTTTTCTGTATTTTTCTTAATATTTTCTTTTAGCTCCCAAAGTTGCGTCTTGTGTTAATCTCTGCACATCTCCACTGCCATGAAATAAACGAGGCAGATTCGGGAATAATTGCTTCAGCTGTGGTGAGTTTTAGGCTCCCCGTTTTGTCCACAGAACAAATCCTGCATTATCTCAGGGCGATGGAAAAGCTCTGCAAATCCTGGTTATTCCTGGGAATAATGCACAACCCTGTCTCCTGGCAGGACGGTGAGATTCCCAAGGGTTGCTAGAGGCTCACCTTTTCCACTGTCTTGGTTTGGAAAGACAGGTGTCTGCCAGGGAAAGCTGGAGCTCCCTTGGAATGGAGAATGTAAACCCCCTCCCTCTGAAGAATTATAATTTTGTAATTAAAGGGCTTTCAGGCAAAGATATGGGAATAGGAATAACATTAAAAATTTAAATGTAGTAGTAGAAAAAAAAAAAAGTAAACAAACAGAAAGCAAACCCTGACAGAGTCAGAGCACGCGCTGGCACCCCGTTGGTCAGGGTGCTGGGAGCAGCCCAGCCCAGCCCTCCTGCAGTGCCAGACGTGGCTCTGTTGGAGCAGAGATGATCCTGCAGAAGGGCCCAGGGGTGCTGGGATGGGTCCGGTCTCCCTCTGGCAATGCAGTGCACACAGGCTGTGCCGGGGTTCTGGATCCCAGCTTTTATCCAGGTGGGAATGCTGGGCTCCTCCCCCTGGGCGGAGCCTCTCCCCATGGATGCTGGAATGTTCTCAGGCATGCGGTGAGCCTGGATGGCCCCTGAGCAGCAGAGATCCCCTGGAGGGAGGGTGGGTCCTGGAAGGGATAAAGAGCCCTGCCCAACCCCCCTGGTGTAACAGCTGCCCATGAACAGAAGGCACCGACCCCTCCACCCCAGAGTTATGAGACAAAGAAAACACCTCTTCAGCCCATTTCAACAGATGGGCATGGAATACATCTTGCACTGCAGCCCGAGACACCCACTAAAATCTGCAGATTTATCATTTCTGGGAGCCTTTCAGGACGTGTGCCTGACTCTGGAGCACCAGGAAAGTGCTGCTTCCAAGGCTCCCTGGAAGTGGCTCCTGGCTTCCCTCCTGTGCTGCCCTCTGGCTGTGTGAGGGAAAATCCAGGTTTGTTTGGAAATCCATGGGATCTCTGTTCCCAGAATTAAACTTTGAAGTGCCCAAGGCCGGTTTGGATGGAGCTTGGAGCAGTCTGGTCTGTGGGAGGTGTCCCTGCCATGGCAGGGTTTGCACTGCGTGGGATTTAAGGTCCCTTCCAACCCAAACCATTCCAGGATTCCAGAAGAGGTGACTCCTGGGCAATCATGGAATCATCACACAATCCCAGAGTGGTTTGAGGGGAAGGGGCCTTAAAGCTCATCCATGTCCAAGCCTTTCCCGTGGTCAGGGACACCTCCCTCCACCCTGGAGCTCCTCAGAAATTCCCTGCTCAAATCCCTGGCTGTCACTAAAGCTGGCGTCCCCCAGGCTGTGGGGAAAGCGTTCCCTGCCTCCCCTGCAGCTTCCACAGAGCAACTCTTTTGTTATTCATTAAATGTCTAAATAAATAATGCACCGCTGTGCTGCTCCGGAGCCTTTTTCTCCTGTTAATTTGGCTATGAAAAGTTGGAAAATTAAAAAGTTTCGCACCCTCACTGGATATTTAATCCTCTTTCCAAGCCTGTGTACAGGTTTCATACCTTAAGGCTGCGGTGCATAATTACCATGCCCTGCTCCCATCCCGGGCTCTTGCTGGAGAAGGTTCTGGATATTATCGGAAAACACCTTCTCTAATTTTAGTATGCAAAATTCTAATTACAGTATGAATTTTTTATTGCTTAATTCTTTACAGTTTTTATTCCCCCTCTGGGCACCGAAACATAATTAATTCTCCTTTACTTTTTTTCTAACAGATTTGTGTGTATTATCATATATATTAAATTTTCAGTTCTGTAACTTTTTTTTTTTCGATTTTTATTGCTTCCCACACTGACAATATTCACTTCATTAAAGACATGTAATCCCTGAGCTGTGATCAAGACATAATTGCACTTTTTTGGGGTATTATAATAACACAGATGGTTTTCTTATTTTATTACTGAAACCCCTCTTATGCTTCCATGATTTTGAGTAACC